>CM060068.1:37143009-37563009 GCA_030533445.1 Cyprinodon diabolis
CGATACCATTTTGATGTTTGTATGTCACTTGAACGCAGCCTTCTCTCTACCGACACTCGCTATTGCCCTCTTCAAGACCGATGAGAGTAATTTCACTTTCTTACTATTGCACTAGTGTTATGCATGTTATATAAGTTCATATTTTGGCATTTGAGAGCCAAAACTTAGGGTTTAAAAGAGGTTGTTAAATTATTCATGTAATTTTACTATTATCTTACTGTTGCAGTACTGTTATACATGGTATAATTTCACAGGCTTTGAGAGCCAAAAGTTTATTCAACTATTGTCACCCATTCCAGGTAGGCAGCAGCTTGACAAAGTCATGATGGCAATTACTTTACATCCAAGTAGTATGCAGTTGTTCATATATACACACACACATCAATTTCAAACAGATGGTATCGGCCGATACTGCACAGCCAGATATCAGGTATCGGTGCATCACTAAATGGAATATAGACAATCTAAGATGGGATTTATAATACGACCTGAGGAACGCTTCAAAACTAGGAAGTCGGAGCTTTATTTTAGAAATTCTGATTTAATTTACTGCTATATTTTTCATTACATATGCTCCACTGGACTTTGTTACCAAGTTTCAAGATGTTTCGCTTCCCATCCAGGAAGCTTTTTCAATTAAAAATGTGAGGAACAGCATTGAGTTGGAGGTACGACTGCATAAAACATTGTACTCAACGCTATTTCTGACATTTTAAATTAAGAAAGCTTCTTGTATGTGAAGCGAAACGTCTTCTAACTTGGAAACAAAGTCCAGTAAATTATTTTTAATTTTCTTTTTTTGGAATGACCATGACCTGGATGACTGAGAATCTTCACCAGCGTTTGGTGCTCATGGTTTCCATAAAATTAACTGGGTTGTTATATTGTGGAGAATCTAAGCTTTCTAAGGATGTACGTATTGTCTATTTTAGTAAAAGTTTAAACAGTGTTATTTTTAACCGTACTGCTGTGTTTAATGTAAATATGCACAACGTAGCGCCGGCGATCGGGTGGATGTTAATAAGTAGGGGGGAAATTGTAAAAAATCCTAATTTGAATTAAAAATAAACAAAACTGAGATTTTATTTACAGGCCATATCGCCCAGCCCTAATTTGGCTTAACCCAGTTTGCAAAAGTATGTTTTAAATTTTACAGGATGAAATGATTTAGTCAAAATCCGTTTCTGTCTGTTCTTCACTGCAGCTCTGTGCGACATGCATCCAATGAGAGCCCTCTTCCTCATCCCCAGAAACCCGCCTCCTCGACTGAAGTCCAAGAAATGGTGAGCTGAACGCTTCTCTCTTTGTCCTTGATCCGAGGACGGACTCCTCCGTGAATACGTGATCACAGCTGTGTTCCACCCTCACAGGTCCAAGAAGTTCTTCAGCTTCATCGAAGGCTGCCTGGTGAAGAACTACACCCAGCGCCCCCCCACTGATCAGCTTCTGAAGCACCCCTTCATTCGGGACCAGCCCAATGAGAGGCAGGTCCGCATTCAGCTCAAAGATCACATCGACAGAACCAAGAAGAAGAGGGGAGAGAAAGGTGAGCTCATGTTTTTCTCTATAGTTTGCAGTTGATCTAAGAATACATTTAAACTGTTTCATGCTTTTTTTATTTTTATGTTACTGCCAGACGAGACAGAGTATGAATACAGTGGCAGTGAAGAAGAGGAGGAAGAAGCTTCTGAGCAAGAAGGAGAGCCAAGGTGAACATTTCATATTTAAAGAAAACGACTTTAAAAAGTCAATTTGAGCTCTTTTTAGGTTCAACTTTGTAAAAACCAGAAGGATAAGAATCATAGAAAAAGTGCTTTAAGCTGTTTGATTTACTGATGTTGGGGAAAAAGATCTAAAATAGAAACAAATAATAGTTTGAGAGACATCAGAGGAACTGAAGTTAAAAAGGAGAGTTAAAGTGACGGCTGGAGCGTGTGGCGCCAGACATGTACGCATGTTGTAGTAAATCTTATGAGAATTTCATCAAACAGTTACATCCAGCAGATATAACATTAAAATAAAAATTTATTAAATTGTAATATTATCTAAAGGGGCTGCTCAGTGGGTAGCACTGCTGCCTTGCAGCAAGGAGGTTCTGGGTTCAATTCCTGGCCCGGGGTCTTTCTGCATAGAGTTTGCGGCCCCGTCCACACGAAGTCAAAACGAACACGAAACGCTAATATTTTCCAGAACGTTTGTCGTAAAGACGGAGACGTAAAATAAATGTGATTGTCCACACGAATGCATGAAAACGCTGCAAAATGTATGCCAGGCCTGTAAGTGGCGCTGTCGTGCCAAAGCAAAAATAGGCGACGAAATGTTGGGCATGCGCAGTAATATTTATACATGGTTGCCCTGCGGGTCCATTTTCGTGGTTCAGTCAAATTCAGGTGCTGAACTATGTCGTCGATATTGCTCTGTTCTTCCTGGAGATATTCCAGAAGAAGAAGATTCTGTTGTAAGCCCGACAGCAGGGTGAGTAGCATGAGCAGCAACCATTCAACACAGTACGGCGCCATTGTTGTTGTGATACTGTGTCACGCATGCGTGTTTAGAGGCGACGCTATGACGCATGCGTGTAAAAAAAAAATGCGGTTAGAGCTTAAAGATGGAAACGCGAAAACGGCGTTTCAAAATCTTCCCACTCTGAAGGCTGAATAAAAAAAAGATTGTTTACAGACCCCCGAAACGCCGGCTTCGTATGGATGAGAGGCCGGTTTGGTGAAAAATTTGTGCGTTCAGTCCAGGGTTCGGCTTCGTGTGGACGGGGCCTGCATGTTCAGTGTACCCGGTTCTCTCTGGGTACTCCGGCTTTCTCTCACAAAACATGACTGTTAAGTTAATTGGCTTTTCTAAATTCTCGTTAGGTGTGAGTGTGTTTATTTATCTCTGTGTCGCCCTGCGATGGACCTGTCCCCCCACTTCTCTCGCCCGTAGACAGCTGGAGATAGGACCCCTCATGACCCCAGCAGGGATTAACTGTGACAGAAAATGGATTGATTAATGGATATCCCTAAAAAGAAAATTAAAAAACAATCCACTGGACTTTGTTTCCAAGTTTGAAGACGTTCAGCCAGGCCAAAAATCCCCTTTAATGACCAACCTTTCTGACACTTAGATGGTTATGGGTCATTGCAGTCTAACAAAAGAAGCCAAAAGACCCCCATTGAAAATGGATGGACCCCTTCATCTGTTCCAATTTGCATGTTTTCAAGACAAAAACAAGGCTTTGATGGGCTACTGTATAAAACCTCCAACTCAACGCTATTCCTGACATTTTGAACTGAAAAAGCTTCCTGGATGGGAAGCGAAACATCTTCAAACTTGGAAACAAAGTCCAGTGGATTGTTTTTAATTTTCTATTTTGGAATGACTGACCTGGATGACTGAGAACCTGCACCAGCATGATTGAATATCCAAAGGGGGTTTAGATGGGTTGCATCAGTAAATACTGTTGGAAAAGCTGATTGATGCAAATCAGACTGAGCATATGACCTGGATGTGTTTAAAGAACATTCGGCATGTTAGGATGAGAAAATATCTGATGAAAAAACTGTTGGGAACAAAAAAGATTCAATAAAAAGACATAGTTTTTGATAATACAAAAGTTATACATTCAAGTATGGAATTAGGATAAGAGGTGGGATGTTAAGCTTGTTTAAACCAAACATTTAAATATGGAGCAGAATATTCTCAATATCTTGTGCTGTCTATTTGTTGATGTTAAGACTTTTCTAGATCCATATTTAAGAGGTTAATTTTTCAAATGTTTATGCTAAACAACCTTAATATCTCACCTCTTATCCTAACTGCTCTTTTCAATTAGCTAGGTTGTATCAGTGACACCGTCTCGTTATTCCTGTCATCTCTGCTGTATAGCTCCATAGTCAATGTGCCGGGCGAGTCGACTTTGCGCCGCGACTTCATCCGGCTGCAGCAGGAGAACAAGGAGCGCTCCGAGGCCCTCCGCCGCCAGCAGCTCCTCCAGGAGCAGCAGCTCCGCGAGCAGGAGGAGTACAAGCGCCAACTGCTGGCTGAGAGGCAGAAACGTATCGAGCAGCAGAAGGAGCAGCGCAGACGGCTGGAGGAGGTGAGCATGAGGAGATTATCCTCACCTGATAGTTCAAACGTCAAAAAAACCCAAAGGCTTTAAGTGTACTTATATATACATTCTGCTTTAAAAAAGGACAAGGTGTTATTTTATCTGCTCAAATGTATCTTTAGTTAAGTTAAAATACAGATACCAGTGTAAAAAAAGAATGGTTACAGTAAATGTACCATTTGAACTCCTTTAAGTAAAAAGGACAGATTTTATGTTTGGAAAAGTAAAATGAATTTTTGCTTTTAATTATACAAAAATACTATTTTCCTCACTGTGTTTGTTGGATAGAACTTAAAACATAGAAATACAGAATCTCTCTCATGCTTGTGTAGTCGTGAAACTTTATCAGCCTCACCCTAGTACTGTTCCAATTCACAAGAACAACAAGACCGAGAACAGACAAAGTCCCTGGATGTTGTTCTCGCCCCTCCCTATTTACCCAGCATGCATCAGAGCAGACTCGTCAGTTCTTGAGAATGACATTGTGTGGCACCTGGGGAGCGGTGTGGGGTTAAGGGTTTTAAGTTTTAAAAGGAAAGTTTTAAGTCTAGCCTTAAAAGTAGACAGGGTGTCTGCCTCACGGACTAAAACTGGTAGTTGGTTCCACTGAAGAGGAGCCTTGTACAATTACAACTAGCTTTTTTTATTTTTAGTGGACAGGAAGATGATTACACATCATCTCTGCGGTAAAGGATGTATCTCTGGAAGGTTTATCTGATAAGATTGTACATTAGCATAAAGGAGACACATTAATTACTCACCTCCAGTTTATCTAATGAAATAGCAGCAAGGAATTTCTGTGTTTATGAGTTTGAATGTTTGTAAAAATAAATCCTCTTGCAAGAAAATAATTAACTAAAGCTTTATTTCAAAAGTGAGAAATTAGCCATAAAAGAAAACTTGAAGTATAAAAAAGAGCTGAAGAATGTTCTTTGCAGGGTTTCCGCGGATCATTTAAAATCATTACATTTTTATTTTTTAAATTAAGGAGTCAATTGGCTTTAAAATTCATTAAATGTGATTATCATGGCAAAATGCTTTATAAAAACAAAAAACAAAAAAAAAAAACAATTTCATCAGATATATTATATTGTGATATATTTGCGCGGAACTGCTTCCGGTTGATCGTAAAGATGTATGTTAGGAAAAGAAGCTCGAGGTGGAGAAAAAGCTAGAGAACGGGAAAATGCTAATATCAACAAAAGTGGCTGGAAAGCGAGAAATTGGTTGCAGCCTTTCGACGGTAAAGATGAAGATTTTGCCAAGAGAGTCATGGGTACTTATTGATGGCATTAAAATTATTTCTAAGAGCATTAAAAAGCATTAAATTGGAGATATCATTCCTATATAAATCCTGTCTTTGTTTTAAGATTGAAGGCGGTGTGTTGAAAGCAGAGTAACATCCTGCAGGAAGCATACTGACCACCTTAACCCGACCATCTGGAGGTTTCTGGTGAAACCTGCTGTAACAAACCACTCCTCTTCACCTACAGCAACAACGGCGGGAGCGCGAGATGAGGAGGCAGCAGGAGCGCGAGCAACGCCGGCGGGAGCAGGAGGAGAAAAGGCGCATGGAGGAGATGGAGCGCCGTCGCAAAGAGGAGGAAGAGCGCAGGAGAGTGGAGGAGGAGAAGAGGAGGGCCGACCGAGAGCAGGTGACCAGAAAAAAAAGAGAATATGAATAACAGCATCCAAAAGTTTTAACTATATTATATTTACAGAGATAAATATCAAGCTGAGGCTTTATTTGCTGTTTTTTAATGTTAGTTATGTGTTCGTCTGGTACAATATTTAATGGGGAATAAAAAAGGATGTATTTTAGAGTCACAGGAGTCACAAAACTAATGACTTTAGATCTGATGAAAAAATGAGAAACTTTATAGAGAACGCTGCCTTATTTCAAGACTAGAGACTTCATACAGAATTTAACACTGAAATAAAATGAGTTATACATTGAATTTTTAAATAAAGAATATGTAAAAAAAAAAAATAATAATAATTTTTCCCTTTTAAAATCTAAAATGTTTTTTGAAGTAAAGAACAACAATCGTCCAGTTTGGTGTATAGACAATTTCCTGATTCACATATTTCATAAAACACCTGAACTGACCGTTTTTTTCTTTCTTTTTTCTGGCTTAATGAGAGCAGTGGGCTTTATGCTGCCCTGCAAGGCTTTAAACCTGGGATTGAATGGAGACAAAGCCATTCTGAAGCACATATGAAGGTGCTCATTTGTTATAATGGATCGATATTTTTATTTTTGATTCTGTTCGTGGGGGAGAATCCTACGGAGCCCCTAAAGGGACATGGAGGGGAAAAAAAGAACTTTTGCGAGATCCCGCAATAGTTTTGCAGGATCTCGCAATAGTTTTGCAAGAAAGTATTGCAAGAAAAGTATTGCGCAAAAGTATTGCGAGATCCTGCAAAAGAATTGCGGGATCTCCCAAAAGTTTATTTTTTGCGAGATCTTGCAAAAGTTTTGCGGGATCTCACAAAAGTTTATTTTTTCCCTCCATGTCCCTTTAGGGGCTCCGTAGAATCCTGCTTCCCAGCAGCAGGTTGGGCCAAACATAATCAAAATGTTCAGGGTCATCTTTGAGCACAACATTTCACTTTTCTGTCACCAGTTCACCGCAGTTCTTCCAGCAGTCCACACTTACTTTCTCTTGTTTTCATCATCTTCTCCTTCTGTCCCATCGCCTGGCTTGCCACAGGTTTGCCTGCTGTGTCTAAAAGTAGCAGTAGCAGCAACCCAGACTGACAGCAGCTCATTGGCTAATTTGTATCACGTGTCGCCTGGTGCCGGACGCTCTGCAGGGCTTTGGCATATTGATAAGTGAAATTAGACACTGTTGTCAGACAACATGCAGTAATTTAGAAATGTTTTAAATCAGGTTGGGTCCTGATTAGCCAGCAGGTGGTCCTGGATCCCAACAACTGTCTGCTAATCCGTGACCTCTGCCATAGAGGGTTCTTGCCACTGATATCAGAATAGCCTCTGCTAAAAATAGACCAATTTAACCAACATCTGGGCTCCCTCCGCCAGGGCTCTGCAGCACATTTCAGCTTAACCACTGGTTACACTGAAAACATGTAAGTCAGCCTAACCATTCCCAAATTTCAGCCAACCTCATCTGGTCAGCCTAGCTTCAGCCCTATCAGCCGATGAGTTAAATTTTAAATCTCTGCCTGAGTTGGTTATTGGCTTTCACAAAAAAGGGTTAATGCAAAAGACGGGGAGGAAATTATTTTATCCTCAGCTCTGATGTAGGAACATTGCCATTGCTAGCATGTTAATGTAAGAACAACTTGCCTCTGAGGTCAGTGATATATTTCAGCTTCTGCTTCTTGTTTATTTAAGCCATGCCGGACGACATTACTCTTCGCGATGCTTTTTCTTCAAACTTTTAAAAGTCGCTTAACATTAGCGATGTTAAGCCCATGTCTCATAAAAAGTCCTGGTGGGAACCCGGCCATTAAAACTGTAAGACACCCAGCTCAGATTGCAACATACTGAAGACAGGCAGAGATGAAAAGCATTTATTAAAAAAAAGATATTAGGCAGAGAAGACATAATATCTTCATTAAAGTGTTTTTATTGCCTAAAAAATGTGAAAAGAAAAACAAAATAAATAGAAAAAAGTTTTTTTTTTACGGTTTCTTCCTCCATTTCTTGTTCAGCAGGTGGGTCACCCATAGAAAATATAAATTTTAGTTTACACACAATTGCATTTCTTGTGGAACTGTTTAGATTTATTAAAACAATTTATCCCAGAAATACCTTTAATTTCTCATAATCCTTAGATTTAACATAACGGGATTAAAAAATAAATAAAATAATTTTCTCAAATGGAATATAAAGTGATTAAAAAGAAATCACATGGACAGAAAGATTATAAATTACACAGAGAATGATAAACCACAGCTAATAAAGGTACCAATGTATGCTTATGGTAACCCAACAACTAAGTTTTCTGTGCTCAATGATGTAATTATGGAGGCTGGAAAGTCACAGGTTCTGACTCCAATGTAAACTAATAAAAGATGACAGATTGGTTTTTAAATCAGATGAATGGTGGTGAAGGTTCCTAACCTGGCCATGAACTTTTCATTCAGATGGTTGCAATTGAAATACTGATAATAATGTCACATGGTAACATCGACATCTTTTTTTTAGACTGAATAACTTCCTATGATTATTAAGTGGGAATCTTCACTCTGAGGCTGGATGTGAAGGGAAGTGGTTTCTTTAAAGGTGGAACAGCAGAAAAACAAAATCATCTCTATTAAGATCGACTCCATCATTCTGTTTTATACAGCATTAATAATGGATTTGTGATTTGTTTTTTTAACAATCTTTTAATCATATAATATAAATTCTTATTTGTACTGTTCTAGTTGATCAACATGAGTTTTATACACACACACATATATATATATATACACAGAAAAAAATGTCTTTATTATAGATCAGTTAACTTCATTTGCTTTTAAATATCAGAATAAGGATTAAACCCAGATTAAGGGCTGGTTATATTCCGGCAGCAGTGTGTCGCAGTGAGCTTGTTGCAGATATTTCTGATTTATGGCCAATATTGAAGCATTGTCTTCGCTATGTTATTCCACGCCACAACATAAGAGGGACAATCTCCCTCAAAAAAACTCATAAAATGTAAAAAAAAGATGGACAGGCCTGCTGCTGAACACTACAGAAATCAGCAGGAACTACCCATTTTTCATGATGTACATAAATGTTACAGGTCTTCCTTTTTTGTCATAACTACATTGTTCACCTTTGTTTAGCTTGTAAAAATCTGGCGTCACCTAATTTATTACGAGCATGTGGGTTTAACTAGGCTAATCATTCATGTCATAAAAATATGCTTCAGTATCTCTTCCACTTTATTTAGTTTAATATTGATTTTTCTGTTACTACCTACGAAATAACTTCACTGATTTGATGTAGGAAAAAAATGCAGCTAGTTGTTGTCGCCTAAAGGGCTGGTTATCCTCCTGCAGCAGTGTGTCGCAGGGAACTTGTAGCAGATATTTTGGATTTATGCCCAATATTGAAACCTGGTCTGCGCTATGTTATTCCACGCCACAACGTAAGAGGGACAATCAGGAACTAGCTGTGGGTCTAGATACGGCCGTGGCGGTGAGGAAGTGGGGGCAAGTTTGTGCGACAACGGAGGGACATGAGGGTGAAAAAGCGGGGATCCAGGTGGAAAAAGGGTCCCAGCGTTCTCGCACACCTCGCTCTTCTAGCTGGTCCATCTTCACGAGTCGTTTTCTACAATGGCAGCAATAAAAACAAAACAAGCCGGTAAGGTACCAAACAGGAAATACGCATAGCGTAGAGCGGATGTAGATTTGATCAATCAGAGGCCTCCTGTCTGCGACACTGTCTGTGGTTACCTAAAATTTTGGAGAGGTGCAGCAGAGTGTCTGGAGCGGGGGAACATCTGCGTTAACTGCGACACACATAGACGACCTGGCTTTACGTAAAACAGCCGACAGAGAAGTAATATTTGAAGGCAGGATGATAATCAGGTGGACTTTCTCACTTAAAAACTTAAAAACTACTTTTTACCCACTGATCACGACATATATAGCTGCCATTGTTACAGGCAAAAAAAGGATAGGGTAGCTCCGCCCAACGTGCATCAGACTTTTTCCACAGCGCAGCTGGAGCAGCAAAGATGCTTCAGCCGTGCATCAGAACTAAACTTGTAGAAGCATAAAAAATCAAGCAGTACACGCGTTTTTGCTGCCTCTGCTGCTTTAGGTGTGAACGTCGCATATCACTGAGTTTTAGGTTTAGGAAACCTGAGTCCTCCTCTTCTGTTTAAGGTTGTTTTTTCTCTCCTAACATTGATGGCTTCCTTCACACCCCTTTCAAACCACCTGTCCTCTTTGTCCAAAATGTGAACATTCTGGTCCTCAAAAGAAGTTCCTTTGTCCATAAGGTATAGATGTACAGCAGATTGTTGTCTGGAGGAGGTAGCTCTCCTGTGTCTAGCCATGTTTTTACACGTTTTTATTTGTATTGTTTCTGAATATGCGACTGCAAAAAAACTTTCAAAAAAATTTTTCAGCCATTCCTGCCGTTACCATAACAATGATTTTTTTTTTATTATTATTTGTTCGTTGGGTTGACAGGAGTATATCCGGCGCCAGTTGGAGGAGGAGCAGAGGCACCTGGAGATCCTGCAGCAGCAGCTCCTCCATGAACAGGCCATGCTTCTTGTAAGTCTTTGGCATCTCCTACTACCTGTGACATCAGGACAAATTTGGTTTTTACTCCACAGTTTGTATTATTGTCTTAGTCATATTTCCATCTGTTTTTACATCCCAAGTGTAATTCTCAGAATGCTAAATTTCATTAGGCTGGTAAACTGGCTGGCACCGATCCTTCATTATGCAGGGTTTCTGTTTCCACTTAGCTTCCCTGCCAACTGAATGGAGATGTTGGGATTCTTTTTTTTTTTCAGGGAGGTTCAGAGATCCACGGGGATCAGTTAAAAGCTGAGGTCAAAACCGAATGAATTTTCTCAGGGTTTACAGGGGAAGTCAGGATGTTTACAGTGATGAAAATTTCGTCACCAGGAAACTAGTCATCCGACAGGAAGAGAGGCTTTCCCCTGACTCTACCGCTGCCCGTCTTTTGTAGATATGTTGGGTAACTCTTTGTGTTTGTGTTTCTTTTTTTGATGATTTCATTCCTCTTGGGGGAAGACAGAAAATACTTGTGTAATACAAGGATGTGACCATTACTGCATTATTGTCTCTGGCCCCCCATTTCCAGTGGAGTCAGTTTATGAGCTCATTAAGTTCTATACAAATAAGCTTTGCTTTTATGACAGCAGCTTCATTATAATGAGTCGAGTATTTATTGATCACTCATAAAAAATACACAAAACTTTGGATGAAAGTTGGCTTTCAGCTGCTGCCTGCTTTAACCTGAGAGTTTGAATCAGTAGTGGGTAAACCAAAGCTCCGTCTCCGTCCTCCCTGTACTCAGGAGTATAAATGGCGGGAGCTGGAGGAGCAGCGGCAGGCTCAGAAGCTCCAGCGACAGCTGCAGCAGGAGCAGGCCTATCTGCTGTCACTGCAGCAGAACCAGAACCAGAACCTGGACAGTAGTAAAAGTAGCCAGCAGCCAAGCACCAAAGCCCCGCAGAGCCCTGAAGCCGACAGGGCGAAGGCCCTGCAGACGCCTGAGCCGGATGCATCGAAGCAACAAGCGCAGAGCATTAGCAATGAAAAGACGCAGCCCAGCCAGGGCTCCAGCCTGGAAAAAAGGCTCCCTGTGGCTGACCAGCAGAGCTCCACACCTGACTCTGAGCCGGTCAGAGAGGTGAACTTTGTCACTAAACGCCTTTCATTTGACTTCAGTAAAACATTTTCTTTGCTTGTGTGATCTCACTGCTTTGGGCCTGCTGTGTCTTACATAGTGGTGGCTAACTCCTGCTTCCAATAGATGGGCTTTATGACTATGATGTATTATTCTTTCCTCCAACTCACAACTTTAATGATTAAACTAGATTCTTGTCCGTTTAGTAACAGTAAAACTGAACCTACAAAAAGACGACTCATCTTTTGGCTAAATACAATCGCCTGCTTGTTTTTAAGACCATTTTAAGGTAGATAAAATAAAAAAATGTAGTTGACTTTTAAATATCTATTGTTCAATAATCCAAAGGAGTAATATGTCTATTTATTTATTTATTTTTTTTCATTTTTAATGAGAATTATCCTAGGCTGCTGACAGGACACTACAAAGAAATCTAACCCAAGTAGCTCAATATCAAATCTGTAAATGTCAAATTAAATGAAATAAAAGAAAGAAATGAAACGTTTTCAGATTATATATACAGTATTTGCAGACGTCTGCTGAAGCTCGTTTTTACTGTTGCGATTCTCAATGGAAAACAATTAGTTCTGATTAAGAACTGATTGACTTAATAAAGAAAGTTAGAAAAGCAAACTAGGAGCTGCAGCTCTGACTTAAGGTCAGTCAGTATCCTTTATAGCAGCTTTAGACAAAGAAGTGGTTGTTGATGTCAGTCTCTGTTTATGGAGGCCTTTAATTGGAACACTTTCCAATAATGTGTCGGCTGGAGTTTAACCGCTAAGTATTAACGTCCCAAATTCAGTATAAGGTCATTATTTAAAGATTTTTAGTGTAGAATGTTCAGAAATTTTTAACAAATGTTTCCTTTATGCAAAAGATGCCTTTTTATACACAAGATAAATATGATTCATATTTAGCTGCTGGAAAAATGTTTGAAAGAACAATAAAGAAACATGTTTACCATTCTTCACAACTGTCAGTTGCAACCGTTTAATGATTTTTATTTCTTTATTTTAGATGCAGGGCTGATGTAAGGAAGCAGTCAGTTTGTTTCCTTACTGACACAAAAAAACGGCTTCTTTACCAATAACAATAGTTCATCCAAAGAGCTTCCTGTTAAAAGGGAGTTTTTCCTCTCCACTGTCGCTACAAGCATGCTTGCTGTAAGGGATTGCTTTTGAGTCAGTGAGTCGATGCAATGAGCTGGTTTTTGTTAAATAGAAAACTTTGAATCAATCTGACTGTATGATCTGGTTGAATTGTCTCTGTAAAGTGTCTTGGGATGTCATGTGTTGTGAATCAGTGCTTTATAAATAAACTGATACGAATTGATTGAATGTATAACTAAATTAGTTAATGATTATTTCAATAATCAATTCAGCTGATTTATTGTTTCAGCCCTCGTCCTTAGACATTGTTAAGATGTTAAAAACTAAATAAAAATTTGAAAATGCAAACATCTTGCAAATAATTAAAGGAATAGTACACCCAAAACATGATTAGCCTTCATTTTCTACTCACCCCCATGCTGAACAACACTCTGGAGTACTTTTTTGATATCTCAAATGCATCTGGAGATCTGGGAGGCTTCTTACTGTCTGCTGACATTCAAATAATGGAGGTCTATGGTGCCCGAGGCAGAAAGGTCCATAAAAGTCCACAAAAAACGTGTCAATATTCCTCCATACTGCTCGTCCAATGTATTCCAAGTGTCCTGAGTGGGTAGCGTCCATAATTTACTGGAAACAAAGTCATTTAGAATGTTTTTAGAGCATAAACAGTAGTGTATAGGATTTCCTAAAAGCGCGCGCCTGCGAGTTCACGAGCCTACGGCAACTGCGGCAGACCAAACCAGATGAAAGTGCGCATTCAGCGTCTGCTCTTGGTAATGCAAGCGTAGAAGAAGAAATTTGCTGTTTACCTGTGCAAAGAAAGAAACAATGAAAGAAAAATGTCTGAGGACTTCAGTGTTGAGGAAGAGCATGAGTTCTTTGCCGAGCTGAATGCGCACTTTCATCTGGTTTGGTCTGCCACAGATTCCGTAGGCTCGTGAACTCTCAGGGGCGCACTTTTAGGAAATCCTATACACTACTGTTTATGCTCTAAAAACATTCTAAATGACTTCGTTTCGAGTAAATTATGGACGCTACCCACTCAGGACACTTGGAATACATTGGACGAGCAGTATGGAGGAATATTGACACGTTTTTTGTGGACTTTTATGGACCTTTCTGCCTCGGGCACCATAGACCTCCATTATTTGAATGTCAGCAGACAGTAAGAAGCCTCCCAGATCTCCAGATGCATTTGAGATATCAAAAAAGTACTCCAGAGTGTTGTTCAGCATGGGGGTGAGTAGAAAATGAAGGCTAATCATGTTTTGGCTGTACTATTCCTTTAACCCTCCCAAAGTATTTTTTATTAATGTTTGAGCTGTTTTCTATTGGGGTACAAATTAAGTCAAGTTTAATAAAGACCAGACTTTAAAGGTGAAATCAGCTGTATTCCAAATGCAACTTTTTGGTTTCTTCTGGGAATTGGTGCTGCAGAGCCGACTGCATCTCTTAACTTCTCCTCTTCCTGTGTCCCTTTGGCTTCTCATGTTGCTCCTAGTTAACTTGTGGGAATAATGCGGTGAAAAATAACACGACTGCCCTCCAAAATAATTCTTTGTTTTCTGTTTTGCTTGAACTGTTGCTTGTATGAATAACGCTTTTCTCTGTGGGAAAATAAACTAACCAACCATGCTGCCCGTTGACTTCTGTCTTCTGTGTCCTTTTGAAAGTACTAAGAGATGCAGACTACGGTTTCTGAAGCTTCTGTGTGTCCTCCGCAGGCTGATGAGCGGTACAGGAAGAACGCCCAGGGTTCTCCGCAGTCAGCTCAGACCAAACCTCAGCAGCCTCCGGTGCCACCGCGATCGGAGTCTTCACACGCCAACGGGAACGCCGCATCTGAGACGCCAGCAATGCACCGGCCTGTGGAACCACAGGTAACGATTTCTCCTCCTATTTAGCTGAGCGTATTGATCCCCTCCTATGCAATTATAAAGACACAGAGATAAATGTTTGTGATGTGGATGTCTACTGTGTGTTTTTCAGGGACCCTCTGACCATTGCATTGTATATTTTATGTATCTGAGCTGCATAGAAATAGTATTGCTAAATGAATCTCTCCTTTTCAACACTTGATCCAGGTTTTTCTCATAAATGGTTTAAGCAATCTGACCCACACGCAGAGAACCACTCAGAGACCAAGGGAAAAAGTTTAACAGGTTATTGAATTTTGATGAAACACAGAAGTTGGAACTGGAACTCAGTGGACTGGTGAACCGGAACCGGAAAGTCTGAAGGAGAGGTCACAGTGAACAGTTTAGGGACCGTAGGAAAATTGACTGAGAAACTCACGTTTGAGAGGGCTCTTGTTAATCCTTGAATCCAGTTTGTGGGGAATTAATCCAGAGGAGAGGGAACTCATTGGAGAGCGTACAGGTAGACTTAATGAGGACCCAGAGGAGTAAAGGAGCGGACTGTCACTTGGTTTACCGAAGAGGACTTGAACGGATCATGTGGTGGTTTACCCCTGCTCAGTGTGTACTCAATAATCCTTCTCCAAGTTATCCAGTTACACAGGAAAAGCTTCCTGCCGAAGAGCAAAGACAAAAAACAAGATTAGACTCAGAGAAACAAAGCTTCAGTTAGACTCTGCTAATCTCAGCTTGGCTAGAGTACCCAAAACTGGCAACCACTTTGGTGTCGAGCTAGTGACAGCCCGCTGCTCAAATACTCCTCTGGTAAAGATCCAACGAGCCGCAGGTGTGCAGGGAGGCCCAACGAGGACAGGGCACCACCTGGTGGTGGAGAGAGAAAAACACAAAAATGACCCACACAAAATGGATTACTAACAGTTTTACTCATTAATTTCACTCTTTCATTAAACTGCAGCTGCTGTGACATTTACCACAGGACTGGGTCTGTCTTTTGTGAGAAATTTGTTCCAATATTATTGAAAACAAAAAACACGTTTAACAAACAGGAAATGTAAAGAAAATGTGTCTGCACTACATGGACGCACACAGACCACCCAGAAGTCTAAAGGTGAAATCTGTCTAACAGGATTTGTTAAGCTCTTTCTCCCAAGTAAAATAAAAAGATAAAATCTGACAAAAAAATAAAAGAAACAGTCATAAAAATGTTTAAAAATACAATAAAAAACATCAAAAAAGAAATCTGAAATAGTAACATTTTTAGCTTTGCATCCACATTATAAATCAAGTTTTTTAGATTAAAAAGTTTATTTTTCTTTAAACGTATTCTCTTCCAATGTACTGTCAACAAGTTTGCTTTGCTTTCAGCAGTATGGGAACAAAAATCTCTCCATATCTGTGTCATTAAATAGTGAGAATATATCCACATTGCCTGGGATTTTGGTTCACACATTACAGAGTTGTAGGTTATCTGGATGTAAAATATGATTGTATTTGATCCTTAAATGTTTGTCATTTTTTCCTTATGCTTATCCTTTTCAAGTGATTTCAAAAACACTTCAATGTTTGCTTGTAATTTAAAAAAACAGCAACAAAACAAGCAATAATCTCTTGACTGATGATTTTTTTTTTCTGTATTTATTCGTTCTGGATTGTGTGTTTTTGCTGACCACATTCAGGTTGTTTCATGTGAATCCAGGGATCCAAGGCGGATAAAACATCTGTGTTCCTGCTGAAATTCTCCATATAAAGTCTTGCTTTCATCACTTCTGTTTCATTTCCCTCCCAAACAGCTGCAGTGTTCTGCTAAAAAACTTGAAATCTTCAAACTAATGATTTATTCATTTAGAGATGGGGAGGTTTGTGACATCACAACGCCAGGAGCTGATAGCGAAGGCAATGAAATCCATTTATTTGGTTCATTTCCTGTTCTTCTTTTCCCACGATTGAATTAATTTTATTTAAGAAGTCAATGAACACAGTGATAATATAAAAATGCATATTTGGTGCATCCTAGATGTTTTTTAAACAAGTCCTCACAGGCTAAAGTGAAAGGCTTCAGGGTGAAACTATCTATCATATTTAACACATAGTTCTGTTTTTCTGGCTGCGTCTCTGCTCCTGTGCTGTATGCCATCGTTTCGTGCTGTTGTTCAACAACATCTATAATTTACAGGCCTCCAGATTTGCATCAGAGTGACTCAGGCTGTAATAGTGACTTCCCAGCAAGGAACTCAACCAGCTTTGCATGAATAACCACAGCTCATTAAAGGCAATCTGCTCCAATATGTAACACAGATTAAAAATACGGAAACAATGGCGTCGCTTAGTAAAATCAGGGTTATTATATAACTGACTGGTCGACTATTAGCTCTTGATGTAAAGCAGAGGAATTGGCTTCTGTTAACATATTGTCATTTAGCTTTGTTGTAGTTTTGTATATTCGTTTACTACACTATAATTAAATGTAAATGATTGAAAATTACATTAAAAATATATTTTTTTCATTAAATACAAGCTATTTTTCTATCATGTTTATTAATTAAGTAACTTAAAAATGACGAAAGAAGATTTTTTTTAACAATTAGGGTGAGATAGGAGATAGGATGCTAACCGTGCAACCAGAGGTAGGTTCTAGTAGTTCTGCTGCCCCTTCAGTGTTTGTGTGCATGTTTGACTTCAGATGTATGTTTGCATACCAGACTTCTGCTGACTTACTTTGTAGCTCAAGCTGATCTCCCTTTTTTTCTTCTTTTCCTACAGTAATAGAGTTGGAGGGATCTCTTGGGACATAATGTTTACTTATATGTTTGAAAATTCAGGCTGGATGGAAATTAAAGCCTAGCTTATATCTAAAAATCTATGAGAAATTGATTATACTGAAATGATGCATGATGTTAGGATAACTTTTCAAGCTCAGCAAGAATAACATCAATGCAGGAAGGAATGGTTTGAAGACTATTTTAATCTTAAATGTGTTTTGGAGATGAGGAACATCGGATAGATACAATATCTTCATCCTTTGCAGCATAAATCAGCAAAGATATAATTTAAATTAGCAGTGTGGGATTATTTTCTTTTTAAGCAATGAATGTCCCACCTACATGATAACTGAATATAAACTGGTTAGGCTCTGAGATTAAAGCCTGCAATTAGCCTGAGAAAGGCTGAGATTATAGTAGGCTTTAACCTTTTTAGAGAAACCCAGTACCAAACCATCAGGGTGAGTTTATGCCAAAATTTTTCAATTAACCTTTAATTGTGTGATTTTGTTTGAATTTAGGCTGCTTATCACAACTGCTAAGTGATGCTGATTTAGAAAGAAAACTGAGGTAGGAGGCAGTTTAACTACAGCAGGGGTAACCAATTAATAAGCAGCAGGGTCCGAATAAAGAAAATCATCAACCAGTAAAGGTCCGAGGACATTTTCAATTATAATCTTTTATTTTAAACAGGTGCATCCATGTTATACATTGAATTATTAAATAAATTAAAAAAAATTGAACATTTTTCCATTTTAAAATCTAAAGTGTTTTTTTGAAAGTAGAGAACAACAATCGTTCAGTTTGGTATATAGACAATTTCCTGATTCACATATTTTATAAAACACCTGAACTGGCAGTTCATTTTTTTCTTTCTTTTTTCTGGCTTAATGAGAGCAGTGGGCTTTATGCTGCCCTGCAAGACTTTAAACCTGGTTTGAATGGAGACAAAGCCATTCTCAAGCACATATCAAGGTGCTCATTTTGAGCCTGGATCCATATTTATTTTGTATTATGGTCATGGTGGAGAATCCTGCTTCACAGCAGCAGATTGAGCCAAACATTCTCTAAATGTTCAGGGTCATCTTTGAGCACGCCGTTTCACTTTTCATTCACCATTTTGTTTCTTCCAGCAGTCCAGACTTTCCCTGCTTTCATTTTCTCATCGTCTTCTCCTTCTTTCCCATCGCACGGCTTGCCACAGGTTTGACTGCTGTGTCTAAAAGTAGCAGCAGCAGCAACCCAGACTGACAGCAGCTCATTGGCTAATTTGTATCACGTGCAGCCTGGAGCCGGACGCTCCAGAGGCCTTTACCATATTAACAGGAGAAGTGGTGCAAGAGAAATTAGACACTGTAGTTAGAGAACAGATCAGGTTGGGTCTGGATTAGCCAGCAGGTGGTCCAGGATCTGGACCCCGGTCCACTAATCAGTGACCTCTGACCTAGAGTGATCTTTCTGTGTAAAACACATGCTGAGAATCGATAAAGAAATCAGCGACGTGTTAAAAACACTGGGATAAAACACAAATTTTATTGTTTTATCTGTCAGAGTAAAATCCGGTTTATTCTTGACATTTCTGCAAAGCCAAATGAAAATCACAGCCTGATTTTCCTGATTTCTGAAAAAAATGTATAATTAAGTGTCTGCTCTTACTGGTGAGAAGTAATAAACATAAAAATCTGGAGACATCTTAAAATTTAGACGATAACTATAACCACGATCCAAAGATTGTGAGAAAAACTTGGAAAGAAATTAGTGTAACTGTTAAAAAAGAGGAAGAGGCTTTAAAATGTGGAAACAGTTGTTTTCAACTTATAAACTTACCACTTTCTAGTTACCATTAACCTGCATGCATCAGGCATAACTGAGCCTTAAAACCTTAAAAAAAATGCAAAATATATCTGTTTCCTTCGTTCTTATTTTGGGTGTTTTTCTCTTGAGGGGTTTGGAGCTGTGTTCATCTCCAACGTGTCAAAAGCATATTTTTATCTCAGGGTATTATTGTTACATAACACACTTCAGCAGCAGATGTAGCGTTCATTTATAGTGTTCAGAGCTTAGAATGGGTTTCAGCTGCTCGGCTGTTTTTTTTTTTTTTTTTACAGATATTCTTAATCTCTTCCATTACTGTACATTTGAGAAGTCAGATCTCATTTTATCAGCTTACTTTTGGGTTCAAACGGCTGCTACCAGAGAAGTTTTGGCCCCAGCTGGCCGAGGCGGTAACTAAACGTGTTGCCTATGCTGGATTAAATGAGGAGGTTAACTGCACCACTTTCCTTTTTTCATCTGCTGAAAAGCTTCAGATTTGAATCCTTTCCAGCTACTGAGAGGAGATAATGAACTTAGAGTGAGGCCTGTCAGATGAAGCGTTGCAGCGAGCAGGAGTTAAATGAGAGACGTCCCTTGTACTGTAATTTAGATGATAATTATGCAACATATGTTTAGTGAGTGGTGGAAAAGCAAGAGCAGAACCTTAACAGGAATCCTTACATAGGTTAAAGAAGAGCATCCCTCCCTCTCTGCTGTGCTAAAGCTGCGCTTCCGGAGCCTCATGAAGTGCAGTTTTAGCAAAGTATTTATTCTTTTTTTTTTTTTTTTCATATTTTGTCTTTTTTTTTACTGCAATTATTTGTCAGGTTATTTTTTTTCTTTTATAGCTCAACACTAAGCAGTACATCATTGTAAACCGAGAGGAAAATGATGGGTTAATTTCAAATGTGTTTACAAATCAAAGAAAGTGTGCCATGCCTGTATGTTAACATCCCCTCCTTTAGTTAGGTGGCATTCAATAAAATCCCGCAGCTAATTCATCTTAGAAGTCACGTGATTAGTACCTGGACTCTAGCTGTGTGGGATTTCATCTTAAAGGTATAGTGGAGGATGTTTTTTTTCTGGGTGGATCATCTAAATAAGTGGTCCTCCTAACTGTCAATCATTCCGGAGATATGTTTACGTAAGGCCGTCCTATGGATCATCCCCATTTTCACTCACCGGTGGTGAGTCTGACATGGTGGAAAAATTGCAACTTTTGGAAAGTTAGCTTGTTTAAGCGATGCAAACAGTAACTTTTGAACAAGCGTGCATGAGGAGAAATGGGCACGTGCACGCTCTCACACGCATTTAATAGGCGTTCCCTCTCAGTAGCAGGTACAGGGTTGTGCATGTGCATTTTTGTTTTAAAGCTACAGTGTGTAATAATTACAGGGATATACAGTCAGAAATGTAATATATTATACATAACTATGTTATTTATCATCATCTACGAGCTCAGCCTCTTAACCTTAATATTTGCGTTGCCTTAGAATTCGTTATTTATAATTACATAGGAGCGGGTCTCGCAGCCATGGAGGCAGACATCTTTGCGCTACGGCGGCGCAGAGCCAACAAACTAGCGATTGCGAGATCGCCCATTACGCTCGAAAGTATTAATAATAGATAATAAGTAATTATCTATGTAAACAAACCTCATCACTTGAGAAGGTAGGTGATGTGGACGTCGTGGAAGACATTTTGTCCCGTAACGCTCGCCGTACTGTTGGGGGGGAGAAGCGGTGGGGGGAACATGTTCATGTTGCTGCGGTCTGCAGTCTGGACGTTAGATGTCGCTGAAAATTACACACTGTAGCTTTAAGTAGTGAGGTTGGGTCCTTTAAAAATATTCATGAAAATCCTCCACTATACCTTTAATATAAATGAAAATGCTTTGAAAGCCACATAGGTATGATTGTGAACATTAGTGATAACCAGCATTATATAGACTGAGGATTACAGCAGGTAGGTTAGAGAGAGACAGTAGAGATGTTTAAATCAGTTGGGGAAACGAAAACATTACAATCTTCAGACATCTCTATGTGGAGTCCGTCTGAAAACGGAGAAAGTATGGAAGCATTTCTACACTTCAGAAATCCAGAAGAAGAGCAAGTATCCATAATGATATCTGATTAGTTTCTATAAGCCTATTACCCTAAACCAGCCTTTAAAATACAAAGAGACATTTTGCCCTGAGTCCAGCTAATAAAAAATTGTTTATTAAGTTGTTTGTTGGCAAATATTTCAACTTTAGCAAAAACTAAACAAAACATTATTAGGGATGTGAGATATTATTGGCATTCTGTTGGTCGGTTTTAGCTTCACAGCTAAATATTGGACATCAGTAGTTCCACCAATATAATGCACTGATATATGAAACACTGTTGTACGGCAAAATGCCAGCAGGTCACATAAAGCCCAACTGGTGCGTGAGTTTCTCACAAAAGGAGATTCTGAGTTAAAATGCCAGAGGTGTTGTTGTTTTTTGTTTCATAAACAGCTGGATGGCTTTTTTCAGTAAAGGACAGGAGGGAAAAGACTACATAGTGACTGTTAATAATTCTATGGAAAGAAATCTGCTTATCGGCAAGTTTAGATATGAAATATCGGCATATTGAATGTATCGGTACAAATTCCAATATTCCGCATCGCTGCTTTTCATTTTTGTCAAATATCTTCCATAGGAAATCTGTTGCCGGTTTAAACTAGTTTTATTTTATGCATCTAAAACAAGAAAAATATGTTTCAGAAAGATGAATGATGGGATTTTATTAGCTTTAAAAACAAAAAATAACAACAAAAAAAACCTAATTTCCAAGATAATGACCAAAATAAACCTTGTGCCTATTTCTGGTTCTTTTAATGCCATTTTGGTAGGATATTTAATTCAGATTCTTAAAAAAAAAGAAACAATTGTCTGGTATTTGACATTATACCACATCTGTTGTTTTTTTAAATAATTTTTAGCCTCTTTTAGGTCAGTGAAGGTAGACGGAATGGATGGGAGGATGGATGGATGGAGCTACATATGGAATAATATTTCAAGGAAAACTGTTTGAGGCTGCAAGGGGCAAATAATATCCTCCAGCAATGAAGTAAATCCAAACCTGATAAAAAAATTGATTTTCATGAATGCTCTTCCTTCAATCTGATTAAGCTGAACTATTTAGCCAAACACAATAGGTAACATTTCTGATTTTAGATATAATAAAGCTTATAGAGGCCTACAGAGTGCTGACCTAAGGGGGTGAATGCAGATCTTTGGCACACTTTCAGTGTTTTATAAACAAGAACATATGATCTCATTTTAAATATGAACTAATTCTTGTTTTTCTTTCTCACAAAATCTTGGTAAATTAAATTTAAGCATGCAGTTGTCAAGTTTAAAGGGTAACAATATTTTCTAGGAACTGTAATCCAAGTTCCTGTCATAGTCTACTTCAATCCTAATCCAAAATGGATGAAAACCTGTTCTTTGTTTGAGTTATCTGCATGCAGTCTGATCCCTGCTCCCCGTTGTGTCTGTCTTGTCATCTAAAAGGTTCGCTCCCATCTGGCCGCGCTGAAGATCAGCAGCAGTGTGGCCTCGCCAAACTCATCCACTTCAACCCCGCCCGCCATGTCCCGGTCACAATCCTTCACAGAGCCGCTAATAGCTAGCTTTGAAAACCACCACCTGCACAAAAGCAATGAGTCCCACCATCTTCCTCCATCCTCATCGTCATCTCCATCATTCTTATCATCAACGCCTGCTCGCCCTGAGCCACAAACACAACCTCAGCCCAGACCCCTGCCCCATGAAAAGGTCCCGTCAGAAGACGCCCCGCCCAGAGTAAGACAGATTAGCTGCGGATCTAGTTGGATTTTTTTTTTTTCTGTTTCATAATTGAATAAGAAGCTCAAACATTTTAGTAACAGCATCAATACATAAACACCCTTTGGATTTTTTTCTTTTATCGCAGAAAGATGCTCACAAGAGGAAGACAATTTACTCAGATTAAATATGCTATTTCGATTAATGTCTCTGGAAACTGAGATTATTTCTAATTTAGAATTATTACAAAGAAAGCTAGATTACCGATAGAGGTCCTCCAAGCTGGCTTTTACATTTTAGTTTACCAATAAAAACATGAGATTTTGTTGTTTTTTTTATTCAAAATAATCCCTAATATATTTATATTGGAGGCAGAATTATTGCAAGCATAATCCAACAGGTGCTCTTGTATTAGCCGATATCTTACTAGCATTGCTAGGTATAAAATGCTCTTTTATAGGTGAATATTTTAAGGTATGTCCTGCCTTCTTCAGATTCATTAAAAGCTGCAAACATTTCTTAATCCAACATGTTATATACCAGAGACTGAAAGCTTAAAATGATCAAACAGATCAGATTTGCTATTATGTGTTCAGCCTTCCTGTTATCAGCATAAGTTGGCTGTTAATTTGGCCTTAAGTAGGGTTGCCGACCGAAAAGCAGAATCATTCTGTATTTAGAAATAGAAGCACCTGTCCCGTATTTAGTGGAAAAGGAACACACTTTTTCCCGTATTGCTGTGAGAGAAAAAATATTGTCAGTAAAAAGCTCATGGAAAATGAAGAACAAGGGCACGTTAAAAACAAAACTTACGGTAAACTTGTTCCCGGGCCCTGTCCTGCGTTTTGACCAATGAGGTGACAACATATATGTAACGATCCAGAATACCATCATCCCATTGGTCGAGCCAAGTGTTGCTCACGGAGAAGATAGCGGGCAGTATGGGGGACCAATGGGGGTGGTGCACCGTCAACAAATATGTTTACAAGTTTGCATAAGTTTGATGTTGCACCAAAAATGTGCACTATTTATTTATTGTTTTATATTAATTTTTACAGTTTTAAGTTAAGCTGGACAGGCTTTTTTTTTTTAAATACTTATTTTATTCAGCAAAGTTAGTTATTTGGTGTGAAAGTGAATTGCTGGATAATAATTTGTTTTCCATGTACTCATGTGACTCACAAATATGCATCTAATTCAATGCAGATTTGAGTCAAGTAGTTAAAAAAAATAATAATTTCACACACAAATGGGGGGATAAAAAAAAAAAATCACCTTGCCAGGAGGGGTAAAGGCAATCAGTTCAGCTGGACATCAGGTGTCCCTTTTTTCCAGAGAGTTGGCAACCCTAGCCTTAAGCCACGTAATAAAATATCTTTAAGCATTTCTAAATGCTTATCCTGTGACAGGTGGTTCCTTTTTCTTTTTGAAAAACTTTAGGAAATCACCCAAACAGTAAAAGAAGTTAATACATTAGAAGTCTCTGTTAAAACAGTGGGATTAGTTGACATCTCTTCATAGGAAACAAAGTTTTATCCTTTTTCTCGGAGGATTCTGATACTTAATCTAAGTGACAGGTTGGTCTAGTTAATAGTTTACTGATGATGGACCAGATGGGTAAAAAAAATTTTGAGCAATTTTAACTATAATTAAAAAACATCATATTGACGTAGGATCAAACTGTTATTCTTGGAGCCTGACTCATAAAAATGTTTTCTGTAAATGCAGTAAAGCTGCACCCAGCCATGCTTCCAGAGTGTTGATGTGTAAGCAGGTTTCTGTTTTTTTTATTTATTTATTTTTTTATCATGAAAGGTTCCTGTAAGGACAACATCAAGGTCTCCGGTGTTGTCGAGGCGAGACTCGCCTCATCACCAGAGCAACGCCCCAAAGAGCAGGGACGTGCTCCGAAATGCTGGAAGGTAAACTGGGAGGCCGAGGACTTAGCTTTCTTCTTCTTTTCTTTTCCCTTCACCTTCTCGAACTTCAGATTCGCAGAGGGAACAAAACATCAAAAAAGAAGTTTGATCAAAACTATATATATATATATATATATATATATATATATATATATATATATATATATATATATATATATATATATATGTTTTAGTTGATTAGTGCTTCTACATGTAAGATAAGTTTAGTTCAGTTTATATAGCACCCATTCAGAACACATGTCATCTCAAGGCACTTTACAGTTTAACCAGATCATCCAGTCAGATTGATTCAAAGTTTTCTATCTAAGGAATATCAGCTGATGCATCGACTTATTGACACAGTGTCAAATCCCTCACACTGAGCATGCTTGTAGCGACAGTGGAGAGGAAAAACTCCCTTTTAACAGGAAGAAACCTCCAGCAGAACCAGGCTCAGTGTGAGCGGCCATCTGCTGAGGCCGACTGGGGTTCAAGGAGACAGAAGCAGACATCAAATATTTACAGTATTGTTATGAACATAATTTAAAATCTATTTATATTATGAATGTTTATAACAAAAGCAATGAAAAGCGCCCTAACAAACATCTACATTTATTCTAAAATGTTGCTGGTCCAAAAGAAATGCATAGACAATGTGATGCATAACCAACTGATACCAGATCCAAAATGGTGCCTATTAAAACTGCTGCTTTCAAATTTGATTAAAATGTCTTGAAATAGCAGAGCTTTCCATAATTATGGGCATCCTCGGTATAAATTGCAAAAACCTTTGAAAAGAAGTAAATCTTTGTTTGCAGAAGCAAAGTTTGAAATATTAAAGTGAGACAATCTTTAGTTGAGCTACATTATTCTATATGGAAGAAAACTGTAAAATTAACTTTAAACCTCAGTGTTTGAAAAGTCTAGAAAAAAGGTCTCCTGTTGGTAATATGCCTGATTAACTTAAAAACAGAGAGCCAATCATTGTAGAGAGTTATATCAGTTTCAATAAATTAGATCTTAAAGAAGGTAAAAGTTAGTTTTTCTTGAAAGTTTCCTATAGAGGAGTTAGGATGTTGTCGATCAGTGTGAACCCAGCTATGGAGTTTTACATAGAAGCTAAGGAAAAAACACAAAAAACAATCTTTAATGTCATATGTCAAACTTGGTTTGTAAAATACTGGATTTTCTGTCACACAATGGCACCATTTTTAATATAAAAAATTCAAACTCCAGTTTTCATATATTGATTATTTATTGTTTCTGCTCCTAAGTTATTATTTCAGGGTAATTATCAGCAGCTTTTATTTATTTTCTGCATCCGAGGACAGAGAAGTAAGGCTAGGTTTTACTTTCCCAGATTTTTTTCATCACTTAAGACTAAATTGAGTATTTTTACAAAGGGAATTATAGAAAATTTATCCCAGAATCTCTAGTATTCACTCTGATCCATAGATCCGGTTCATAGATTACAGTGTGTAAACTGAAGAGCGGTCGTTTCATGCTGCCTTTCTTGCCTCTGCAGTTCAGCAGAGCCTCGGCTCCTCTGGGAACGGGTGGAGAAACTGGTTCCCAAAACGAGCGGTAGTAGCGGCAGCGGAGGCTCCAGCTCCTCCAGCAGCTCCAGTAACTCCAGCTCTCAAAGCGGCTCTGGGGAGAGGTTCAGGGCTCGCTGTGAGTTTACACGCACTTTAACCCTAAGCACCGCAGGGCGGATGCAGGGTTATAGATAATCCCACCTTCCTAAGGAACATTAAACAGACATTTTAAGTTTTTTTTTTTTTTTATCTTACCGCCTCCTCCAACTTCTTCAGCCTCTTCCAAATCGGAGGGTTCGCCCCTCCAGCGACCGGAGAATGCCGGGAAAAAGCCAGAGGAGCGGCGGGACTTGGTCAAGCCGAACAAACCAGCGGTGAGCGTAAACTCTGAGCGCTCTAGCTGGCTTAGATCTTGAAACTTCTGCTTTGGGTTTGTTTGAGATCAGAAATGTGTGTGAGTAGTTTTTTCTTTCCTGATGATCTGCTCTCCATTCATGGCACGTACCGATCTTACAGTAATACTGTCGGCTGGAGCTTCCTTGCTGACTTGGTCTCCACTTCCTGTTTGAATCTTTTCTAACAGGCTCTCTTGGTGCACGGCTTCCATTTTAACCCATAACCTTATCTAACATTGATGAAAGATTAGCTTTTTCTCCATTGTTGCAGCTCTTTTTATTATTTAATCATTCTAATTAATCCACTAACCTTCCCTTCAGCAGCTCGACGAACATCAGCTCTCTGCCGTACGGTCATTTCTCTCCTCTCTTGGCTTCTCATTGGCTCTATAATCTGCTTCCTCTCCAGCAGCATTCTGTTCCCTGCTTCACTCAAAGACGATCAGTGATCAAATCTGCTGTCATCTGTTACCAACAGCCTGGATTAAAGGGGAAGAAAACTCAGCGAAAACAAAACTTTTCCCCTTCATGATCTGCAGGACCTGACGGCTCTGGCCAAGGAGCTGCGTGCCGTGGATGACGTCCGCCCCCAGAATAAGGTGACGGATTATTCCTCTTCCAGTGAAGACTCTGACACCACTGATGAAGATGATGATGAAGAGGTGGACCAGGAGGCGGGTGAAGAGTCGACGTCCGGCCCAGAGGACTCCAAAGCAGTGTACGTATCACACAAGGTGACAGTATCCATCAGAGTGACACAGACCTGCAGCCTTGACTTCCTGTTTGCGTCTCTTCTTCTCCCTCAGGTCTTCCAAGCTGAGTAACGGAGAAACAGAGTCAGTGAAAACCATGATAGTTCACGACGAGGGCGAGAACGAAGCAGGGACGACTCGGTGCAAAGACAGCACGCTGGTTGTCAGACAGGTACCCGCCGAGGAGGAAGAAAACAACGGCCTTTCATTTACTGCACGCCTGTTTTCATCATAGCATTGCTTTCTTTCATCTCCCCACTGTTCTTTCATTTTGTCGTACGTTGTTGATTATTTTCTGTTCCTGCTGCTGAGGTGACGATAAAACCTGTAGCTGATCACTGATTAGTTTCACCTTAAACAGACACAACATTCGTGCTAAAAAGTGCATTAAGAGGAACCTGGGTGTAAATGTAAGCACCTGTCTACTTTCACATTATTCAATGTTACAACCAGAAACTTACTTTGTTTTTAAGCATTTCTTTATTAAACATCTTTAAAGTGTGGGGTGCATTTGGATTCTGGTCCCTGCATGTTGCCTCTACAGTCTAAAATCTTTTTTTTTTTAGTAGACAGTAGGCTGACAGGAAAAGGGGGTATGAGAGAGGGAGAGAGACATGCAGCAAAGGACCAGAGCTCGGCCGCGTCGAGGACTAAAGGCACCCAAGTCGCTTGGGTCTGGTCGCAAACCAGTTTTGCGTCTGTCTGAAATTTGTAGGGACGCACAGCAGTATCCCGCCAAAGCGCAAGAGGGAGCCCATTCAAGAACTCGCAAGAAATTCGGCGGATGGTCAGGAGAACTTTGGCGGCGCCAGCAGGAGTGTTTATCTGTCAAAGCAACAATGGCACGTCTGCAATATATCACAGTGACGGAGATGGATCTAGAGTTGCTAGACATCGAAGAGGAACAGGTTCTGTTAATGGAGTTGACAAGAAACGCGTAGGTTGTCCTTTGTTGTTGCTCCTCTGTTTTTAAAAATGGCGCCCCCCGGCACCGAATAGAGAAGGACGACCACCTTTCTGGACAACCAGAAAGGCATAGCAAGGACCAATCACAGCTGCTTTTTGTCTGCACACTTCTGCTTGAGGTCTGTGCGGGTTTGCGACCGTCCGAAGCTTAGTCAGGATTTTTTTTGAGGTGCACGATGACGGTTGCAGGTCCTCTGTGCGGGGGGTGTGGTCGCGCACAGAGACAGATTTGACGGTTGCAGAGGATATGGGTCAGAAGCATGTATTGGCCTTAAAGCCTCCATACATGAGTCATGCGCTCTAACCACTGCACCATCTGCATGCTCTATAAAATCTGTTCTGATTCGGAATCCTCGTCGATGGGACAGGTGTTGTGAATGAAAACGATGCCCAGCTTAAAAGAGCTCCTGTCTGTCGCTGAATGTGTGCATTGATGGCTGAAAGACATCTTCTGCCTCCATTTATCTGTTTACTACAGTGTGTTGAATTCATGTTAATGTGGATTTAAAGACATTTCAATTAGTGGAAAAAACTGCAGAGGGAATATAAAAAAAAGTATCAACTAAAACTTTTGCCACGCCCATGCAGTACCTCCACTGACCCCCTAGGGATCGCGGACCCCCTGTTGACCTCGGGTCAAAAAGATTCTAGATACTTCTCAGGTTCCGTTCTCTATCTGATTAATTAAGAGGCTGAGGTTGGCCTGGGATGTGCGACTTGACCAGAGGTCCGACATTGGGACGTAGCTAGACACAGATTGCATCTCATTTTGCACTGATTCCCTGCATCATTGTACAGATTACGGAGCGCTAAGTTAGAGAACACCTTGCGGCGCAGAACTTTGTGTTGTGGATCAAGTGTGGCGAGCAGCTGTTTGAAGTCAGGTTTTTCAACTGCAGACAACGGCAGCATATCCATCGCTATGAAGCATGTTACTGCATGAGTGATGTCCTTATGAACGCCTTTGTCGTATTTATCAGAAAGAAGGAAGCCCAGTTTAGCTTGGTTTGCCTACTTTGTTTTGGCAGAAGTTCCTAAAGATGTCTCAGATGACTTGGAACCGCGCTGGGGCCGACAAAGCTCGTTCTCCATTGGGTGTTAGCAGCTTAGATGATCAAATAAGCTGGTTGTGTTACCAGACTTTGTTTTTAACAGTTTACGTGCCTGGGTCCGTGATTGTGATTGGTTGGTGGGAAAAGGTGACTGCAGCATCCACATACATGATATGCTAATATGAAAAGGAAAGAAAACATTGTTTCTATATTTAACTTTTATCCTCCCTCTTTTTTTTCACACGTCTATCGATCGATATATAGTATTACTGAATTCTTATCCAGCCCTAATATATTGTCTATATTACTTAGCTCCAACTGCTAAATGTATTTACTTTGCTACTTAGGTGAAAAAAATGGTTAGTACTGTCAGTATTTGTTATATCTGTCTTTAAATGCTGTTTTGTCTTGTTTTATTTTCATCTTCAGTTATTAAGAGCTGCAGATTACAGACCTTTGGGTTAAATAATCTCTGTTTACCTTAAATAACCTGAATTATTCGATCTCTAGTATTAAATTTCCTTTAAACTTCTCCACCATGTCTCTCTGACCTGTCTGCTCTGTTCATCGACCTCTATGCTGCTCTTAGTTAGACATATATTGGGAGAAATCTGTAGGCGCATGGCTTCACTAGAGATATCAGAGAAGAGATTAATACAAATGCATGCCACACTTTTCAGATTTGTATCTGTATTAAATCATAAATTCCGTCATAGTTTTTAATTCTGCTTCACATTTGTTCTGTCTCTAATTTTGATCTGTTCCAGCAGAATATATTGACGTTTGTGGCTGTAACACAAAATGTGAAAATATCTTTTTTTGTGTAAATATTCAACTTTATTGATTATTTTATAAAAGTAGTTCAATATGCTGTAGTATATTGAACTACTTTTAAATAGTACCAGGAGCTTAAGAGTCTAACCAGATCAGATACTAATGGGAGTTTTCTCTCCACCTGTAGAGTAGTGTCTGTAGCTCGCCCTTTGCTCCAGCTAACACGTACCCCTCCCCTGAGCTCGCCAGGAACACTTCTAGACCCACAGTTGTCTACCCCTCTTTCTACTTCCAGAGTGCAGGTGACAACAGAAAGCGTGTAGCCCCCGTGTCGGGCCAAACGCAGACCCTTAGCCTGCTCGCAGGCTTCTCTACGAGCCCCGGCTCGCCGTCGGGGCAGGGACTCATCCTCCACACCCCCAGTCCCCCACACCACCACCACCATCACCACCACCACCATCACCCCACGCAGCACAATGACAGAAACGGCTTTCCTGGCCGCATCCATCACCTCCCAGACCTGATCCAGCAGAGCCACCATTCCTCCCCCTCCTCCTCTGCATCCAACTCCTCTTCTTCTTCCAACCTCGCCAGTCCCTCCACCATGTCCCCCCAGAGCCCCCTGGAGAAGCTCGGCATCCTCACAGAGGTATGTCATCCATCCCCAACATGAGAGCCGGTCAGACTGTGGTTTAATACAGACATGAACATGCTGCCCCGTAATTTTACAAAAAAAAAGTTATTTTACTCTATCAGTTCGATAAAAAAAAAAAAACATGTCAAAGGATATTTTTACACGTTTTGGCACCATTATTTTGCACCCTGTTTTCAGAACCTGCTACATACTTATTTTGCAGTACATAATCTTTTGTAATATTTCCCCCTAGTTGAATTACACAGTTAATCTCTAAACTCACTCTGGACTGTGTTAAAGTTCTCCTGAGCTCAGCTCAGACTGTACAACCTGCCCATCGAAACAAGTCTCTATTGTAGCAGAAAAAGTTCTTTTAAACCTGTTTTGAGATTGCTATACCAAGCAAGAGCAGCTTGTGTTGGATTGTTAATTTTCTTTGGAGCGGATTCTACTCAGATTAAATGCACCGATCTTCCAATGCAATAAGATAACTGCACTTCGTACGACTTTAGAAATCATGATCTGAATTCTCAAAAAAGGTGCAGTTCTCTTATTGTCCTGGAAGATTGTTGCACTTATTTTAAATACACTGTTTTTCAGAGATTAATAATCTAACAGAATCAGCTCTTGATTAGTATATTCATTTCAAAACAAGATCAAAAAGTCTTTTTGGCTTGATCTAAGAATTTAAGACTTGGTTAAATTGACATTTTTTAAAGCGGAGACTGCACATTTTAAATTCTAAGTATTTACCCTAAATTTGAGTTGGTAAATTAGATGATTTGCCAATGGAATTAGTATTTTTACTCTTAAAATAAGATAATTAGATAATATGCACTTGAAATAGTAAAAAGTAATTGTTTTTTCTTCTTTTAAATGTAAATTGTCTTCTTCCATTGGCAAAAAGTCTCAATCCCCCCCTCAGTTCAATAGAAAATTCACTTTTTTTAAGGGAAAATGACTTCTAAAAACAAAGGTGTTGATGGCAGCAGCACAGCTGATCTTTCTCTCCAGGATGGAGTCACAGCCAACAGGAACGGACGAGGCGAAGCTACTATGAGAAAAAGCAGAGAACGTTAGAGATTGAACTAACAGATTCTGCAGAGTGGGAGAATAGAGATAGAATGAAGCAGAATGATAAAACAGGGGTCCCTATGTTACTGTTTGGTGATGCAGCACATTAATATAAGTATTATAGTATCATTCAACAGCCATTTAACAAAGTAGTGTTATTTCCCAGAGACTTAAAGGAATAGTACACCCAAAACACGATTAGCCTTCATTTTCTACTCACCCCCATGCTGAACAACACTCTGGAGTACTTTTTTGATATCTCAAATGCATCTGGAGATCTGGGAGGCTTCTTGCTGTCTGCTGACATTCAAATAATGGAGGTCTATGGTGCCCGAGGCAGAAAGGTCCATAAAAGTAGTGTATAGGATTTCCTAAAAGCGCGCCCCTGCGAGTTCACGAGCCTACGGAAACCGCGGCAGACCAACACAGATGAAAGTGCGCATTCAGCTCGGCAAAGAACTCATGCTCTTCCTCAACACTGAAGTCCTCAGACATTTTTCTTTCGTTGTTTCTTTCTTTGCACAGGTAAACAGCACATTTCTTCTTCTACGCTTGCATTATCAAGAGCAGACGCTGAATGCTCACTTTCATCTGGTATTATTTCATCTGGTATTATTTTACATCCACCTGGAGTGTTTGCTGCTGCAAATCCGTACCTGGCATTTTATGGGGTTTTTTTGTGCGCCTCAAATGCCACTTCCCTTGCTGCAAACTGCTTCCTTACCGTCCTCCTTCCTCTGTGTGGAGTGGCAGGATACGAACATCTCAAAATGACAACATAATTAAACCAGAGTCAACTCAATGGGGTGAAAATAACACAATAACTTCATTTATATTTATTTTAAAACTGATTATCCAGGGTGCTAATAAATGTGCACTTGTTTAATAAATACTTTCTGAATGGCATCTTTCCCAGAAAGTGTACACAAAGGTTAAAGGTTTTAGGATGTTAGATTACCTCCCTACAATAAAAGATAGATTTTTTTTTTATATACTTTTGTAAAGGGGGCAGCATGGTTGGATCTTTGAAGCTTTAATCAGCTGGACTGATAATTCTCTGAATATGAGCTAAATATCCCTAAATGAGCACAGTGCCTTCTGCTGGCCAGTACCTGTCATCCCACTCGACCGCTCCTCAAGAAGACATGAGGAAATATGATTAAATGCCTCTGATTGAATTTTTTTATTCCAGTTTCTCTTCAGTAGCCGCTCTAACGTTGATCTGGTTTTATTGAAAAATGCTAGAAATTTCTGCTGTAAATCTCATCCTTTATCTTAATGTTGCCTATTTTCAGCAAACAGAGTTTGTTCTTACATTCCCAGACAGTAGGTCGTAGCACACGACGGCAAGTATCCTTTCAATCCATGGAAAGAGTTCTTAGAGCTACGTTTTCCCTCTTGTGTCGTTTTTCAGTTAGTCAAAAGCACATCCATTTGTTGTTTTATTGTTTTTCATCAGTTTTTTTTTTATATACGTCTTATTTTACCCCCTGGATTGCATTGCCCATTCTGTTTGCATGAAACAAATGTGTTTAAGTACTGTGTCGTGTTAGCCAGTCTTTACGAATGCACTATTTAATTTATATCCATAAACATGGGAATGGCCTAAAGTTGTGATGTTCCATCACCTTTAATACTTCCTCCTTTCTATATACAGAGCCAGTCAAGTAACAACATGCAGAAACACAAGTCCTCTTCATCTTTCACTCCGTTCATTGACCCGCGCCTCCTGCAAGTGTCTCCATCCACCGGCAGCGCCCTCAACAATGTCGGTAAGTGTCTGGACCATTTCATTATTTGAATCAAGTTATTGGACCAATGCTAAGAGTGCATCTCATAAAAGATTTTTACAACATGTAGTGATGATTGTTTCTCAAACCAAACATCCAATAAAGTTTCAATAAGCCACTATAGGCACTGCGGTCACGTTTTCTTGACGCTGGCAAAAGAAGTTGAAGTCCAAACTTGTAGATGTTCATTTGATTTATTTCCTATATTTTTTGCAACAGAGTTCAAACATTCCCTTGCTCTGTCACCTCTCTTGCACTGATAAAAACCCATAGGCCCCTAACCCAAATGCCTGCTGGTCCTTACCAGGCTCCTACAATTATAGAAAGTGGACCGCCAGCATTTCTTCCTGTTTTACATAATACAGAAAGAAAAAATGATAAAACAACAAAAAATAAATACACAAAATTCAGCAAGTAAGTTATAAATAAAGTCTATAAATAATACAAAAAATATATAAGTTTAGGAATTAACACAATTCAAATGGATAAAGAAATAAAGAATAAATAGACCCAACACAACTCTTTAAAGAAACACAGCTGGTTGTTTTGAGTATAGAAGAAAATGGTTGTCTTTTCAGACTTTTAAGATCCTGGGGATTGTATTCTGCGGGCATCGACAGAAAATTAGGTAATTGTTGCTTCCCTAACATTTTTTTTTTCAATAAAATGATGATTATACATTTATAATACATTGTGATGGACTTATATCATTAAGAATAAAAGAAACGTTGACCAATTAATCTGCAGTTACTGTCTCAACCTCTCAGCCAAGATTAATTACCGGTAGTTATGGTCAGAATGGAAGAAAGCGGCTAGAGATGTGTGTGTGTGTGTGTGTGGGCGGGGGGGCTGTGCAGGGTTGTTACCATAGATCCTTGAAGTAATCTATATTTAATACAGGTTGATTTATATAATGCTTTTATTTGATAGTAATTCTTTCTAAGTTTGGATGCTCAATGAGCATTTAGCCATTCAGAGCAATCTGGTGAGCTTAGAGAAGGAATTTGGACTCAGGTCCGTCCCTCTACTCTGGTTCTGTCCACCAAGGTCAAAACTCGCTCTGCTCCATGATCAAAGAACCAATCCGCCTCTCTTTAGTCATCATTTACGATCAGTATGTTTGTTCAAGAGACATAAAATCAAAGCCATTTCAACTCGAAACTTTAGAACATAAGCATAAGAAACTTTTCCAGAAAAAAATTCTTTCAGGCTCAGCAGTAGGTTCTGCGTAGATCATAGAGTTTAAAACCCATCCTGACAGGAGCCTTAATCTACTCATGTACCCTATCAGCTGCTGCTGGTGACCAGCCAGTGGCCTCTGAACTTCATCAGAATCCTCACAGAGTTTGTTTTCACTACAGAGTTTTAAATTTCTACATGTTTTTAAGGAGCATCAGCTAATTTCTGAAAGATTTCAACCAATAATATAATGGTAGGTTTCTGAGTTATCACTGAAATTGGAAGCAACTTTTTTCTTCATCAAATCCATTATTCTCTAATCTAATATTTTTCTTGGTTCCATTATAAGGCTACATTTTCTGCCTTTTATTTGAGTTCACCCTATAGTCACTGATATTTTTTTAACATTTCATAAAAAGAAATTCAAACGCTTCTCTAACACTGACGATGTGACTGATCCTCACCCCGTCTGATAAACTCCTCCTACCTAAGCCCTTCCCTTTGACCTTTTAGGCTACGCCAATGACGCCCGGCTGGCGGAAGCGTTGAGAGCAGATCCATCACGGAAAGGCTCAGTGGTCAACGTCAACCCGGTCAACACCCGTCCTCAGAGCGACACGCCGGAGATCCGCAAGTACAAGAAGAGGTTTAACTCTGAGATCCTGTGTGCCGCACTCTGGGGTAAGTTACAGAGCCTTTTGCTTTATTCCAGATGAGTTCATTAATTAGTTTCAGGAAGGAAACAGAAGCAATTTTAAGTGGAAGTGAAGACATCTAATTTAGACCTTCACCAAGAGGTGTCAGCAAAGCTCTAAACAGGCTCCATCAGACACCACTGCTGTTTTAGTACCAACATTTTGATTCGCACTGATCACTTTCACCTCTTTAAATTCATCACATTAACCTATAATAAATGCACCTTTTAGAAGAAAGGCCAGCGCGACCATCTTCTCAGCAGCCCGTGGGCAGAGCAAAGCCAGAGCGGAGTGAATCATGCTGCTTTCAAGCTGGACGCAGCAAGAGCAGCAAAATCACGTTTGCTGCTTCATTTTTTGCTGCTTGTACCAGCTTCTGACGCGCGGCTGAAGCAGCTTTGCTGCTCTGGCTGCACGGTCGAAAAGTGGCTCTGACGCGCATTGGGCAGAGCTACTCTATCCTTTATTTGCCTTGTAGCTATATTTGCTGTGATCAGTGGGAATAAAGTAGTTTTATTATTTTTTTAAGTTGGGAAAATCCACCTGAAAACTTAATCAGTGCAGTCAGTTCATCCTGCCTTCCAATATTTCTGTCGGAGCCGCTCAGACCCCCACATACCAGCGGTGCGCTGTCAGAAGGATCCCATTCAACGGGCTCGTTTGTCAGACATGGTAATTTTTCTAAAGGAAAACTGCTAAGTAAAAAGGTCCTCACAATGTAACAGTGAATATTAGACACTGAATTTTTTTTATGTAAGAGGAAAAATGGAAATGGAAAAATCAGAGCTTAAAATAAAACTCAAGATTTGTACTTTTTTATGTTGTGTAATTTTCTTTTTCTTCGAATTGATATTATAAAACTGGTATCGAAAAAAGTATCGTTCAGGAACCGGTATCGAAGTGAAGGTACCGGTATTGGTACCGGAACCGAAAATTTTGAACAATACCCAGCCCTAACAAAGAGTTTGGCATTTTTCAAAAATATACTTATAAAATATAATTAACTTATGTTAATATACTTATATAATATATACTTGCCTTTTTGAGAAACACAAATGTCCGTTTTTTTAATTGGATTTATTTGACATAAAAAAACGACTATTCACGACTTTAAGCTGGAAGAAAAACTTGGTGTTCAGTTATCTAATCTGTGCAGGTTTTGGATTAAAATCTCACGATATACGGGCCTAATTATCCTTCCCATAAGACAAATCAGTCGTCTTGTCACCTATGCAGAAAAACACTCCAAAGCATGATGCTTCCACCCTCATGCCTTACAGTAGCTTTGCTGTTGTTACAAAAAGTTCCATTTTGTGCTCAGATGGCTACATGATATTCTCCCAGTTCTCTTATGCTGAACTGAGACCCCTTGATGGCGCTAGGGGGTACGGCTACACCTTCAGCTTTTGAGAAGGCCTTTTCTCGCACTAAATGAATAGGAAGCTGTCATCACCACGGTAACAGTCCAAGCTCTGGTAGTGACTGATACCATGATACATTGGCTGCTGGAGAAGAAACACATAAATTATTTATGTAGCCTATGTGGAATGATATTTGTTGGTGATGTATTTCTTTACTCAGTTAATGTATGCAAAGCATATGCCTAAGTTAAATATAGGCCCGTTCTCCATGTCATATAAAAAGTGGTGCTGCTCTTGCTGCTTTAATGAGCAGTAGGTCCTCAATCACTGTTGAGGGTCTTATAAACCACTCTCACTTTTAGGTGATTGGTTTTAGATAGGAATTAATATGGTTTGACCCTTCATGGGCACACTCAAATTAAGGGGTAGCAGTTAGGGGGAGGGAGTAGCCACTGATTGGGACACGCCCTTTGTCTCTCATATTTGAAGTGTATTTTGGATGCAGCTGTTTCTATGAAGGCTTCAGTGTTAAATCCCTTAAAAACAAGTGCAGCCAATTAATAATGGAGTTGAATTGAATCTCAGTGCAAATCCAGTTGGTTTGCGAAGGCATCAGATGTTAGAACTTGGGGGTTGATGCATAAAGCAGATTTAGGATAGAAACCGAATCCAAAAAGTCTAAAGTAATGAACATCATCACTCTATTGTACCTGTGATCCTACGGTAAAAACAACAGGGCTGATAAGTTGAGCATTAGTCAGAAAATCTCTTGTGCTGTGGCGTGGAATAACAGCGTAGAGCACACTTCAATATTGGGCATAAATAATGAATATCTGCAACCATCTCACTGTGACATGCTGCTGCGGGAGGATAACCAGCCCTTTGGGCAACAACAACTAGCTGCATTTTTTTCCTACATCAAGTCAGTGAAGTTATTTCGTAGGTAGTAACATAAAATTGATATTGAATTAAATAAAGTGGAAGAGATACTGAAGCGTCCTATTATGACATGAATGATTAGCCTGGATAAACAAAACATGTTCGTAATAAATTAGGTGACGCCAGATTTTTACAAGCTAAACAAAGGTAAACAATGTAGTTATGACAGAAAAGGAAGACCTGTTACATTTATGTACATCATGAAAAATGGGTAGTTCCTGCTGATTTCTGTCATGTTCAGCAGCTGGCAGAAGGCCTGTCCGTCTTTTTTACATTTTATGAGTTGTTTTTTTCAAATTTTTTGGGATTTCCTGATACAATATTGATACGGGATATCGGTCCCATATCAGGCAAAAAAATAATATCGCATTATATCTCTGATTTCTGCATTGCGGATAGAAACGGTTTATGTGAAAGTTTATATGGAAGTTTATGTAACTCTTTGGTTGATAATCAATGGGTCTGTTGTTCTCAAAGCTGTTGTCGTTGACTATGGATCTCTATTTAAACAAAGTTAATTGATCAAACCCTTTATTACCATTCCAGGCCACAAAATAAGTAATATAATTATGTTTGATTTGTGTGTATATCATATCGTGTCAATACTGGTATCTTAAAGGTGCAGTATCTGTATTGTGTTAGAAATAAGAAAGTAGAAAGTGTTAGAAATTAGAAATGTATTGGGACACCTAATTATGGGACTATAATTGTCTGTGTTCCACTCTAAATACCAGCCGCGATACTACTGCTTAATGAAATAATTGTATACCTAGCTTTGTGATTAATGGTGTAGGTACCAGATCTGCTCAGGTGGTCAGATCTGCTCGGGGCCCATGCCCCTTCTTATGACGTCATCATATGACAACTGCACTCGGACAAACTGTACACCCGTTTCTTAAGAATCAAATCTCTTTTGGAGTTTCAACATATTATTACCTATATTTCCTATTATTTTACATTTCATTGGCGATCTAAAGTAGCCGAAAGTAGAAAACAATCATTGTCAGTCTTTAAGGCAAGTACTGCGTTCCAACATTGAACTCTTCCTATCTTAGCTTATTTTTATTCTTTTTATTAAGATCTGAGGGCAGGAAGGACAAATGGGACATCTTAAAAAATGCCTTTTTAGAGATTTTAGAAAAATAAAACTGTTATTCTACTTGTAGAAAACGAACGATTGTTGTTGATAGAAAGTAAAAAGTAGTGTAGCTTAATATGGCTATGGGACTGAGCTAAAAGAGGCTAACCTGCTAGCTACTGAGCACATCTAGCTACAGTGCTAAACGACTCTAACCCCTTTATTTCATGGTCTTGCAGTGACTTGGTTCACCATAAACATATTTTTTTCAGTTTTGTAATCGATCAGGTAAAACTTCATCGCTCATTAGACACGCTAACGGAAGCTGCGTGAGGTTATTATCATTGTCTGGGCAACCACAATGTTCTAATCATGTGGCAATGTTTAGCCAATCGTGTAGCGTAACGTCAATGGCATGCGGAGGACCTAAGCAGATCTGGTACCTACAACGGCATGATGCTCAATAAAATATTGCTAAAAAAAGAACTCTGACTGAAATCATCACTAGCTGCGTTGAGTGCTCTGTAGGATGACGTAATCAGGGTTGCAATCATAAGTTTGAAGTCACTACCTGTAACTGTATTGCTGTGTATGACATCAAAGAAAATAGTAATGACACGATTGCGTCGTTCATGCAATATCCGATCCAGCTAGTTGGTCAATATCGTAGGCGATATTCAATCACAGCATCAGATGGTCATAAAATGCAAAACGTTGTCATAGATGAATAACGATAGTTCAGTGGGTGAAATGGACGTACAGAGAAGTTCAAACCCCATCGACACCTCCTTTCTCAGCAAATCTCACAACTCTAAACTTCCACCATAAAACGGGCAAATTCAGACGAAGCACTGAGTTGATGTCAATTCGGGGATGTTGCCTTATTTGGTTCTGGCGTGTACTTTTGTCATGCCCCGAAAATGACATACAGACCAACCCACTGGTTCAATGGCCCAAGGGTCGGGTTCAGTCACTCCATGCCCCGCTGGCTCCCTGCCCCCGTCCACCAGGGTTCCCAGACCAGCCCCGGAGCTCACAGCTTGGTTCTGCTGCACTGTAGTTGCCCAAAATCCCGGACAATTTTTTAATTCCCCCAGGACATTTTTTTAGGTTTGAAAAGTATGAGACATGTCTGGAAAATACAGAACGTCTGGTCACCCTACTACTGTATATCAACAATTTTGATTTTTCAGTCAGTGAGTGCTTGTTGCTATGATGCGTCTTGCTCAGCTGCTTCGCTCGTTGTAAACCAACCAATCAGCACACAGCTCATCTAAATATTCATGAGCATACCGTAAAAGGAAGAAAATCTGTTGTTTCATTCTAGGGCTCATAACCAGGCTTGCATTAGGGCTCATAGAACAGCAAATATGCAATTTTCAGCCCAATCAATGTTACACACCCTATTCAGAGACCTTAGGGACCAGTACCAAATACCCTATAGAATCATTCTATGACCCCTTTAAATACTATGGGGCAGAGCATGTCTGAATTGCATGTTGCCTTTAGCATTTTATTAGATTTCCACTTAGCATTCCTAATACCTGTATGAAATCCCTAGAGGGGCTCAGCTGCTCCTGTAAGGGAGGGAGGTTCCACTTTGGGACGAGTCTGATTGGCCAGTTGCTGACATGCCTCCATGATGGATTGACATATGGCGTCACATCAGCCAGCAAAATTGAATTATTGTCTGAACTTTTTCCACTAAATGGTGTCTGATTTAGATTCAGACATTTTTAACTTACAGCAACACTTAAGAAGCATGTTTTAACTGTACTGTTTATCTTCTTAAGATCAGGATAAAAAAATGTGTATATTTGAAAGCTGGCAGAGTTAGCAGCAGTATGCAGCAGTCTGTTAACAAAAGCTCCACATTGTAGTTGCCTGTTAATATTTATGGTTGTTGCATGACAAAATATTTAAAAGTTCAATGTTTTTTGTTTTTTTTGCAAAGCACTGTTCTACCTGGCAAACAAAGGCAACAAATCCAGATTTCTTGTTTTGGGATCCCTCAGTAAAGTCTATAAATTCACAGAATTGATATCTTAGATTAGCACCATGCAGAGTTCATGCTGTTATTCCATTTAGCCTCATGTGCATTTCATTGTGTGTCTTAAAGGTGTGAACTTATTGGTGGGGACAGAGAGCGGCCTGATGCTGCTGGACCGCAGCGGTCAGGGAAAAGTTTACCCACTGATCAACCGACGGCGCTTCCAGCAGATGGATGTTCTCGAGGGACTCAATGTCCTCGTAACTATATCAGGTAAGCATCCTTTTTCAAACAAAAAAAATAGTCAGTGATACAGAAAATATAGAGAACTTCTAATTGAGTTTGAAACTAAAAACTAGTTTCACTTCTTTCTATCCGTCTCTCCGTCTAGTCTACTTCTCTATGTTTATAGTACTGGAACATTAAGTGCAAGTAAAACGTGCAGCATTCTGTAATACTGTATAACAAATGGGTTGCTGGGAAAAAAGCCTTGTAACACCCCTCCCGTAAAGAAAAAAAACAAAAAGATGCAAAGACACACAAGTTTCAGACCAATTTAAACCCAATTTTCTCAGACTGAAAGTGTCCCTTCCTTCTCCTCTTTCTCAATATCCCACGCGCCGTGTCACAACATATATTTTGAGCTAACCGGATGTTGCGTGAGGAACATGTTGTCTGCGTACACTTTGTGATTCTGACACACAGCAGAGCTTTTCCATGATGGAAGGAAACGCCGCAGAGACGTCCGTGTCCTTCTGGGAAACTCATTTGCATTTCCGACTTGTAAAAAGTGTTTACGCATCACAACTGCTCTTCTGCATGTCAAGCCGTTTGTGTCGTGACAAGAAATTTCTGTGAGCTTGTAGACCACATCCTGAAGATCTGATGTAATGAAATTGCCAGGAGACAACGTAAATAAAGGTGTCCATGTTACACAAACCTTATAAAACGCAAGAAAAGAATGGTTTTTCAGGGAGATGGATCAACTCAACTGCCGATCACTTAAATCATATTGGAGCCTGTCTTCCACCGGATGTCTTCTTTGTCTTTTAATAATACATTTATTTGATATATTAAAAAAATCAGGAAACACTGTTTCTGATTTTATGTTTGTTTTTAATCCTTCTCAACCAGGTTTTTCTCACTGCTTTATAATTTAGACATATGTCATTAATTAGGACTGTGTTTATCAGATATTAATTATGGAAATCGGTCCAGTATCAGCCAAATAAATAATATCAGAATATATCAACCTAAAATAGCCTATAGAAACATTTCAGTTTTATCTGCTTTTATTTAAATCATATTTAGCATATGTAAATAATACCTAATCAATTTCAATTCAGTTTATTTATATAGCGCCAATTCACAACACATGTCATCTCAAGGCACTTTACAGTTCACCAGATCATCCAGGCAAATTGATTCAAAGTTTTCTGTCTAAGGAAACCCAGTTGATTGCATCGACTCATAGACTCAAATGCAATCCCTCACACTAAGTATGCTTGTAGCGACAGTGGAGAGGAAAAACTCTCTTTTAACAGGAAGAAACCTCCAGCAGAACCAGGCTGAGTGTGAGCAACTAGGGTTAAATGAGACAGAAGCAGAGATACAAATGTATGCTGATTAGCAATGACGTTGTTAAGTATTGTTCTCTGTTTGACAAATATCACTTAATCAAGCCTTTTTTATCATCCCGCACTATAAAATAAGTTCCCATATTTTTCAGATTATAAGCAGCTACTTTATTCCCGCGCATTAAACCATAAGGTTCAGTTGCGGATTTTCTGTTAATTTTTCCTGACGGCCAGAGGGGGAAGTCAAAGTTAGAAATGAAAAAGTAAGGGGCTAATTTTCATTTAGCACAAGAACATGCTAGCAGATTTTTATACATACATACATATATATATATATATATATATATATATATATATATATATATATATATATATATATATATATATATATATATATATGTATATATACATATATATATAAAAACTAGTGCTGTCAAACTATTAAAAATTTTAATCGCGATTAATCGCATACTATCAACAGGTAACTCAAGATTAATCGCATATTTTATCTTTTTATTTTATTTATTTTATTTGGGCATTTTAAAAAATGCAAATGTGCAATAATGTAAAAAAAACTTGCCTATACAATAAGTTTTTTTAATTAATATTTTTTTAAAGCACATTTTTTCAAAAACTAGAATAAAAATATCCTGGTTTAAATTCTGGCCAATAATTATTCAAAAATTGTAAAAAAAAATTACAAAACTACAGTGCACATTCCGTTATGAAATTCAGACTTAATTCAAATAAAACGAAGTTACTCACAAAATAATAAATAAATCAAACGAATTTACAATAGCTGGGCTTTGCAGTCATCTCAACAACATAACATTTTACATGTAGATCATTTTCAAAATGCTTTAATATTCCTTTGGTCTGAACAGGAATTGCAGCAGCAGTGCATTCCACATGACTTAATTTATTTCTTTGTCTTGTTGGCACTAAGCCAGTGAGACGCTCGTTTCTTCTGGACAACATAGACATAGGACTCAGGTTTTGTCAAGACAGCCTTCTGGGATAACTTTAAAATGAAACTTATCATTCAGGATACCTTGTCTGCTGGCCATTTTTGCCCATTCAAAGCACGGGTCTATTATGCTGCGGTCTCTCCCAAAACGTAGCGTTCCTGAAGCTACGGAAAGCACCGAGGGTAAAACAGCGAGCGATGCGGAAAAATAAAGAACAAAAGCGCACGGTGCGTTTGTTTTGATGCGCGATTAACGTGCGTTTAAAAAAATGTCGGCGTTATAGTCTAAAGCTAGTTGTCAGTTTTAAAGCGTTAATAACGCTTTAAAACTGACAGCCCTAATAAAAACATTTATAAAAACAATTTTGTCAGATATATTATATCGCGATACATTTGCACGGAACTGCTTCCGGTTGATCTTAAAGCCATATGTTCGGAAAAGTAGCTTGAGGCAGAGAAAAAGCTAGAGAATGGGAAAATGCTAATTTCAACAAAAGGGGCTGGAAATCAGCCTGATGACAAAGGATTTTGCCGTGTATATTTGAGAGTCATGGGTACTTTTTGATGCCATTCAAATTATTTCTAAGAGCATTAAAAAGCATTAAATTAGAGTTGCTCATTCCTGTATAAAACCTTTTAAAGCACATCTGTGTAAACTTGAACTCAAGATATAAAATCTGCTACAGATTCCTTTAAAAAGAGGCAGACATTTAATATTCCAGAGAAATTGAAGAATAATCAAAGCATAAGTAACTAACTCATATCAGATTATTAAAATAAAGTAAAAACAGTGTTTCACTAGAAATGATGCCTGCAGATGAGTTTTAGACAGAATAAATGGGAATGAGGTTAACTGTAACAAAATGATATAATTTTAATTGATATGGGGCCAGTTTTATTCGTAGCGCTTTTGGATCCATATATCTCTAGAAATGTATTTGCACACACTGATATGGACTTAACTAGTATGTTGCGCCCTAAGTGCTTTAAAATAAAGATGGTTTGGATTAAAACAAAAAATAAAACAACAAATAAACAATCTTTTCTTCTATGCCAGGTAAAAAGAACAAGCTGCGTGTGTACTACCTGTCCTGGCTGAGGAACAAGATCCTTCACAACGATCCTGAAGTGGAGAAGAAACAGGGCTGGACCACCGTAGGGGATCTGGAAGGCTGTGTTCACTACAAAGTTGGTACGTGAAATTCAACCAAACCTTTTAAAGCTGTTTCCATAAATCTATAGAAATTTCTCTTCCCGCCTTAGCGGGGCTGAAGAAAATCTAATATCACGATATATTTGGGCTATATCGCGATATATCATGATATGTTTAAATTACCTTCAAAAACAATAGACTGCATAACGTTGCACTCATATACTCATTCAAACTTTTGGTTTCAAACAAAAGAAAAATATTTTAAGCAGCTCAAAGCTTTTCACATATAATACTGCCACATTATGTCTTTGTGTGTCAGTATTAGAGCTTTAAAAAGATCCAAGCAATCAAATAGGAAAGAAAGCAAAAATACACGATACTAAATAAAATATGGAATAAAAAGGGCTCATTTGTGTATATATATATGAAAAAATGCAGAATAAAAAACTACTTTAACCTCAAATTACAAAAATTAAAGTTGACATACTGTCCAAAAATTAGTGTTGCACTGATGCCATTTTTTGGTAATGATACAGATCCCTGGCTGTGCAGTATCGGCCGATACCGATACCATCTGTTTGAAATTGATGTGTGTGTGTATATATGAAGAACTGCATACCACTTGGATGTAAGATAATTGCCATCATGGCTTTGTCAAGCTGCTGCCTACCTTTGTGAAATACTAATACAACGTAAATCCAGTAGAACTTTTTATTGCCTACCTGGAATGGGTGAAAATGGCTGAATAAACTTTTGGCTCTCAGAATGGTATCGGTGCCCTATTTGTTGGTACTCACCGATACCGATCGGGGCCCCGTCCGATACTGGTATCGGTATCGGTGCAACACTACCAAACATTAGAGCAGTATCAGAGCGTCTCTAAACTATTTACTTTGTTCTTTACGTGCTCGGAACTTTAAAGAAACACAAAAAGTTGTGAAAATGAAAACATTGCCAAGCTTAGAAAACGCCTGCAAAACCCCTGAAAAAGACCAGATCACATCAATGGTATTGGAGTATCTAAAAAACATTTAGATCACGTAATAAACAGCGTTCGTGATCTCCCTCCATCTCTTCCTTATCCTCTCATATAGGATAGCTTTTTTCAAAGGACGATGCTAACGTCATCGGCTTTACAGCTGATTTATTTAGCATTTTAATATGTGTGCGGGGAGACGCTGGCATGCACAGTTTACAACATTCTTCATTGACTTTTTAGGTGCTGTAATAAATTAGTACTCCTACCTTTTGCAGCAATGGTTTTTGCGCCTTTAGTTCAACATCCTGGGTGGGAGATCCAAACCATTGCCATGTATCGCTCCACTGAAACACCTGCTGTTGCAATATTTTGTTTGCCGGTTGCTGCAGTGTGAAAATAATGCAGTTTGGAGGAGAGGTTTATGATGCATTCAAAGTGTGTGGGAAAAAATAAACTCTCAGTGAAATAGATGCAGACAGCTTAATATCATCATGTGAATTTATACTCGATGGTTGGGTTAGAGTCATTTTAACTATCGTGTGAGGAAACTTGAGAGACATCGAGTATATTTGATATGTCGCCTAGTTACGACCAGAACCCATTCCTCATGAAACATAATGCCTTTATTAATTTGTTATGCTGACATTATTAATGCTGTACAACAAATCTTAACCTCGATTAAAGCCTTTTTAGGAACATTTTTAGGTTAACACTCCTGTTAGGACTCATTTGGATGTGACTGAAATATTTACCCAGAGAAAAGCTGGGGTTTAAGACACTCTAAAATATTTTCCTCCCATCTTTTCTGATGTTAACAGGGAACTCCAGCATTAAAAACTCACCCTACGATAAAAATGATTCATATGACCGAGACAAGCACGCTAAGTAGTGGAAAGAAAGCCCTTGATTAAGAAATGTTTTTTTGTTTGTTTTTTTTATAATGGCAATTGGAGGCATATAAAAACTCCTGTCTAAAATTCAGAATACCCTTGGTGATTTAAGTGCCACTGAACACTTCCTGTTGGAAACTCCACTGTCTTTACTGGAGCTGTCAGTCAATGAATCCATTTCCCATTAAGAATGAGACTTGATGGATGTTTGTTTATTAACTAACAGGTTTAGAAAAGAAGGGGACTCTGATGAATGTTTCACAATGAAGAGGCGAAGGACTGCGTGCACAAGCGTATTTCTCCTCGTGCACGCTCTGTTCAAAAGTTGCAGTTCTCGTAGCTCATACAAGCTTATTGTGTCCGAACGTCCGCCCTAACCCCTAAATCCCTCCATCACTATATAGAGCGGGGATTATATAGTGGACTTTATAGTGAACTCAGTTAACTTACCGTTCGAACAGATGATCACTGCTCTTTGCTCCCCGTTGGTCACGTAACTGCCGCTGTGACAGCATAATGCTTTGCGAGGAGACCTCTCCATATGAAGCATTCTGGGATATATCTGCTTCTTCTGAGGCCTTTCTTTTCTTCACATACACTTTGTAGACTCTACTCTTATGACCCTCTGCCATTTTCAAAGAACCACGGTGAGAAAAGTGAGGTTCAATGACTTTCTGAAAAACCACTGTGCATGCGCCTGAAAGTGCACATGGACCGAAAAAGATAGCTAGTGCGATGGGCATGTAGGACGGCCTTATGTAAACATATCACCAGAATGATTGACAATTAGGTGGACCACTTATTTAGATGATCCACCCGGAAATAAAATACCCTCCTCTATACCTTTAAGTGATTTGTTTAAACTTTGAAGCAATCAAGTCAAAGTAAAAAAAAAGAAGGTCTGTTGCATTATTTAAATGTACGACGGAGTGTGGTAGCCTGATGCCTCTTTTTCTTTCACTTATTACAGTATTTCTTTTATTTCGGCTCTGTATTCACAAAACAGATTGTACTAAATTCACGCTAAAAAAAAACATGGCAAACGGGACAAAAAAAGGAGCAAGTTGCACCAATTTATGGCTTAGCCACAGACACAACAGAAAAAAGAGGTCTTTTAAAAGTTTTTAAAAAGATTTTGTCCGAGTCGATGCATTCCTGAAAATGTTAAGAGAAGCATCTGACCATTTTTCATAATCAATAATCAATTATGTACATTTTAAAAGATGTATCTGATCACAATCTTTCCATTGGTGCGTCTGCATGACGCCTTTTATCCAGATCCGTCCTAAATTATAATAATATTAATGAGAAGTCTTGTAAAAATGCCATCTGAGAGTGAAACAACCCTTTAGCATCAGGCTGCTGCAGCCATGGTTAAATGACTCATCTTTACTGCTCCAAAATAAGTGCGACAAGGCCTTCGAAGCCGCAGCTCCCCGTCTGTGGAATGCCCTCCCAGACCACCTTAGGGCCCCACAGACGGTGGATTGTTTTAAGAAAGGACTGAAAACTTTCCTTTTTAGAAATGCCTACAATTGTTGATTTTAATTTTTTTTAATAGGCTACGTATGCCTTTTAATGTATTGATTTTAATGATTGTCTTTTTATACTGTTTTTAATGTTATGGTCTTTTAAACTTGTTTTAATTTTCCCTTTTTTAAATGTAGCACTTTGTAGCACTTTGAGATTTGATGTCAAATGTAAAGTGCGTTATAAATAAAATTCATTATTATTATTATTATTACATTGTTATTGTCCCTTTGGCTGAAATTAACAAAACGGAACAAAAACATTTTCTGTAAAATGTCCCGCCTCTTAGTGAAACATCATCAGATCTGCCACTTTGAGACATCTGATTTGCGGTCGCATTTCACTGCATACAAAGTAGCTACATGGTTGGAGGAGAGACACATAGCAGCACTCAGTTAGTTTGACCGACAGCTACTTCGATATATGTTTAAGTAAAAGTTAGGAGACAGGTTTGGTTAAAATAATTAGAGATATCACTGGAAAATCGGAGCGTAGTGTTTCACCAATACCAGTATCGGGCGTGGCCCCGATACTGCACTAAAATGGTGGTATCGGTGACACCAATACCATTTTGACAGCCAACGGTTTATTCACCTATTGTCACCCATTCCAGGTAGGCAATAAATAGTTACACTGGATTCACTTTTTATTAGTCAACTTTTTGTTAACTATCACTATTGGCCTGCTCCAGTCCATTGAGAGTAATTTCACTTTCTTACTTGTTGCACTAGTATTATACATGTTATATACGTTCATGAAAGTTGCACTATTTTGGCAATTGAGAGCCAAAACTCAGGGTTTAAAAGAGATTATTCAATTATTAATGTAATTTTACTTTCTTACTGTTGCACTACTATTATACATGTTATAATTTTATGAATTTTCATAAATCTTTTTAAACAGAGCTCAGAGAGAAGTAGGGAGAGCTGCAGATTTAAAGATGAAATAGATTTACTGGGATACAATATACTATGCTATATGCAGCATATCCAATTTTTTCTGGATGGAATTGAAATTGTACTATATATAATGCACTAAAAGGCATTTATCTAACTATCTATAAATATAAATATCAGTGTATTCTGGTTCTCTTCTGTTCTCAACAATAGGAAAACATTCAATAAATATATGTTTGAGCTCATTTTTGGAAAATACAAAAAGTTAATGAAAGGGTTCGGGTGGAGTAACTGTAGATCCATCAGCCTCCACCCTTAGAGTGTCCCCACCAACCTTTTTTACAAAGTTACAGCCTTGGTGTTCCAGCTCAGATCATCATTAGAAATTTTTTGAGTATTATTTCTTCAGTACAGGGGCCAGGACATGATCTACAGGGGCTCTGGCCCCCTTGGCCCCTGTCTAGAAACACCCATGAACGTCTTAAATGGATTCTCATTTTGAGGGTATTTAAAAATCCAACCTGAACTAAAAATCCACTACTTTTGAGAGAAGATGATTTTTACCCAACCAACGTGACCAAAGTAAAAAGCATCCCCACCATTTTGCTTCTTTTTTTTGTGTCATTCTGATGTTTAATTTGAAAGTTATTATTCTTTTTTTTTTCCAGTAAAATACGAGAGGATCAAGTTCTTGGTTCTGGCTCTGAAGAACTCTGTGGAGGTCTACGCCTGGGCGCCCAAACCGTACCACAAGTTCATGGCCTTCAAGGTGGAGAACTGATGATTGATGAACCCAATGAACCCAAATTACAACCAAAGAAAGCAACATTCGTCCCTCCTGCTGCAGCAGAATGTTTGGCTGTAAATGACTAAACTTATATGTTTTGGTCTACACTCAGTCTTTTGGCGACCTGGTGCACAAGCCCCTGCTGGTTGACCTCACTGTGGAGGAAGGGCAAAGGTTAAAGGTCATCTACGGCTCCTGCTCAGGGTTCCACGCTGTCGACGTCGACTCGGGGGCGGTTTATGACATCTACCTGCCGACCCACGTAAGACCGCCCCAAAACCCTGCAGAGTTGATTTAAAAATAATGAGACCACATGAAGACATCCTCGTTATTCACCTGCAGATTCAGAACAACATCCAGTCCCACGCCATCATCATCCTCCCTAACGCCGACGGCATCGAGCTGCTGGTGTGCTACGAGGATGAGGGTGTTTATGTCAACACTTACGGGCGCATCACCAAGGACGTGGTGCTGCAGTGGGGCGAGATGCCCACCTCAGTTGGTGAGTGACTAGAATGATCAGGAAAAATTAGCTCAAGTTATGGAGGGTGATGAGTGCCACTATTTAATATATATATATATATACCCTCATTTATTTATTAAAACTGGAAATGAAAACAATTTTTGTTTAAGAAATCCTCTAAGTTTTCTTATCTTGCTCAGTGAGAAGCAGCCAATCAGATATCAGGGTTTCTAGGGACGTGGACCTAGTCCCGCCTATTTGACTTTGATTGATGTGTGACAGTTTAAATAAATTCATGGTTGGCTTTAGTGCAGGAGCATGAAATAATTATTCTCACTTCTTAAAAAAAGAAACCAATTTATTCAATTAAGGCCCATATAAATAATTATGCATTTATGTACTTATATCCAGTTTTAATAAATTAATCACATATTTAAATAACTATTTCATAAGTTATTTATTTTATTCCGGCACTCGTCCTCCTCCATATTAATTAAATGCAGTTGCTTTTAATTTAAGCAGGATTTGCCAATGGAATGAGTAATTTTTGCCCTTGCAATAGGCTATATACTTAGATAGTATACAGATAAAATAAAATAGTAATATTGTTAATCGTATTTTAAAGTAAATAATAATATATTGGCAAATTGTCTTGCTTACTGTATCTGCTCATTTCAAGAGAAAATATGACAATTTGAAGTAAAATTGATGAAATTTCAATTTTTGCAGTCTACTAATACTTGTAAATCTCTCCTTAGCCTACATTCGCTCCAATCAGATCATGGGCTGGGGGGAGAAGGCCATAGAGATCCGCTCCGTGGAGACGGGTCATTTGGACGGAGTCTTTATGCATAAGAGAGCCCAGAGACTCAAGTTCCTCTGTGAAAGAAATGACAAGGTAAAAACTCCATGGCAACGTTTCACACTGCTTCCTCTCATTATCGCTGAACCTAACCTTTTAGTAATTTAAACTTAAAAGCAATATTGAATAACTTTTTAACCAGAAAAAGTTTAATTTGAAATAATTTTAGATCCGCCGCCAAATGAGTCATTTTGCTCAGAGGGATGCTTTTATGACAGTCCTATTAAACCGTGCCGACTAAGCTAAAAGCCAGTTAAACCGACATGGAACTTAGCTGATCAGACATGTTCTCGGTTCTTTGATGTTAGATTTAATCTAAAGGAGTCAATGTGTCCTTGTTTTTACAAGGAACTCTAAAAAAAGTCTAAAGCCGGGCGTACACTGTACGAGTTTTTCAATCGTTGCATGCAGCTACGGCTCACAATGTACGACAAAACCACAGGGTTCAAAAGTTCACAGCTCAAGAAGTTTGTTCTCACACTGTGCAGCTCAACGCTCCGAAGCGATCTACCTGCTCACACTGCACGTCTAAAAACCACGTCGGTCTCAGCTCCGCAGTGAGATGTCGCTCCTCGGACTCTTCTATCTGGAAGCCAAACGAGTGGAAGAGAAATTTGAAGCTCACTAGAGAGAAACGTGCTGCCTTGGAAATTTGTGCAATTTTGTGCTGAAAGCCCTAAAAAGAAAAGGCGACAACATATTTGGACAAAGACAAAACTGAGCAAACGTTCCAGCGCATATCATCATTACAATTTCTTTGAGTATTATGTCCTCTGTAGAGGCGCCAGGACACTCCATTTCACTCGCACCCTCCATGCTTCTGTGTTTTCATCTGAGAGGAAGAGAAGAAGAAGCAGAATCCTTGTTTGGGCACTGAGCGATTGGCCCACGACGGCCGACTGAAATCCAAACCTGTTTGATTTTCTCCCGACCTTGCAATTCCTGATCAGGAAGTGGTGGTGAGAGACTGATCGCCCCTTGTTTATCCTTGTATACTACACAACGCACAACGAACAATCAGGCTAAAGTCGCCCTGATCGAAAAAAAATCTTGCAGGACTGGAGAGTCGGCCCGAAAAGGGCAAAAAACATCTTACAGTGTACGCCCGGCTTAAATCTGCTGGTCCAGAGGGGTCTACGATCTGATACCTCAACATGGAGGGAGATCTTTTAATTTTACCAGTGAAATCGCCCCCTAGTGGCTAAATGTTAGACAGTGTTGTCAAAAAAAAAGAAGGAACTGTCATGAGTTTACTAAGGTTCAGACCCAAACGCAGAGGACCAAACAGAGAGATCAGGGAAAAGGTTTAACAGGTTTTATTGAAGAGATAATTCAGAGAGAAGTGTTGCTCTGAACACTGCTCAACCGGAACTGAAAATTGAGGGGAAGACACAGCGGTGAGTTCAGGCTCAGTGGGAAATTTGACTCGTGAACTTGGAGAAGAGGATTTGGTTGCTGACTCACATTTCCAGAGAAGTTGTTGAATCTTTGACTCCAGTCTGTATGCTGTTGTTCCTGTGTTTGTCTGATTCGGTGAAGGGCGGAACAGACTTTACCCAGAATGCGGTTGTTAGTAGGTGAACGGAGAAACTGACTGCCACTCAGATTTCCTGCGGTACTTGAACGGGTCGTAGTGGAGATTAATCCCTTTCTCTGTGCGAAGCTCAAACGATCTCTTGGGGAAAGTGGATCCAAACCTCCTGTTTGAACCCCCAGCTCAGTTTGTAGCTCAGTTGATCCTTCAGGGAGAGAAGGATCTCATGATCCTTCAGCGAGGAATCCAGTTTGCAGGATGACCTCCTGCCTAGAGGCAAAGACAAAAACAAAGTTAAAACTCAGGTTGACAAGAACTCAGTTTGACTCAGCAAAACTCAAGAAGAGAGAAGAGAGAGAAGAAGAAGAAAATTCAAAGAATATATTTGGGGATTTAACCACAGGACTACAAGCATTTGGGACCTCTATAGTTTTGCAACAACAAACTTTAAGTAATGTTTAACTGGTATTATAAAGTAAAATGATTTGTGGTTACTTGTTGCTTTAACTACAAGCCTTCCTCTGATCTGCAGGCTTTGGCTGTTTGTTTCTCTAAAAGCCAAAACTCAAATAGGTTTTTCTCTATATTTACTCTGAACCCAGCCTTGGTCAGGCTAAAGAAAAAGATCTCCTAATTATGATGCTGCCACCACCATGTTTCACCATATGAATGTTGTTTGCTTATTAGTTTTATGCTTTTATCGTGCAATGGTTTTAACTTGGACTGGACCTTTGTTGTTTTCCCAATAGCTTTTATTCAACGTACAACATTTTGTTTTGTTTATAGATTCTCCAAAATTCATTTGGGAGGCTGAATAAAAATAAATAAAAATGGCCCACCACATTTATTTTATCTTTATGTATAAAGACAGTAAGAAGCATCTGTCATCTTCCCTGTTTCACAGTTCTGAGTAACTTTTTGTTGATCTGAAAACACACTGAAGTTTGTAGTTTGACAAAAACACAGAAAAGAAAGGTTTGAATGCAGAGCTGAATGGGAACGAGTACGGAGTTCACATTACACCACATATTTGTTTTTTTTTTACTGCAAGATGTTCCAGAGTTGCTCAAAGAATTCTGAAGTATTCTGACTCTGAATATGACTCCATATTAAACGTCTTATATAAAACACCTGTTTTATATAAGATTTTTATACCATCCTGAACAAATCTGGATTTAAAAACCATTGCAGAGCATCAGACTGAAGTAATTTTCTAAATGTTCAGCCTTTGTTCGCTCAGCTGAGTAAGGAACTACAAATTGCTCAAGTTTCTGTTCTCTGTTTTCTAGATTTACTTCCCGTTTGCATAAAACCCAGTGAAGATTATGGGTTAGATTTTTCTTATTTGGTTGAAGGATTTTCAACTTGAAAACCCAGACAGGAAATGATAAAGACATTTTTTTTTCTTATTAACCTCTTGCACTTTAGGAAACATTTCTTTAACAGACATGTTGTAATTTGTTAAATAAAAGACCCAGTTAAAGTTCTGACCCGCTTCTGTCTCCTGTCCAGGTGTTCTTCGCCTCGGTTCGACCCGGAGGCTCCAGCCAGGTCTACTTCATGACTCTGGGCCGAAGCAACCTTCTCAGCTGGTAGAGGTCCACGCCCCGCCCTCCGTTTTTTCTCCTACTTCTCCTCACCCTTCGCATCGTCCCCCACCTCGCTAACACTGGATCTCAGAACCCACCTCTGATGTTTCTGTCAATCCTCGGAAAACGAAATGAGAAACGGACACACCAGCCGACCGGCCCATCAGAGCAGCCGACGGCGACAACTTCAGCTTCTAGAGCTCGACGCCCAGGGTTCTGGGGCTCAACCTGCGACGCGGCGACGGCCCGAAAAGGTCGCCGCCCCTCAGAAATACTGGAAATGACGACTTTCTTGCAGAAGTGAAATCAATAGCTTAGACGTTAAGGGAGGTAGAAAATAAACAACTGTGAATTTCAGAAAACAGGACAGACGACGTTGTGTTTTCTCTCAGCTGTCTAGGTGCTTGTCACATCACGATGGGGTCGATGTCGAACTTCTGCTTCGTTTCCGTGCTCTCGGGTTGGTCCGTAACATCGATGTCTTTTAGCTAGGAGTTTTGCAAACGCTACTATCACTTCTACAGCCTCTACTTTCTGCAGGTCTGCCTCCTGTAAGGAAGCCTGGAGTTAGTCTTGTTTTGTGATGCAGTGATGTAAATAACAGCAGCTTTGGGCGGTTGAGGGCTGACGCCTGGTTGGAGGATCAATCCGAAACCCTGGACGCAGCCTAGCAGGTGGGTGAGACCTGGTGTTTAATAGGAGCGTGTTTGATGTTCTTTAAAGACAACAGGACGAAGGAAGGAGAAAGGACCGATCAGGCAGATGGATTTCAAATTAGTATTTTCTGAATTCTTATAGAGAGGTGTAACAAAGAGGAGTTAAACGTGTCTTTAAGCTTTCGTTTTTCCATTAATGCACATTCAGCCTCAGGCCGCGACTCGCTTGTTTCCTCCATGTTGAGCTGTATGTGGAGAAAGCAAGATGAAATCGAACCGACGCTCGTCGTCAGCTGTGACGGCCAGAAGTGGTGAACTGATGGTGCTGTGAATAGCGATTCAAAGGTGTTTATGGACGGATGAATTAGAGGAAAGTTTTGCATGTGTGTGTGCGTATGTGTGGCGGGAGAGTTCGATGTTGTCGGCGAATCGAATTCCCATGGCAGGGAGGCAAACGCATGGTTCAGCGGGTTAGTTTCAGGTGCAGGAGGCGGACTATCTTCCATTTTCCTTCTTTCACTTCATCTTCCATCTATATTATTTGTATGTACTCAATGCACTAAGTGTCCAGAATGTAGAGAGACTTCTTACTGTGTGGTGGTCCAAGGCATGAGATGATGTTTCTCTTTGTATCTTTGTCACAAGTGGTGAATTCTAGGTGTTCAATTCAAATGAAAGTGAATAAAAGCAGACCTCTCATCGAGTGTGGATGTACTTTTCTTTCCTGCAGCCGTGCCCGCCCCCCTCCCTCGTCTTCTGGCTTCCTGAGAGCCCTGCTTGCTTTAACATGAGGACTAAAACTTTGTTGTTTCAAAACTTACCCTTTTGGACTTCAGTATTGCTGTGATGAAGTGTGTCTTTTTAGGGCGGCACAGAGCAGATCTCTTTTTATTTTCCCCTCATGCTTCAAAGTTGTTTTGACATTTTCTTGTACATGTGCATCTCAATAAATTAAAATATTATCAAAAAGTTCATTTACTTATGAAATTCATTTACAAATTTATAACAAAGGGTAAATATTTAAGTGTGAATTTCTGTTGATTTGAATCAAATTGTTTTACTTCATCTAAAAGGACTACTTTGAAGACAGTCCAGTCCTGTTCACATTAGTTCAGGTAAGTCACTTCTGGGTCTGGTTCAGGAGTGACTCGAGACAAGGCCGTGTCCCGAACACATCGAGTCTTCATATCCTTAATCTCCTCTGAAGGGCTTTTTTACACAAATCCTTTCAAGGATGCCGTTATTCCCGTTTGTGCGCTTTTTCCTTCCACTTAACTTCTCATGCTTATTCCTTGTCAAAGCACTCTGAACTTTTAAAAACCTTTTAGTTTATCAGCAACAGGAGTCTTTTTTAGGATTCTTTCAGCCATAACATTTGTGTGTCAAAGAAATGTCTTATTAGTCGTATGTGAAACCCTGAGTTGCTAATCTGAATCTTGTTTATTTTTCTTTAGTTATAATCCACCATAATCCAAATAATTTAATAGATCTAATCAAATCTGGACTTTGTGAACCAAATAATTGAAATAAATGAACTTTTCTGTGGATATTCTGATTTATGAAGATGCTGGGTTTTCTCTTCGCCTCAAACTTAGATTTAAAGATGTCTGTATATTTGGAATAATGAGCAACGAGCTGCAGCATTGATCTCCTCCTTCTGTCCCGCTGGATTTTCCTCCATTTCCACAGATTATAGAAAAAAAAAGTTGCTCATCCATTTGTGCTCCAGCTACATATTCAAACTTTTATAAGGATGCAAACAGCGTTACACAAACTTCAGCAGCTCCCTGTCAGTCCCAAAGTTTATGGAGAGGCTGTTAGAACCTCAGTCCCGTTGTCCGAGGTTTGCAGTAGTACCCACCTTGTTTGTTTTAATGCTTAAAGGCCTTGAGGAATGGCTGCATCAATTTTATTAAAATTATACTCGTATTATAAATTAATGCAATGACTTTTATAAAAGGCGAACAATGATACCATTTCTGCTGGTGGAAGAAAGCGTCCGCTTGCAGGTAAAAGTTAAAACCAGTGCCAAGAGGGCAGCATTTAAACGTGTGAAACTATTATTAAAAACCACTTCTTAGGTATTGTTTTAAAATATATATATATAAAAAAACACTTGAAGCATTGTGTATTCTTAAGTTTTAGAGGTAGTTAAGAAACGTGCTAGTTTTTTGTTGTTTCTGTAAGTCTATGTACACGCAAATATGCGACTGCGGTGGTTGAATATTATTACGCTCACCTTAGGTGGAAAAAAATGTTTACAGAAGCAATGTTTGTTACACTAATGTGTGCATCACGGTATTTATGTTTAATTCATCTGGGGTCCTTACACTTCTTGGTTCTGCTTTATGAGCCTGTTTTTGTTTTGTTTTTAAATTGGATATTTATTTTTTTTTCTACCACCTCCCTCCTAAGCAACCTACATTGAAAACAATAAAGAACAGATGTTGTTCATTTCAGGTATTCACTTATTGCCATTTTAACCATGGTGACATTGCAGTAAGTTTTCCTGCAGGCTTGGATGTGAGGCAATGTGTTTTCCTCTGTTTCTGCCATGCTTCTCTAACTTATGTCCTCTCTGTGTATGACAGGAAGTTGTGTATTTTCCTGAGTATATATTTTTTTGTTTTCTTTGAATAAACTTAAAAAGTAATTTTAAGGGAACATCGTCGGTGGTCTGTGCTGCTCGTTTTTCCTCCAAGATAAAAGAGATTTTTTTTTTCTTAATAAACATTTCTTATCTGCTTAAAAATTAAACAGCGATTCACATGAAAAAATGTTGGTACAGTGACATTAATTTCTCTATTGTTACACTTTAAAGGCAGCATTGATCATGTAGCGATTCATATTCAGCCTGAATGAAAAAAAAAAACCTCCACTGCTGTGTTGTAAATTATAACTTTTGGGGGAAGTCACTGTTGCTGCCACCATGTCTGATTTCAGGTCGACTGTGTGTCTCTGCTCAACTAAAAAAGGGAAGTTTCCACCATATGAAATGTGTTTAAGACGTCTTGTGCAAAGCTCCATAATTAGATGTGGGAAGTTTAATATTTTTGCCCAAACAGAGTCAACTAGGCAGTTGTCTAGGGCTCCAAGGAACTTGGGGCCCCATAAAACTGTTTACATGTATGGTTAATACAACTATTCCTTATTTGTGCACATTAATTATCTTTTGATAAAAACCCTTCGCTAAAATGCCATCAGAACTCTTATAATATTAAGTGTGTCTCGAAGGGCCCCCCCTTCAGTGTCCTATACATTGTATCAGTCCATTTGCTGCACATGTTCAGAAATGTCCAAAGAGACAGCAGAGAGAGAGAGAGAGCAGTGTTGCCAACTTAATACCAACTTAAGACCCCTCTAGCACTTTTACTTTTTTTTAAAAGTGCCTAAAGCCAAATCTAGTGATTTTTTTCTGCTACTGTAGACTTTGGCGACAACATCTAAAAGCAGCGAACTCTGCTCTCCAGAGCGAGTAGATTGGTAACCCCGCCTGCTTCTCTCTTCTATCTTGTTTGCTGTCATGATTCATGCAGCTATTATTTCATCCAAATGAAAAATGGAGAACAGATAAGCAGATCATGGATTTTCTACAGTGAAAGGACTGTTTTACTTACTTTTGCTGTTGCCTTTTTGGAAACACCGGAGGGAGCAATCAGCTAAGTGAGCTTAGTGTTTGGAAAAAAATTTCATTCCTTTTGAGGCATCATGAAAAGTCAGCTGAGTACAAAACAAAGAGAGGAAAACAAGAAGAAAAGGGACAAGAAGAGAGGGACATTAGTAGAACAAATAATGTATGTCTATTAGGGCTGGGCGATAATTCAATAACGATATATATCGATCGATAGACGTGTGGCGCAATAGAAAAAAGAGGGTCGATAAAAGTTTGATAAAAAAGCAACGCATGCTAGTCGCTGCTTCCTCCCAACCAATCACAATCGCAGACCCAGGCACGCCGTCACAAAGCGCCGCCCTCTCAAACCACAACACAGAGCACATGAAGATGTCGCAGCAAGGAGAGTCGGCGGAAATTGTTCCAAAGAAGGGTTTTTGTAGTTCGGCAGTCTGGCAGTATTTCTGTCATGGCAAGTCGGACAAAAAACAAACCACAGTCATCTGTAAAATGTGTAGGGAACCAGTGAAAACCAAGTCTGATAACACAACCAACTTTTTTTTTTTTATCATCTCAGCCGCTCACACCCGCAGGAGTACGAGCTGTGTAGGCCCCGGCGCGGCTCTCCTCCGAGGAATCTTCGGGAATTTCGGGAAAATATATATATATTTTCAGTTCTGGGCAGTTTCCCACGTAGTTCTAACGAGTGAGAGAAAAATGCTGAGGGGCCAAAAACTTCAAAGTAATAACTCAGGTTAAAGCAGGAAACGGGGGGGGGGGGGGGGGGGGGGGGGTCCATTTATTTATTTGTTATATTTATTTTGGTCACTTTAGTTTATTCTTTGTCAGTATTTAATAACATAACCCAGGTCTCAAGTTATTTTTCTTTAAAACAATTATGTTATGCTTAAAAAAGTTGGTTAAATAAAGATTTAATTCGAAGTCTGTGTTTGTGTTTTTTATTAAAATTAAATCATTTAGCAATATTATAAAAATTCCAGGCAGAGCTGCACATATTTCAATAATTATCGATATCGATCAATATGCATTTTTTTTTATCGATAAGCTTTTTTTCTATATCGCCCAGCCCTAATGTCTATTCTATTAAACTATCTGTAGCTGTATAATGGGTCTTTTTTACGTGTTGTCTTCTCAATTCAAAGGGCCCCATATTTCCTAAATCCCTGTGCCCAAGATAAGAGCAAGAACTCCAGATAATTAATCCACTTTTCAAAAAGTATTCATTTTATTTTACCCTATTTCTGAAGTATCAGAACAATAAAAAAGAGTTTTTGAGATTAACTTACTTAATATTTTACTTACTTGGTTAATTTTCAGATGTATAACAGGATTGACTCCCTTTGCGTATCCTACATGCTTTTTACATGTCATTTTGTCACGTTCTTTCAGGCAGAACTAATGTTACTGTCAGGTTTATAAGAAGCATTTCAGCTTTGCACACTCATTTCATGGTACACTGAGATTTCCACTCCTAAACTTTTATGCTACACCGGGTAATAAGCAGGAAATGCACTGTAAAATTTACCAAAGTAACATTAGAGTTAACGCTAATGAAAGCAATGACTAAAATTCGCCAAAATGAGGAAATAAGAAAGCAACAATCCATACTGAGACAAGCTAGCACGGAGGGTGCAGAAGGAGCAAATATGGATGCAGTTAGATTCAAACACAAACAAAAATATGGTCAAAAAAGGAACAAAACAAATCATAGACCACAGCAGACAGATGCAAAAGACAGATGTGGCAGGTGTGGCGGATGTCATGGAAATTTATTTAAAGATTGCCCTGCTCGAAATGCAGACTGCAAGAAATGTCAGAAAAAGGGACATTTTGCGGCTGTGTGTAAAACCAAAATGAGAGTGGAGGAACTTCAGCAGAGTGACATGAGTGAAAGAGTGGAAACTTTGTTTTTGTGCACAATGACAACTGCACCTAGCACAGTGTGGAAGAAGTCAATTGGAGTAAATGGCCAGCAACTGGTGTTCAAGCTCGACACCGGCGCTGCAGTGACAGCCATCCCAAAACACATGTACTCTGAAAAGCTGCATGGGAAACTGTCACCTCCAAACAAAAGACTGTGTGGACCAAGCAATGTTCCCATCACTGTAGTGGTGCACTTCACCGCCGCCATGAGCTACAAGGGCACTGTTGCAAAACCGCAGGTGTATGTTGTTCCAGGTTTAGCTACCCCACTCCTTGGCTTGCCAGCCATACAATTGCCACAGAGAATACTTATGTGAAGCAATATTCCAGAGTGTTCACTGGTTTAGGGAAGCTAGAGGGAGAATACAAGATTAAATTGAAAGAAAATGCCACACCATTTGCCCTCGCAGTGCCATTAAGAGCCTCTGCCATTAAGAGGAAAGGTTCAAGAGGAGCTAAATAGAATGGAGGCAATGGGAGTTATTTCACCCATAGAAGAAGCAACAGAGTGGTGCTCAGGAATGGTTGTAGTACCAAAACAAAATGGAAAGATCCGTATTTGTGTGGACCTCACCCGCCTAAATGAGAATGTATGCAGGGAAAGACACATCCTCCCAGCAGTTGATGAGACGCTCGCGAAACTAGCTGGAGCTAGAATTTTTTCTAAGCTAGATGCCACTGCAGGTTTTTGGCAAATCCCTCTGCACAGGGACTCGGCCCCACTCACCACCTTTATTACGCCATTTGGCCGTTTTTGCTTCAACCGCCTTCCGTTTGGAATATCCTCAGCGCCAGAGCATTTCCAGAAGCGCTTGACGCAGATACTGGATGGCCTTGAAGGAACGGTTTGTCATGCAGATGACATTTTGGTGTTTGGCGCCACGCCACAGGAACATGATGAAAGGCTGCATCGAGTGCTACAACGCTTACAGCAGCGAGGCCTCACCCTGAACGACAAATGCCAGTTTGCAGTGACTGAGGTGAAATTCCTGGGTCATATCGCCAGCGAAGAAGGAATACGGCCGGACCCCGACAAGATCAGGGCCATTGCAGCCATGCCACCACCCAAAGACGTGACAGATGTAAAAAGATTTATGGGCATGGTGAATTATGTGGGAAAGTTTTCCCAAAACATTGCAGAGCTCACAGGACCAATCAGGGACCTCCTGAAAGCGGATAACATGTGGACATGGGGGCCAGCGCAACAGTCAGCTTTCGCAAAGGTGAAAGAAGAGCTCAGCTCATCAGCTGTACTTGCCCCATACTGCACTGACAGGCCAACTACACTCACCGGCCACTTTATTAGGTACCCCATGCTAGTAACAGGTTGGACCCCCTTTTGCCTTCAGAACTGCCTCAATTCTTCGTGGCATAGATTCAACAAGGTGCTGGAAGCATTCCTCAGGGAGTTTGGTCCATATTGACATGATGGCATCACACAGTTGCCGCAGATTTGTCGGCTGCACATCTATGATGCGAATCTCCCGTTCCACCACATCCCAAAGATGCTCTATTGGATTGAGATCTGGTGACTGTGGAGGCCATCTGAGTACAGTGAACTCATTGTCATGTTCAAGAAACCAGTCTGAGATGATTCCAGCTTTATGACATGGCGCATTATCCTGCTGAAAGTAGCCATCAGAAGTTGGGTACATTGTGGTCATAAAGTGATGGACATGGTCAGCAACAATACTCAGGTAGGCTGTGGTGTTGCAACGATGCTCAATTGGTACCAAGGGGCCCAAAGAGTGCCAAGAAAATATTCCCCACACCATGACACCACCACCACCAGCCTGAACCGTTGATACAAGGCAGGATGGATCCATGCTTTCATGTTGTACATGCCAAATTCTGACCCTACCATCCGAATGTCGCAGCAGAAATTGAGACTTATATGACCAGGCAACGTTTTTCCAATCTTCTATTGTCCAATTTCGTTGAGCTTGTGCAAATTGTTTCCTGTTCTTAGCTGAAAGGAGTAGCACCCGGTGTGGTCTTGTGCTGCTGTAGCCCATCTGCCTCAAAGTTCGACGTACTGTGCGTTCAGAGATGCTCTTCTGCCCACCTTGGTTGTAACGGGTGGTTATTTGAGTCACTGTTGCCCTTCTATCAGCTCGAACCAGTCTGGCCATTCTCCTCTGACCTCTGGCATCAACAAGGCATTTCCGCCCACAGAACTGCTGCTCACTGGATGTTTTTTCTTTTTCGGACCATGCTCAGACCAGCCCTTCTGGCACCAACAATCATGCCACGTTCAAAGTCACTCAAATCACCTTTCTTCCCCATACTGATGCTCGGTTTGAACTGCAGGAGATTGTCTTGACCATGTCTACATGCCTAAATGCACTGAGTTGCCGCTATGTGATTGGCTGCTTAGAAATTAAGTGTTAACGAGCAGTTGGACAGGTGTACCTAATAAAGTGGCCGGGGAGTGTAGAGTGTCAGCAGATGCATCCTCCTATGGACTGGGGGGTGTTTTGTCACAACTCCAAGCATCAGGAGAGTGGAGGCCAGTGGCCTTTATTTCCAGAAGTATGACTGAAACTGAGCGTAGATATGCCCAAATTGAAAAAGAGGCCCTGGCCATCACATGGGCATGTGAAAGGTTTCAAACTTACCTCCTGGGCCTGCACTTTGAGATCCGGACAGACCACAAACCCTTGTTAAGTCTCCTCAGCACAAGAGCACTTGATGACATTCCCCCTCGTGTGCTGCGTTTCAGATTGAGACTGCTGCGGTTCACATACACCATTGTGCACATTTCAGGCAAAAATCTCATCGCAGCAGATGCTCTTTCAAGAGCCCCCCTTCAAGGTACAACAACAGAGGAGGATCTCGTGCTTCAGAGTGACGTGAGAGCTCACATCGACGAAGTCATTCAGCAACTGCCTGCATCGCCAGAGAAACTGATGCAGATTAGGCGAGCACAAGAACAGGATCCAGTGTGTGCACAGCTGTCTTCTCTCATCCGTACAGGTTGGGACTGACTGAGCTCAGCCCCGCAGCTGAAGTCCTATTGGCAGCACAGAAGGGTGGCTGATGGTCTCCTGATGAAGGGAAGAAGAATTGTGATTCCAGCAAGCATGCAACAGAGCATTTTTGAAACACTTCATCAGGGCCACCAGGGAATGGTTAAGTGTATGGCGAGAGCTCATGAAGCAGTATGGTGGCCAGGTCTGACACGTCAGATAAAAGAAAAGGTACGCCAGTGTGAAGTTTGTGCCGAGGAAAGTCACAATACACCGGAACCTCTCCTGACCACACCCTTGCCATCATGCCCGTGGCAAAAGCTAGCTGCAGACCTGTTTGAATGGAAAAAAGGTCACTACTTAGTGGTCATAGACTACTACTCCCGATTCATTGAGGTTGCTAACCTCACAAGCACTCTAGCATCAGCAGTGATTCTGAAAATGAAAGCCATATTCCACCGTCATGGAGTGCCCGACACACTTGTCACCGACAACGGCCCACAGTTTGCAGCAACGGAGTTTGCAGAGTTCGCTACAGATTACAACTTCCAGCATCTGACTAGTAGCCCCCGTTACCCCCAAAGCAACGGGGTAGCAGAACGTGCTGTTAGAACTGTGAAAGCCCTGTTGCAAAAGAATGAGGACCCTCACAAAGCACTACTGGCATACAGAGCGACCCTTCTCGCTCATGGGGCATCTCCTGCGCAGCTCCTAATGGGGCGCAACATTCAGACACCTCTCCCAGTGTGTCCAAGCTCCCTCAAACCAGCTTGGCCAGACTTGAGAGCTTTTGAGGTCAAAGACAAGGAACTTAAAAGAAAACAGGCGGAGGGATACAACACCCGACACAGAGCAAAGGAGAATACACCACTCCAGCCAGGCCAGAGAGTGTGGATAAAGAACGAAACACGCACTGGAGTAGTTGCCGGATCAGCAGGGACACTAAGGTCATACAACGTGGACACTTCAAATGGAAGTCTCAGAAGAAACCGCTCTCATTTGAGAGTGGTGCCTCCACCATCGACCACTCCAGATCCGGGAATATGCACCAGAGTGGGCAGAGCAGTCAAGCCCATCAAAAGACTGAACTTGTAGAATAGTGTTGTGTGTATACACAGAGCAGAATAAACCTCCATACCACAACAGAGAGGACCAGGTAGTCCACCCTGCCTCTCAGTTAGGTTCTTATGCCTTCAATGTTGGAATGTTGCAGTATTGTTCTCGAAAAAAAAAAAAAAAAAGAGACAGTAATGTGATGTGTGACGTGATGCAAAATGTGTACAGTTTATTTTGAAGTTATGTTTGATCTTAAGTTAATGTAACAATAGTACCCCCTACCTGAGTTAAGGAGATCAGCGGTAAGTAAAATAATAGTATCAGCTTGAAAAGATATAAGTTTTGATTTTGTAAATAACTTTGAAACATTGGTTTAAAAGGGGGAGATGTAGTGAGACAGAATGTATGATGCGCGCATGCACAGGGGCAGGGCTACTTCGAGTAAACGGCTGTTAACGCATGTCCTGGCTCCGGTCTCTTTCTTATCTAGTACACGGTACAATACAGTACGGTAAAGCCCTCTGGGACCAGGCTGCATATGATACCGAATAGCCAATGAGCTGCTATCAGTCTGGGTTGCTGCTGCTACCTACTGTTAGACACAGCAGGCAAACCTATGGCAACAATGGGAAAGAAGGAGAAGACAATGAGAAAAAGAGAGCAGAAAAAGTGTGGACTGCTGCAAGAACTGTGGCTAACTGGTGACAGAAAAGTGAAATGGCGTGCTCAAAGATGACCCTGCATATTTTGAGTATGTTTGGCTCAACCTGCTGCTGTGAAGCAGGATTCTCCACCATGAACAGAATCAAAAATAAATATAGATCCAGGCTCAAGATGAGCACCTTGATATTTGCTTGAGAATGACTTTGTCTCCATTCAAACCCAGGTTTAAAGCCTTGCAGGGCAGTTCGGTCAGTTCAGGTGTTTTATAAAATATGTGAATCAGGAAATTGTCTATATACCAAACTGAACTATTGTTATTCTCTATTTCAAAAAAATACTTTAGATTTCAAAAAGGAAAAAATGTATTATATATATATATATATATATCTTTTTTATTTAAAAAGACAATGTATAACATGGATGCATAAAAAAAACTCATTTTATTTCAGTATTAACTTCTGTTTAAAGTAACAGATTAAAATTAAAAATGTCTCCGGACCTTTACTGGTTGAGGATTTTCTTTATTTGGACACTGCTGATTTTTAATTGGTTACTCTTGCACTAGGCCCACACTCACCTGCTTAAGCAGATTTTTTTCTAGTGTACAAACATTTTACAACAATGGAATATCATGAACATTTTGATGCATGCTTCCTGACAAGAAAAGAAGAAATACAGATGTTAGAATTTTGCCAAACAGAGGGCTTTCTTTCTAAACCTAAAAAAAATCACCTGAGGATATTAAAAAGTCAGCAAGACTGGTTAGTGTAGAAAGTGAGTAAAAAGTATTAAGCTGAACCATATAATACCCTTTTTATCAATGCCACTTTGCATTTGTGAGACATACTTTCTCTGGTCATGTTAACACCCTGTATTAAGCAGTACCTATTACAAAAAGGAAGAACATTGTTACAAACCGCTAACCACCTCTGTCTTCATGACAAATCCCATGATGATTCATAGAATGTCTTTTGAATAAAGCCTGTGAAAGTTACAACTGTCTTAACATGGTAGAAATCTGCATCGAACGGAATACTACTTTCAGTGGTTCACTAAGGTCCACACCTTTTTACTTATTTTTAACCAATCTAAGATTTAGTTCAGAGCTCTACTTTCCAAGTAAGGTAGAAACCTCTCAGAACTTTTGCATATAACCCAACACTCGCTGTTATAATGTCATTCCCATCTGACTGATTTCATGATTCTTTAACATGTTTAAAGTCGTAGGGTAGAGGCTGTTCCAACCGTTGCATTTCCGAATTCTCCCGGGTGATGCACGACTTTACACAAGTGAATAAAGTGAATGTGATTGCGCTATTAACAAGGGGGCGGAAGGTTCACAGGCAAGTTTGATTGTGGCCGGTTTGTCGGAAGCATCTTGCTAACTAGTTAGCAACTTAGTGCTAGTAGGTTCCCAATGGGAAATTGCATTGGGACCAAGTAGCACTAAATTGGTGACTTCGTTTTGTGTCGGAGGTCGTGAATAAGTCTCTTCTGTCTTACATTTTTTATTTAGAAGTGGGGACAAAGATGTTGTGGAAGAGACGGCAGAAGCTTGGTTTGGTGTAGAAGGCTTACAGCCGTACATGTTTGAGCCCTTGCTTCGCAACGCTGCCAGTTCAGTTAGCTCTACACCTGCTGAAGACACAGACGTCCATCCCCGTGAACACTGGGACGGAACTCAATGGTAAAGGAAATTATTCTTATTTCTTATTTCAACCATTGCATATATTAGCTGCAACATATGACTCAAGATGCTATGACCGGAAAAAAATTATTGACAGATGACCGTTGATATATGATTGGCCGAATTTAGGTGTACAGGCTGACATATAACTAACTGTCCTGCATAAGATAATGAAAAAAGAAAAACACAAATCAGAAATTTTCTAATTTTTGGGACAATATCATTTGATAAAGAGTACACTTATATACATATTTGAGCCAGAATGTTTTCACATATAAATATGATTTTCCTACGACTTTAAAGCTGCATCTCAAATTCTGACTGACTGAGAGTTTTTTTTGTGTGTGTGTGCTCACTTTTCTTAGTTCTAAGCTTTCAACCAATCCTGAAATTAATGGGTAAAAAAAACAAACAAACTGAAATCTAAATCATTTTTTCTTGAATTGAAGTAGTAAGTGAGACACTTTGACAATCAAACGAAATTTAAAATAGGAAAAACAATTGCATTGTTTTATTTCAAGTGCATATTATCTAATTATCTTATTTTAAGAGTAAAAGAATCTCATTCCAATGGCATATCACCTTATTTAGCTACCTTAGATTAAGGGTAAATACACTTAATTTAAGTTATTTGCACTTATTTCCAGACCGTTTTTGCAGTGTATGAAATGAAGATCAGTCTTGCTCTTACAACTTCTCTTTAGATGCATTCATTTGTGTAGAGGGAACAAATCAGGTTTGTGAAACTGTTTAGTCATCTGACCTATACTGTTGAGTATCAGGATATTAGATAGTGAGGTGCTCAGAAGAATTCCCAAAACATGCAACATCTTCCGATTTCTCAACGCATACGTGGTGAGTTAAATAACAATATTCACAATGTGTCACCTTTTAACCTTGGTGTGTTAAAAATACAGGTACATTGTTCTTGTGAAAGGTCTTTAATGTGCTTGTTTATTTTAAGCTATACATTCACTATATTAAGTAGGATAATCGTTAAAGGAAATTTATGTCAGTACAGCTCAGAAAGTCTGGAAAGTGCACAAAACATAGGTTTTGCATTTAACTTGTAATTTATTTAGAAAATAAATCTTTATAAATCGCTAATTTCTAATTTTGCTTTAAAAAAAACTATTAACTGCAGCTTAGAACCCTGGTTACTGAAGGGAAATAAAACATAGCAAGAGTTTATTTTTGTGGTGGCATTCTTTTAATGTACCATATTGATTAATGGATACATTAATCAATATGGTATTTTATATGAATTAAAAACTTGAGTGATAATTATTGTTTTCTTTCTTTTTTACATATAAATATTGTATGCTACAGAGCTGGTGTATATCATATAGGTAAATTACAAGCCTTTTTCATCCTGGAAGATGCAACTTGTGTTGATTAGTTATTTTTAATGCTTTGTTCTCATATTTATACAGATTATTTGGGGAAATTGCATGAATGCACATCTTCATATAATTAATACACATATTCATATGATTAATAAACATCTTATAAACTTCTTACCTGGCTGTATTTGCAAGGACAAGTGTTAACAGAGCCTTTTAAAATAAAGATGAAACTATCATATTTAAAATCAATATGACAATGTGAAGTTTACATTTTTTTTAATGTTTAGATGCCACATGCTAGACGTCCCTAATGAGGAATATTGCACCTTCTGTTTAGATGTTAATTCACTTGTTGAGAAACCAGGTTCCCAAACATTATACACTGCAATCTTTTCCATATAAACATAGTTTTTTAAGTTCTGGTCATTTTATAGCTCTTGCTGCTTTTTTGATTTTTTGATAGAGTTGGCAGATTACGTTTTCCATAGTATTTACAAGCCAAAGCTAGTAGCTTCTTAACCAACTAGAGAGTTAAAACAATAATATTTTTTTGTCATTGCACCTTTGTGTTTTACTTTAAAACTCCTCCCATGCATTTAGCCCACCTTTTTAAAGAGTTCATCCTGCATTCCTAGAATGGAACTGTCCTGCTCTAGCTATGACCTCTCATGTTATGGTATGTTTGCAGAAGCACCTCGTCTGATCAATCTCAATACCTCAAATTAAGGAAATTAATAGCCCGTCTGCAGTCACCATAAGTGCTATCTAAATAGTGTTAGCAGTTAGGAATGAGCTAGGACCAGGAAGCATTCCGCACCATCACTTGAAGCTATGCAGTTCCCACAATCCTTTGCATCACAGGCCTTATTACCACAACCCACCTCACGGACCTTAACAAATAAAAGTTTTGTGACATGTACTGTATTTGAAAAATGAAAATGACCTCACCTTAATATGTTTTGTATTTTGAAATGCTGTTTGCTACATTTGTGTAACTTGTTTTTGTAGTTCTTTTTCAGAAGGCTGGAATCCCAATTTGACCAGCGTTATTCATGTGAGCATCTGCTGCATAAAGATGTCCGTAAGGCTAAGGGCTGTCCGGATTCTGCGTAGCAGTCCTTAGATGCTTTCTTACCCTGGATAATGTTCTGTTTACCCCACGAAAGGTGAAGGAAAGGAGCTAGGAACAGGAGCTAGGAGCTATGATTTAAGGTATTCGGATCAAGCATTCTGGAAAAAAAATACAAAAAATAAAAGTTAAAACAAATGAAGCAAACAGCTGAAGTTGTCTGATATAAAACAGGAATGTAAATGTCACAAAATAATGCATCTCAGTTTCAACCTTTATGAGTATTCTAAAATTGCACATTTTTAAAGATTTTTTTATATGAAATAAAGACAAGAAAACATGATAACAAGATATTTAATATCCTTTAATCAGCCTTAACTATAAAAGAGCAATCTGTACAGGGCAAAAATGGAAAAGCATTTTTGAGTTTTAGCAGAATTTATTCCACTTAAGTATAACAGAGCTATTTAACAATTACAGACACTGCAGGGAATCAATTCCTACCTCAGTGTTGCTCTCAGTGTGTGCAGACATGTCTGGTGCTAAACCTGTTTTCCCTTCTATTTATCATACAGCTACGCTCCATTGAACTTTTATCTTAAGCCCCTCAGACCACAGATTATCCAAATAAGGTAACAGAACACGGTGAATGGAAATTCACAGATCATCACAGTTTCCAAAACAGTTAACAAAGAATTTCACAGGTTATCATAGGTTATTATAGGCCTTCAAAGGTCTCACAAAACAGAAAACATAGGAATTTTACAACCCTTATTCCATAACAGAGTATACAATTAACATTCCTACATTTTCTCGAACATAACATTAAGCCTTTTTTTTCAAGAGATGAATGGTAAAAGCTCAAACAACTTAATAACAATACCTGTAAACAGCTAACTTTCCTGTTTTCTACTAAACATCTTGTTACTGATTTATGGAGCTCCAAAAGCCTATGTAAGGCAAGCATTTAGATTATCTGATAAATGTAAAAAAGGAAAAAAACAAAAAAACAAGACAAAAATATAAATTAGACAGGAGATCAAAGATAAAATATCATTGTGCTTTAGGCCCCAGGTGTTCAAAGTCAGGTATTTTATGTGTTTTCCTGCTTTAACACACCCGATTGAGATAATTGAAGCTCAGCAAAAACCAGATGAAATCATAACAGTTGAAACGGGGACAAATCCAAAGCATGCAGGACACAGGACCTAAAGAACTGGAGTTGGAAACCCTGCTAGGCCCTACCTCCAACAGGTGTTATTCCAATACTGGATAGGATGTACAGACAAGCAGTTGATAGAAAAATCATTTTTCTGTTGGTTCAAGATTCAGTTTAAACTAGTGTTGCACCGATGCCATTTTTTGGCCCCGATACCCAATAACTGGCTGTGCATTATCGGCCGATACTGATATCATACCGATACCAACTGTTTGACATTGATGTGTGTGTATATGTATATATATATATATATATACACACACACATATATATATATTTTCACCTGGTTCCTCTACTATTTGTGTGTTTGCCTCCCATCAGCGCCAGGTTATTCGTGTGTTTTTCTGAGACATTCCCTAGCAATCTTTAGTCTGTCTGTTTCCCTGATTGTGACCAGTTTCTGCCCTGAGGATGTCCCTGTCAGCTCTGTTTGTCATTTCTGGTCCTGGATTCTACCGGCTTCTGAACCTGGAACTGTCTCCTGACTTCGGCCTTGGATTTCCCTTCTGGACTCTGTTGCTGCTCGGCGTCGGCTGGCGCCTGCTCCGCTCGCTGTCTAGGACCTCTGGGGGCGTCGCCCGCTGCTTCTGCGGACAAACCTCCGCGAACGGACTGAACTTTGAATCAGAGATCCGCCCCGCAGCAGACGAGCAGCCCCGCGCACCTGTTTGTTTAATAAACGCTTTGAACTTTCCCACTGCCTGTCTCATCTTGAATTCTGGGTCCAACATTCTGAGATCATTACATTGTCAAGCTGCTGCCTACCTGTGTGAAGCAGGAAAAAGACTAATACAAAGTAATTCCAGTAGAACTTTGTATTGCCTACCTGGAATTTTTGACAATAGTTGAATAAACTTTTGACTATCAAAATGGTATCAGTGCCCTATTTGTTGGTACTCACCGATACCGATACCACCATTTTAGTGCTGGATCTGGGCCCCGACGATACTGGTACCGGTATCGGAGCAACACTAATTTAAACGTTTTTATTCCCGGGGTCGTTTCCTTTTTTTGCATACTCATATTTTAGAAGATATTTCCTTGGTATCACTAATGAAAAGGTCCTAAATGCATGTGAAAATTTGATAAGAAATTTTTCTGAGTAAGAGTAAACAAATAAAATCTACCTAAATAAAACCTTCTGGACATCTACAGACAATACCTCTTGCTCATGCTTTAAAGAAGGAAATTAACACATTAGACTGAGATTACAACATGTGATATGCATCTGTAGCCAGGCTGGTGTCCATGCAACAAGCAGTTGAAAGGTTAGGCATGTTTTGACTGGAAATAATCCAGGCAGACCCTTAAGGTTTTAGAGCACTGCAGAAATGCTTGATTTCAGTGGATTGAGGATGTTGTTGGTTTTAGTCAGTAATTTTTTTTTGGCTTTGCTCAGTTTTGTGGAATTCAGGTCTGTTTGGGCTGTGGTCACTAAATAAGAGAGGGCAGCAGGTAGCTTTTTAGGAGAGCCTCAGACAAAGATCTGGACATAAATTCTAAAAATAAGTGCATTTGTTCTTGGATTCAGGGGGTTAAAAAAGACATTTTGCCAATGGAACAAGACAATTTACATTTAAAGAAAGAAAAAACGATTACATTGTCTTATTTCAAGTGCATGTTATCTAATTATCTTATTTTAAGAAGAAAAATATTAATTCCATTGGCAAACTACCTCATTTACCTACTCAAATTAAGGGTAAATAAACTTAATTTAAGACATTTTCACTTATTTCTAGTTTGTCCTTCCAGTGTAATTAGTGTGTGCTAGTCTCAGAGTTAGTCAGCTACAAGAATGTTATTGTTGCTAAATAGGGCAAGCCCCCTTGTCCATCACACTGCAGTTGCATCAAGACTTTTTATTTTAGTAAACACTTTTTCTATTTATTTTGTTTAAATCCAAATAAAATGTAGACAGATTTAAAGCTCTACACTGAAAAAAAAAAGAAATCTAGATAACAATTTTTTTTCTTAAAATAAGTGCATTTGTTCTTGTATTGAGGGGGCAAAAGAGACATTTTGCCAATGGAACAAGAAAATTTACACTTAAAATAAGAAAACACCATTGCATTGTCCTATATTCAGGTGCATATGATCTAATTATCTTCTTTTAAGAGTAAAAATACTAATTCCATTGGCAAATCATCTCATTTACCTACTCAAATTAAGGGTAAATACACTTAATTTAAGATATTTTTACTCATTTCTAGATCGTTTTTCCAGTGTATCAGATCGGGTTGCAGTTACAGATGTTGTTTGCTTCAGCTTTTTGCCATGGTGGAGTTGCTCCAGCAATAATGGCAGCCCACAGCTTGCATCAGTGAAGTGCCCAACACATGAGAATGTCCACACAGGAAAATGTCCAGTCAACACTTCTGATGGTGGAAACCAGCTTTGCTTTGCTGGGAGATGACAGAGGAGTGAGTCATGCTGTGACATAAATGTTTAGCGAACATGTGTCTATGTTGTTTAGTTTACAGTTTTGAGGATTGGTTTTCCTATTTATCGTCACTCTGATCATAAACAATTAAACAAAATGTCTGTTGGCATGGAAAATGATACACATAAAGACAACATTCCCTGCTGCCACTAATAATCGAGAACAAAATTGGGCACAAACCAAGTAAGAGGCTCAATGAAGGATAATTTTTATGAGCCTTGAGAGTTAGCAATGTCTTCATATTGCAAACCTTTTAGTTTCTGCAGCTGAACACCTTGAAAATAAATACCTTTGCTTGTGTGGGTGCAAAATCTCACGTACAGAGAAAAAAAACAGGGAGTGTCAAAGTGTTTGATAGCAAGACTGACTTCTTGTTTAGTCATATGTATGAATCCCTGGGGAGTCTCTGCTGGAATGCAGCCTGTAATCTGTGCTAATTGTTCACAGTCAACACGATAAATCCTCAGGAACTTAGTTAAAATGACTCAGCTGTTAGAAAATTCTATTTGAGATCTAGAAATAAAACCCAAACTTCTGCTCTGCGGATGAATTCAACATTAACAAATGATGTTTGAGATTGATTCCAACATATAGCCATTTTTTACATGCCGCACTGGAAAAAAAACTCAAAATCTAGATAAGTCATTTTTTCTTAAAATAAGTGATTTGTTCTTGAATTGAGAAGGTAAAAGAGACATTTTGCCAATAGAACAAAACAATTTACATTTAAAATAAGAAAAAACAACTGCATTGTCTTATTTCAAGTGAATTTTATCTAAATATCTTATTTTAAGAGTAAAAATACTAATTCCATTGCACCACATTAACCTACTCAAATTAAGGGTAAATACACGTAATTTAATAAATTTTTACTTATTTCTAGTTCGTTTTTCCAGTGTGTCGTTTTCTGTCTTTGTTTGCAGCTCAGGCTACTGATTAATTAAGTCCAAAAAATATAACTTTCCAACTTTATTTCCAAAATTTACAAACTTTTAACACACTAAAAAAATAATATTCAGAAAGAATGCACAAACTGGATTAAATGCACAATCTGTGTTTCTGGTACGTCTAATTTAATCAAGAGAAAATACATTACATACAAATACATGGACTTGTATACATGCATGGAAAACAGGTTTAAAATAGCAATAGGCAAAAGGCAGAGAAGTTGGTAGAGATACTTTTAAAATCGTTCTATTCTCCTAAAAAAAAGGAGTTTTAACCTTGGTTCCTCCTACCCCCTCCCCCCACCACCACTCTCGGAATGTCCCTCATACATGTAAATGTGTTCATGCTTGTGTGTTTTCCTGCTAAAGCAAATAAAGAGGTCCACCACCAGCGTCACGAGGAAGTCCTGTTGGAGAGAAACAACAACAAACAGTTTGAAAACATAACCCTTTGCCTCTTTCCAAAATTGACATTACACTTATACATTTAAAATTTATAAGTGTTGTCAAGCAATGGGACTTTGCCTTTAAAGGATGCATGAACGTGTTGAAGAGTCAGAAAACAGGAGTGTTGAGCTGTGCAGTACACTGCGTTACATTGGGAAACCTGAGAAATTTCCATCTTGTGAGGGTGGGAACCTTAAAAAGAGAGCATAGGTTCCCCATATGCCCAAAGGACATCAAGTCACTTCACACAGAAGTCACTCCATGCTGATACCACATCTCTCTGCCAGGACAAGTACGCCTCCACAACTACCTGTATACTGTAAGTACTGTTTAATGTTTGTTCAGTCATTTATCTTATCTATGTGCACATTTGCCTGCCCTGCACTTACAACAAGGCTACTTAGCAGGATTCTTAGTCTGTATGGACATTGCTAAAATACATAATGTTCACATATTTTATTTGTAGCAAAGGAGATACTGTGTAGTGATAACATTAAATCATTATTATGGTGAATATAATTCCTCTGCTGTCAACTGTGGTTTATAAAAGTTTTGATGGTGACTTTATGTATTTCAATGTTCATTTTCTGTTTTCTGTATCTTAGAATAATAAGTGAATAATATGTGTGCATATATGTATATATATATATATATATATATATATATATATATATATATATATATATATATATATATATATATATATATATATACATATATATATATATATATATATGTTTGTATATGTTGGGTTTTAATCCAGAGAAATGTGAGTTTAAAAGATTAAAAGGAAATAATCAACACAGAGACAGGGTTTTGTGACGTCAGCGTCTGCAGAGCGGAGAGAAGCTGCTGGCTTGGAAAACCAGCACCTTCTCACACAGATCCCTTCATGGCAAAGCCTTTTATTAACAGTTTACAACATCAAACAGGCGGGTCTAAAACAGAAGACCCAGTAATGATTATGTGGGAGGATGCAGCTAATAAGATAGTGTGAATTGACCAACTGGCTGGATGGAAGTCACACAACCGTGTGATTCTGCCTCATGACATACTGGAGGTCATAAAAGTTTATGACCCTTCTGGTTGAATCACAGGATAGTTATCACTCTAACATTTCCCTCCTCTTATACATAAAAACATCAGCATCTTTCAATTCATATTGTATTCATAGGAGTAGGAATATGAGTACAAACATAACAGTCTGTTTTGTTCAAATCTTCAGCAACGCGCTTGGAATGCTGCCACCACATATTGGCACTGTAGGATGACTTGCTGTGGATCCATCAAAAATCCTCCTGCTCTTCCTTTGTTTCAGACAGTCAGTTTGAGTTCCTAGGAACACCGGTCCAACAGTCATCACCGGGCAGCAAAACCACTTTGGTTTTTCAGATCTTTGCCAGTCCATCCAAGGAAACACCCACTAACCGGACTCTAAAAGACTGGGTTAGGTTGGTTTCTTCACCAGCGTTGAGACGATTGGTGCTAAAAAAACCAAACCCCTTTGAAGCTGGACTTCACCACAGATCTATACCTTAGTCGTGGGGTCCCTGTGAAAGTAACTGGGCTTTTTTGCTGAGGAAAATTTTTTAATCAGTTTACAATGACTCTGGTGGATCCAAGTGTTTCTCTCCTGGATCTTCACAGTGGTGGGGGTTGTTAGTTGCTCTATGTAGGGTCCTTCCCACCTCGGAGCTTCCCAACTCTTCCCATTGATGATTTTAATCAGCTCTCGGTCTCCAGGCCTTCCTTTGGGGAAACAAAAAGGAGCTCTGGGCAGATTACATGTTCTTTGAACAGTTCCGTATTTGAACAGTTTTAGAATGCACTTAGTTTTCTGATTTGCTTGTGAATTGTATTCACAACATGTGAGACATGCAAAAATTTTAAAAGCAGTAGCTCAAAATTACAGTTATATATATATATAAATATATCCAACTAAAGAATAAGAATATGGGGGAACTGTTGTTTACACGGGTCCTCTTTAACCCTTAAAAGTAAGACACTACAGGTATGAGCGTATCACCATGAGAATGTAACAACACAAAGGTCATATAACTTGCTTAACCACCAGCTGTTTAGATGCACGGCTTTTGATAAGTCTACAAAGCTAAAACAGTTGCTGAGAAAAGTTCCACATTCTGCACTGCGAACCGCTGTCTGCTTCTCTGACATAGCTATTAGTGTGTCATAAAAAAAAAAAACTTAAGAAAAGCTGAGTTTCTTTTCTTTTTTTTTCATAATGTGGAATCTAAGCCCTGCAGTCATTGCACAACTCCAAAAAGATACCCTTGTAGCTTTTCACCCTCCTCCGAAATAACATGACCCAAACAAAAAAACTTATTTCTGCACCTACTAAAATTTGTATAACTAGTTTATACTTTCCTTTGCTTCACATTCTAGCAGATATTGATTTATCCTTGGCATGTTTTAGGAACTATTTCAGCTAAATCTATAGTTGTCAACAGTCTTGCATCAATTCTTCTTGTAGACCACAATGCATTTGGAATATCTTTGAAATCATTTTCATCAAATTGTGATAGCAAAGAATGCTGAGTTATTTTAACAAATGCTAAATCTTGGACCCAAGCTTCTGTATTGAACAGAATTTTATAAGGCTGCTTCCATAGTTCTGTGTTAGGGCTAGAAAACCACCCTTGTTTGTTAATTTGTCAATTTGTGTAGCCGTTATAGTAATGTCTTGTTTCAAAAACTGTTTTGCACAAATTTAAAGTTTTCTACTGTTCAACTAACAGACTTTTATCCAGTGGATCTGACAATGTGCTTCTAGCATAGTGTATATAGACACAAGTAGATTTTGTTGAAACGCTATTTGTTTTTCCCCTGTTACCACCGGCCCCTCCCTTGAGCCCAATTATGGTCCAAACTTTGCTTCATAGCTGTTTCTATGTTTTAGCTTGCACAATCCACTTATTTAATCCCTCTAAATTTTAAAAAAAAATTTTTATTCCCTGTATGTAGCTTGCATGACTAAAATAATTTTCTTGTGGGTTATTAATTTTTAAATTTTGGTTCCGAAATTATAGTTTTGGAGACCCTGCAGACGCATTAGGAAGGCTGTCAATTAGAACAATGCTGCATCGCTCCAATGACACCCCCCCCCTGCGCGCTTATGCAGATTTAAGCTGTCTCCTTCTAAACTGTGTTTCATTATTTTTTGGACACACAAACAACTTAAAAGACCCACAAACATAGAAACACATAATATTAAAACCGGACAAACACAACATTAGATCAATTTATTTAGGTTTTCATCGTATCTGCTTTGTGCATGTATCATACTCTAACTTCCACTCCTACAAGTATTTTAAATTACTTGGATCAATCTGACACAAATTTTACATCCCCTTTAAAATCTTCTCTATACTCTTCCCTGAACCCATCCTTTTTAATTCTTTTACTCCCCTGACTCACTTTAGTTCTATTATTTTATCATTTAGTTCTTATTATTTTATCTTGGAATAGAGGCGTCCCTCAAACCCATATTTTTTCCAAACTATATATTTAAGTAATTATTATTATAATTTTTTATTTTTTGTTGGATCCTGCACTTCTACAACTTCTAATCGTAGATTCTAAATTATCTCTAATTTATTTTGACCTTTTCCCATTTGAAAGAATTTAGTCCAGTACAAACACCTAGGGTATTCTACGCACTGGATGTTTATTCAGCAGGACAGCACCCAAACACTGTTGTGGTAATTTCTGCTTCTACCTTTTCAGGTGAGAAATTCTTGTCTCTGCATCCACTATCCCTGACACACTCCCACACAGTCACACACACCTTTTCTAAGGCCTAATATATTTTTTTATTTTAACCAACATAGACAAAAAAAACATTTATCGTGTACACTTTTTTAGTCTCCAGCTCCAGGCCCTTGCACGCACCGGATACCCAGATCCCAGATCTGTCAACAAAACTTGGTTCCGTCAAATATCCCTGCTGCAGCTGCAAACCTTACTATCTCGAGAACAACACAGAGTCCCAGACTCAAACGCACAGAATACCGATCCCAGATCTCTCACAACAAACCCTGTTTGTCAAATATTCTAGCGACTACAACTAGTTATAGCTTTCACATGGTCCCAGACCAACTTTTGATCAAAAGCTTTAGGCGTACCCTTTCTGTGCAGATCAGTCCTCAGCTTGAGTCATCACCAGGATGTCCAGGGCAGGGCTGGACCAACCTATTGGCTCCGTCCGGCAAAGGGTGGACGGCTGTCGACAGTTTCTTGGCCTTGGTCCCGCACGGTCCTGGACAATTGGATCTTGACTCCCGGAGTTTCAGCACCAAAAATGTTGGGTTTTAATCCAGAGAAATGTGAGTTTAAAAGATTAAAAGGAAATAATCAACACAGAGACAGGGTTTTGTGACGTCAGTGTCTGCAGAGCGGAGAGAAGCTGCTGGCTCGGAAAACCAGCACCTTCTCACACAGATCCCTTCATGGCAAAGCCTTTTATTAACAGTTTACAACATCAAACAGGCGGGTCTAAAACAGAAGACCCAGTAATGATTATCTGGGAGGATGCAGGTAATAAGATAGTGTGAATTGACCAAATGGCTGGATGGAAGTCACACAACCGTGTGATTCTGCCTCATGACATACTGGAAGTCATAAAAGTTTATAACCCTTCTGGTTGAATCACAGGATAGTTATCACTCTAACAGTATATGTTTATATAGATATATACACACATATATATGTACACATACATAAATGTACACATTTGCAGATAGATATAGGTTTACATTTAAATATACACATATATACATATATATACAGTATATATATATATACACATATATGTACACATTTACATATATATGTTTACATTTACATATACACATATATGTATACATATGTATGTATATATATTTTTGTATTAAAGAAATTACACAATATATCTTTAGAATCAAAATAACTTATTTAAACTTTAACTCTAATTAACATTAACTCTAATAATAACTCTAATAATATAATGTAGCTCTTGTATAGTTCAAGGTATCAACATTCATGTATTTGGTTTGATCTTTTTTAAATCAGGAAACTTATGAGGATGCTAAAAAAAATTATATAATTTTTAAATAGAAATAAATTGAAGAAAAAAAAGTATTAATGCATTTTAGTAAGCCAACAAAATAATAATTATTTGCCTCTTATTTGTAATTATGATATAATTTGTATAATCCTATATCTAAGATGAGATAAAAATAACATCAGACTAATCCCAGCAGTAAGCAAAGTTTCCATTTAATGAAGGAAAAATGTCACAAACCCCTGTGAGTCATGTGTTCATTAAATTACAACATTGGCACTCCTACAACTTTGTGAATGGGTCAACTCCAGTGATGACGCTGCAGCAGTATTTTATGAATGGACTCCCCTCTGATGACATGTAGAAAGGCTTTTATTGAGGAAAGAGTGCATCAGTTTTGCCATTGCCATGGCTTCATGTGAGAAAGTGATGATCGCCATCAAATGTAATCACATGCAGGGAAGCAGATGGGAATATCAGTAGGTTCTCGTGAAAAGTGTGTAATTCTTTCGAGGAAATCTGTCTCTTTTTCTTTTCTTAAACGTCGTTTCCTGAAAGTCAGTTTTCAGTTTCAGAAAGTCATCCATTTTATAATAAAAGGGTGGTTTGGCTTCAAACCTTTTCCCTTTTTTTAACTAAAGCCCAAACTTGTTTTCTCTCTTTTGCATAGATATCAATATTTAGACCATGGGAAAAAGAGTATCTTAACATATTTTTTTATTTCCAAATTTCTGACAGAACTTCAACAAAAAATGTTGTATTTATTTATTTTTTTTCTTTATTCTGACTGCATGCAACAAATAGCATTTCCAGGACAGCATTAGATTCACTCCCTCATCACATATGATTCTTCATTATAATTTTCTCTAAATCAAAGATGTCCAGATTGAAAAGTCATATTTTTCCTTCAGGTCTAGAAATCTCTTCATTTCAAAATTTCACCGCTGTACAAAGCAACGTTAATTCTTACACTCACTAAATTCCATTAGCAGTACACTGTCTTCCCATGCATTGGTACTATGTCCCTTTTTCATGTTTTCTGGTTCCCACAGATACAGTTTTTCTGCAGTTTAACCTTAACATTTTATGGTAAGATACATTTGGAAGACTATGAGTATTCACCTAAAAAAACACGTTTTCAAAGCTAAATCTGGTTGTGTTATTTTTTTTACATAATTAATTGACTTTGACTTTAATTCCTGTATCAGATCAACATTAAAACAATAAAGGAAATACATGAGAATAGTTTTTAACACTTTAACAAGTCAGAGATTATTCCATAGAATCAGCGCTGAGGCTTTTACAGATTGATTCAACACATTGGCACTCTGAAATCCAAAAGCCCAGATCTCTGGGATTCTCCAGTTTTTTAACTAACTGCACTCATTTCCTTTGGAAGCTTCCTTAACAAATCTGTGAAACAAAAAATATATATGTGCCACAAATGTTCTTTTCTGTTAACAACAGATGTTTTACTATTTAAGTACGGTATACTCTTTGTTATGTGAGATTTGTATGCATTTAGAGTAACAACTCTCCACTTCATCCCTGTTTCCTTTCATTAACCCCTTGAGCCCAGCCCATCTGACACATGCTCACATTTATCTATTTATAGAAATTGCTAAAACTCAGTAATATGGTGTTTCATTTACATGCCCTTAAAAATAGGGCTTTAAAATGTCTAAAACATGTTTTAAAATGATTTTTATTTTATAGCTGTGTAAACAAAATGAGATTTAAAATTCCACCTGAAATGTGTGACTCTGCAGGAGTAATGCAACAGCAGGCATTCATTTTTAGCCACACCCCCTAATGGTTGGCATCATTGGAAACTAGAGGCTCAGACCTTTCCAAGGAGGGGCTGGATGTAATTGGGTAACTATTTCAGGTGGTGTAGCCAGCATCCGTTACATAAGATTTCTCTGTTATTTTTAGTTTCTATTGAGTTTGGTGATAACATTGTGTGTTCAATGGTAAATTTCAATGAAACAACGGCTAAATCTTAGGAGCAAAGGCTTTGCCTTAGGCAGAAGATCTTCAATAATGAAAATCAGCATATTTGTCTAGTCAGATTCCCTTTTATGAATGGAAAATCACATTTCCGCCTAGCACACTGCCCACTAAAACCTTTGTGGAACAATCATGCTTCAATTTATTCAGGAGTTATAGTCAAGATGTTGATCTACAAGGTCTGAGGTTTCATCCAGAGTTACTAATGGGGTTTCAATGTGCAAATTGGCGTGGCTAAATATCTTTCATTCTTTCTATGTTTAATCCCCTATAAATCAAACATGGTGACGTATACAATAGTGGTTTCACCTGAAAAAATGACTCAATGCCTTTCTGTCTTATAAATACAAGCAATTATATTTCCAAGTCATAGTTTGGGAGCTGAGCTTTATTCACTTCTGTAATTTCAGGCGGAATTTGCTCCTAAGACCCTCTGAACTTAAGGGGTTAAAGAAGCTAAAAGAACTAATGTCAGCAAAACAGTTCAGCATGAGCTCATTATAATCTGCCTCATAGCCCATGGCTCGACTAAATGAAAGGTCTAACATGAAGCAACACGATGCAGTGATATTGTCAGTGCTCACAAAACATTTTGATAAGTTTTGCATTTTTATTTAATGATGCAAATAAATCAGCATCAACATGCATCAGCCATTACTGTTTGCCATTCACTATGAATGTTTCTTTAAAGAGTAAAATACATTTATGATATAAGGTGTTTAAAATTTTAGAAATCATCAAACTAATGTGTATTGTCTTTTTAAGTTTTGAAAGTCGGCTATATAAACAAAAGCTTCGATTTTTCCAACAATTATAGGAAAATTAGAAAAGTAGTTAAAATTGCATTAATGTAGAATTATATAAATTAAAGTACAGTTAGCTACAGTTATGCACAAAATAATTCGTACACCTGCCAGTTGTAGATTTAGAATATGTTTTTTCAGCTTTGAAGTTTATTTCTAACCAAAAATGAGACACTCATAACTCAAAAGATGACAAAACAACTTAAAAACAATATTAATGACAAACACAGTCAAATAGTAATCCTTTTATATTACCAATTTAAGAAAATATCTCCCATTAAAAGTTAGTTGTAACCATCTCAATAACCAGAGGTTAGATCTTTACCAGCACTGCAGCAATTTATAAATAAATGGGAATAAAAACTGAATTATAATAATAGTTTTTCTTCAAATATTTCTTTCATTGCTTCTTCATTTTGGAGACCTTTGATACAGTGACTTTGAACACATTATTATGACTAATCATGTGGTTGTATTGGTAACCCCCTGCGGTTAAAACTAAGTGTGGGAGTGCCAGCAGTTTTATGACGACTTCTATGATGTCACAGTTCACGGTCAATAAAAGCCATGAAATAAAGCCAGTAGGTTCAAATTTTAAATGATCTTAGGAGATAAAACAAGCTATGCTCCAGGATTTGCACTCTGATTTTAGATTTTCGTTTTCTGCATTATAACCTTTATGTTTATTTTTGCTTAAGCTTTTCTTTATGTATATTGACTGGACTATTCCCACATAGAGCATTTGAGCCAATCCTGCTCTGTTGAACCCAAAGACGAGAGTGTTTCACCTTTTATCGTTGGATCTTATTGCTTAAATCCTTGTGTCCCTGCAGACTGCCACCATGCTCTGCTTGGCATTTATGTTTGCCATGGTCTTTGCCACAGGTGTTCATGGAGGTCGTCTACTACCTCCCCTGCCTATGAAAGGTGAATATTTTTTTATATATTGTTCACATTACGTCAGGATTTTATAAGGCATGTTTGTGTGTTTTCTCTCAGAAGATTCTCACTTTAGCTTAACGACAGTGTAAACATGCAGTACTGCATTATGAGAACTACCCCAATTTATTTTTGCTATGGGAATCTATCCTGGCTAGATTTAACACAATCCTGGCTAGATTGATGCATTTGATCAAGTATCCCTGCAGCATTATTATGAAAAATAATGTTATTTTTTTCCTTATTGGCATTTTTCTGTTAAAAACAAATGATTTGAAAAAAAAAAAAAATCAACATGAATATTGTAATCAGTAGTGCTTAGTTTCTGGATGGTGTTTCCTCTGCAGATGGCTGTTATCAGGCGTCCCCAGAAGTGGAGGTTTTTAGAGTGGAGGGGGAGGCTGTAATCCTCCACTTTCCGATATTCATGCGAGTTCTTCAAGTCCGTAAAATCGCTCCACCACTAGAAAAGTATCTCATCAGCAGGAACAACGGAAGCGATGAACTGAGGTATCAGAGCGATGGCCGTGTGCAGCAGCAGGGTAAAGAGCTATGGTTCCTTCCAGCTCAACCTTCAGACTCGGGGAAATACACCTGCACTTACAGGTACACTGTCATATCCAGCCTCCAATTTCAATTTTTTATTCTATATTCAGCAATAAAATTCAGAGGTGTTATAAGATTAAGATTTTAAAATGTATTGATATTTGCAAAAATACACATTTTTTAGCCAAATCAGAGGTTTTATATATAAGTTAATCAAGTATGCCTCTAGATAAGTTCAATCAAAAGTAAAAAGTAGCCATTAGGATACTACCTAAGAGGCTATTCCACCACCTATTGATTTGGTTTGATTAAACATTTATTAAAAAAGATAAGTTATCTGTCAGACATATATTTATATACCTTCTCAACAATACTTGCAGTATGACATGTATATACTGGTAAGGCACTTATAGTTTAATATTACAGATGCTGAAAGACAAAAAAAAATGATTTCATATTAATAGAATAAAAGTTATTATTTCCAAAGAATAAGAAAAAGTTGAAAGCAAATAAATCTTAACCCAAATAAAATTCCATTACAATAAATTAATATATTTCCCTGCAATGACTTCATTTTACCTCGTTACCTCGTTTTTGTATTTTTATGAATTGGTTCATATTTTTACTCTCCTTACAGCTCCATAGCTCTAGGCCTGTTGCAGTGAAGGGAAATGTTCTAAGTGGTTCGAAGATGAACCGATTGGATTATATTGTGCATATAACTATTAAAACCAACATAACGGATAAGGCAAAGTGCTTTTTTCTGCAGAAAGATTTGTTGTTGGAATGAATTCTCATCTTAACTACATTTCCATATGGTTCCACAATATCGTGAGCTGATCAGAACTGATGCATCTTTTCAGTATTTGGTATGGAAACACTGGAATAACGATCTAGAAATTAGTACAATTTTCTCAATTTGATTTGAGTAGGTAAATGAGATGATTTGCCAATGGAATGAGTGTTTTTACTCTTAAAATATTTAGATAAAATGCACTTGAAATACAACAATGCTATTTTGTTTTCTTATCTTAAATGTAAATTGTTTTTTCTATTGGCAAAATGTCTCTTTTATCTTCTCAATTCAAGAACAAATTCACTTATTTTAAAGCTACAGTGTGTAATAATTACAGGGATATACAGTCAGAAATGTAATATATTATACATAACTATGTTATTTTATCATCATCTACGAGCTCAGCCTCTTAACCTTAATATTTGCGTTGCCTTAGAATTCGTTATTTATAATTACATAGGAGCGGGTCTCGCAGCCATGGAGGCAGACATCTTTGCGCTACGGCAGCGCAGAGCCAACAAACTAGTGATTGTGAGATCGCCAAAATGTCACAACGATGTAGAAAAAATAACGGGTATATTATTATCTTAGGTCTACATGAAATCTATACCCTACACAGACTAATGAAATACTATCTGTAAAATTATCTATGTAAACAAACCTCATCACTTGAGAAGGTAGGTGATGCAGACGTCGTGGAAGACATTTTGTCCCGTAATGCTCGCCGTACTGTTGGGGGGGAGAAACGGTGGGGGGGGGGATGTTCATGTTGCTGCAGTCTGACCACTAGATGTCGCTAAAAGTTACACACTGTAGCTTTAAGAAAAAATTACTTATTTAGATTTTGATTTTTTCCGTGTATGTTTGCCTCATTGACTCTTTCCGTATAAGTCGCTTCAATCTGTTCCCCTGATGTATATTTAATTTTATTTTTGCTAAATACAAATTTTTTACTTTATATTAAAGAGTAAAATGTTTGTCACTTCAAACCCTTCAGAATAATAAAAACACAGTAATGGTATATGACAGCTGTTTCTAATGATCACCAATGATATTCGTATCAGTGAAGATATCTCCTTAGCGAAGCCACATGCGGTGGGTAGAGCAGCCAAAGGTTTTCTTTCTCAAATCAGTTAGCATTTGGTTTAAAATATCCTTTAAAACTAAAATATGTGGTGAAACAGAGCTAAAATTATAGCTTTTTTTCTAAAGCCAATGGAGTTACTTTACTGAGTTTATGTAAATAGTTAAATACTACCTCACTGGAATAAATCTAAATCTAGATAAGTCATTTTATCTTAAACTAAGAGCATTTGTTCTTGAATTGTGAAGGTAAAAGGGAAGTTTTGCCAATGGAATAAGACAATTTACATTTAAAATAAGAAAATGCAATTGCATTGTCTTATTTCAAGTGCATAAGAGCAAAAACAATCATGCCATTGGCAAATCATCTCATTTAACTACTCAAAATAAGGGTAAATACACTTAATTTAAGAAATTTCCACTTATTATTGTTTTTCCAGTGCACTGATCATGTTCTACACTAGAAAACGGTCTAGAAATATGTAGAAATTTCTTAAATTAAGTGTATTTACCCTTAATTTGAGTAGGTAAATTAGATGATTAGACAATAGAATGAGTATTTTTACTCTTAAAATAATATATTTAGATAAAATGAACTTGCAATAACACAATACAATTGTGTTTTCTTATTTTAAATGTAAATTGTCTTGTTCCATTGGCAAAATGTATTTTTTTTACTTATTTAAAAAAATTACTTATATAGATTTAGATTTTTTCCTGTGTATTTTTTTAACTCGATTAAGTAGATATAAATGGAATCATGTTAAAAAGTTTCTGTGTTTTTTATTTATTAATTATGAATGTGCACCTATTACCACGAACAACCTTTTCTTTCTTTTCTTTTAATAAACAAAAACCTTCACTCTAAGTTGGGATATTACCTCTGACAGCATGCATCTGACTTATCTCTATGCTCCTCTGTGCAGAAATGAAACCTACTGTGTTACTGGGAGCATCACGTTGCATGTATACCAGTCATCCTCTGTGGACATAGAGAAGCTGTCCTACCCATGGCCTGCCTTAGTGGGAGAGAAAGTGGAATTTAACTGTCCCTCTCTGGAATCTTTCAACCAGACAGACAGACCAATCCAGTGGTACAAGGTGAGGAAATGAACCTTACAGTTGGGATTTCTCTGTTATTTAACCTAGAGCCTGATCGACAGCTAACAGCATCTTATTACAGGACTCCAACCCCACTCCTCTGCAGCCAGGCAGAGCTACCCTGATGATCCCTGCTGTAAAGCGCTCCCATGCAGGAGTTTACACCTGTCAGCTAACGGCGCTCATTCACAACCAGCAGTACAAAGTCAGCAGAGCTTTCCTGCTTCATGTAAAAGGTTGGTGTTGAGCAATTTTATTTCTAAGCTCTAAAACCCATTAAAATGTTCACCTTTGTATAGACTTATAGTGGATATTTCACTGAACAATACATCATTTAATCAATTCACTATACTGAATTATATTTATACTTAATTTAAAGTGACAGTTATTCTGTAGATAAAAAGATATCTGCTTCTCATTAAGTTTATCTTCAGTTATTAAATAATCATGTCTGATTCGGTGGTTTAATCAGTGAAAAAGAACAAGTGTGCCCTGCCCTCTGCTGGCTAAACAGACACATTACATTGACACAACTTATGCAAGATTAAAGAAGCATAAAGGAACCTAAAGAATAGTTTATACTACCAATGCTTTAAAAAATGTTTTCACAATACATCCATAAACTTAAATCTATCTCAAATAGATCAATATAAACATATCAATGGTGCAGAATAAACAAGAAATTCTACATGTATTGCACTGCAACAACCACCTAAAAAACTCACCTAAATATTTGAGTGTAAAGGTGCTTATTAAAATCTAATATGAAACAAATGCTCTGTAAAACCCTGAAATGTATTTTAGGGAACATTAGTCATTGGAGTAAAGTGTTGGAGAGTTTTATAACAAGTTTAGGTTATAAGACTGTATCTTCAAACTGTTGATATAAAAACTGTTTAAATTTGATGTCTTAAATAGCACTGTTTGACTGAATCGGTTGATATGGCTGAGAAAATCTTCCTTTGTGGAAAAGTAGCAGCATTGTTTAGTTGCTGAAGGAAAATCCTAATTATACTCCATTGCATTTTTTTCATAATAGTTTAAGTGAATACACTACGCATGTCGGAAACATCCTGAGCACACCGTGTTGTGGCAAGGCTGCCATCATTGCAAAAAAACGATAAAAGAGAAAGAGATTTAGTTCTCAATGAAATAAAAGATAAACTTAATTTACAGAAAGAGCTTAAATACACACCCGGATGTCAGGATGGCCTAGGCAAGATTTAATTTAGGGTATTAAAATCTCATTTAGAACATTGACCAAATCTTTAAAATAGAAGTTCTTGGATATTCTCAGTCTAGTCTGACTAAGCTTGGTCAGTTTTCAAGGTGCCAGATGGTACAGATCTGTTAAAAGTGACTCAGATTCAGCAGTAGTAGCAGCATAGGGTTGTTCTAAAGGGTTGTTGTAAAGTGTCTTGAGATGACATGTGTTGTGAATTGGAGATCGGTCTGTTTTTTTGGAGATCAGCCTGTTTTCCAGTGTAGTCCTGTTTCTCTGACTGTGACTAACTGGATGTGCTCTCTTCATCCTCTGACTTGGGAGCTGGCTTGGAGCTCGTCTGCCTGGCTGTGTGTTTCCTGGACAGGGCCGCCTTTTACAGCTGCTTTTTGTATCTCTGCTTCTGTCTCCTTGAACCCCAGTCGGCCTCGGCAGATGGCCGCTCACACTGAGGCTGGTTCTGCTGGAGGTTTCTTCCTGTTAAAAGAGAGTTTTTCCTCTCCACTGTCGCTACAAGCATGCTTAGTGTGAGGGATTGCCGTTAAATCAATGAGTCGATGCAATCAACTGGTTTTCCTTAGATAGAAAACGTTGAATCAATTTGACTGGATGATCTGATTAACTGTAAAGTGCCTTGAGATGACTTGTGTTGTGAATTGGCGTTATAGAAAGAAGTTGAATTCAATTGGTACTGTATATAAAATGAATTTAACTGAATTCTATAAAGTGAAAACTAAGAGTATAGAAATATGCTTTTGATCTTTTACACAGTTTGTAAAAACGGCTGAAAACAGGCATAATCTTCTTAAAATCACAATTTTCCATCACACAGAGGTGGTACATCCCATAACTAGCTATAAAAATTTGATATTTGCGGTTTCCTTTTGTAAGGAGCATTTCTTATTTAAAGGTTTTACTGTCAGTGATGGTGTGGGATGAGAATGTCTCATTTGGGTTCTTATTCTGGATGCTTTTTCTGCCAGGTTCAGACCCTGCAATCACTACCTCATTGCCTGATGTCAGCACACCATCAGAACCAGCTCAGCCCAGCAGTAGCGCTCCCAGTACCACCAGTGGTGAGTCATCTTTGATTTCTGCAACCCTTTAGTAATCCAGCTTCCTATTGAAAGTAGTCAAATTAGACGTATCTGATAGATTTGAATTTTTTTACCCTAACTGCAGTAATAAAGCCACCAGTGATTATCTCGCCGCTTAATGGAACCATCTTTGAAGGCCCGCATGGTACGTGGTAATAATTACATCACAATGCAATGTTTCCTGGAAATATGCTCTGATTTTATATATTAGCAATGCTCCAATATAGATTTTCTTCTGTTTCACCATCTAGGTTCAAGCCTGGAGCTCTTCTGTCAGGTGCTCACTGAATGTCCACTGGCAGACTCAACTGTGGTCACATGGCTGATAAACAGCCAATCAGTGGAGTCCTCATACCTTGAAAGACGGGTTCTGCAGGGAGGAAGAAGGTAACTATTGTCCATGAACCAAAGTGTAAAACAAGACCAAGGTTTGACCTAGATATGACTGGGGGCATTGTATTAAAATAAACTGCTAATATCTCTGTAACTTGCAAACTGTTTTGATAATTTCATAAAAAATATCAGAAATACCAGTACGCTTTTTAAAATGCTAATATAAACCCTTGTTTTTAACCATTAACATGGGGTTAAAATGTTAAAAATGTAAAATAAATGAGCAGTTACACTGGAAAAACTGCCCTATTGATAATAATAAACCCATTATAGCAAGCTGATACAATCGTGAATAAACAGTGTAATAGCGCAATCTTTCCAATAAAGATGCGTTTGGCTCTTGGTTCAGAAGCATCCAAGTTCGACTCACTTGAGATCTGTCAGATGTTGTTTAATGTGACCATGTAATCAGCAAACTTTCTTTCCTCTTGATCAAGACGCTTTATTTTCCAAAATCAAAACAAACTTAAGTTTTCTTACCGCAACATGACGTGACAGGCAGATCTTATCGGCTCATTTCATTGCCTTTTTTCCACTCAAAGAAAAACAACAATATAATCAGAAGCGGTCAAAAACTGTATGGCTGCGCTGACTGAATCTAAAAGCTCACCTGGCCCCAATAGCCAACTCCAATATAATCCAGGTGCTGCAGTCACCTGTCCATAATGAAGGGGCGGAGGCGAGAAACAACGTAAAATATGAATGGCAGCAAAACACAACTAAACAAATTCATAATTTCATAATTAAGTCAGTCAACTTATACTTCAAACCAAAATATTTCATGTTCATATATATCATACCAAAACCAGATAAAAATAGCAAACTAGAAATAAATCTTCAATCATAAATCAAGCATTTGGCTCCAACACAGTGAACTGACTCCGACTTTATTAACACAACAGAACGAATAATGCATGCAGTTATAGTTAAAAAATTAAAGTAAAAAAAACAGGAGTATTAACCCATCACTAACATTTAAATCTTATCTAAATTCTTAGGTTGAAGATAAAACTAAATAAAAGTCAACCCTTTGCTTACTACTTAGACTTACCTTCTCTTGGTTGGTCAAATATTTTGACCCACTGTTACATAAAGAATACCCAACTTCTGTGATAAAACCATAACCTTAGCATTACTTATAGCTTAATGATATTACAGATTCTGAAAGACAAAAAGACTTCATCATAATAAGGTTAAAGTTATGATTTCCAAAGGATAAGAAAAACTTGAAACCAAATATATCTTAAACAAGATTAAATTCCATTACAATAAATAAGTGTATTTCCCTGCAATGACTTCATTTTAACCTGGAAATAAACATTGTTTTTGCAGCAGCATTTGGTTTAGAGATGCCTGCCTAAACTTATTAAGAGAAAAAAGTTAAACTATAAAGGCTAAATACAGTTTAATACCAACTATTTACTATGCTTGCTTGGCTGCCTTCTTCCTGCTGTTTTCAGGGTAACTCGGGTGTCTGAAATGTGTCAGATCGAACAGAGGCTTATTATCGCTGTCATAACTGAGGAAGATGAGCAGACTGAGATGAAGTGCGTCACTCAGAACACAAGCGGGAGACAGGAAGTTGTTGCAATACTTCACATGGAAGGTGAGCACCTCATAAATTCTCCAAACAAGAGCTCTAACCTTTGTCTGAGGATGTATTAATAAGCTAAATTGCATGTTTTGTGTCCAAATGTATCACAAAATATGAAAAAAAGGTTGATGCCACATTGAAACAAATTAAAATCATTTTTTATTACCATAGCAGAATATAAAATGATTTATTTATTTTTTTTTACAGATACTACCTTTACATGGCTGGTAGTGGCTGTAGTGACAGTGATCTGCTTCCTGATGATGGTCTCAGCTTTCCTTTACATCCTCTTCAAGCCAAAGACTAAAAAGAAAATGGATTACATTCTCGCCCGCCAGAGCAGCACCTTTTCTGTCTAACTCTTGTGTCCAACACTCCCTCCAACAAACAAAAACTACTCCTATACATAATCTTTGGTAAACTGCCTACATATGACCTCCAGTATAGTGCATATAGAGTTTTATATATATAGACTTGGCATTTTAAATCTTTTTTTTTCCATGAATCATCTATCTACAAGAGAAGGAAGATGTTACATGATAAAATGTTTTAAGAACCACTAATTAATGTTTATTTATGCGGTTGTTGCTTGTTGTGGTTTTGCACTAATGTCATTTAAAGTAGAAGAACTCCCTTTATATTAGCTTTTTTTGCTAAATAAAATGTAGTAACTACCTCAGTGATAGCGTTACCAAATGTTACACATATCTATCTTTCCTACTGATTTACGAATGAGTTAAATATCATTATAAATTTGGATTGGGCTTTTTTTAATGCAGCAAAGGATCTCAGGGAAACATTTTAGCGTTATAGAAAACATAATCTGCTGCTGGATTTTAATTTTAAACATTTGAAGATAAGCCATAATGAGACTTAGTGTAATTTTATCTATAGTAACATTCCTGCTGTTGTATCCTAGATAGAAAACAACCTGTTACAGTTGTTTTCTACCCATTGTTGTTTTTTTTTTTTTTGTTTTTTTTTTGCTTTGTGCTGACAATTAAAGCTTTTTTTTAAAAAAATGATTTAAATCATTCCTGTGTGAATAGTTTGGTTTAGTTTTTGGTAAATATTTACATTTTGATCATGATTTTGCATACCTCTAAAAATTTCAGAATTATTTTAATGGAAAAAATGCTAATCTTTGTTAGTTGTTGATTCCCTGGTTTTAAATCCCATTTAGAAAACACCCAAAATGAGCAGTATCAAATGATTTTATTATTCTTTTGAGACCTTTTATGGCAACACTTTTACGTCTGATTCTCTCAGCAGCATCTCTACCTCTGCTGCTACCTCTTGTTGTGCTTCACCCAACGGCTGTTCGGTCTCTGCTGCTGTCGCCTCCTGCTTTGCCCTACATAGAGGCAAAGCTTAGAAATAGTGCTGCAACTTTACAATAAGGCTCTCCTTATAGGCTAATCATCATAAAACAGAGACAGATGGATGCAGTATTTAAGGTGAGACAGTAAGTAGGAATGATCAAAATGTTTATTAATATAAAAATATAAACTGAAAGTAAAGTGGAGCTGCTAGGATCTGCAACTCTCGGACGCTGTAGGAGGGGAGCGGGGCACCGCCCAATCTCAGACACTCTAGTGGGAGAAACACAGGTAAGTGACCACGATCATCTGACAGAAGATGATGATCTCAGTGAGTCACTTACCTGGTTTCATAGTTTAGTCCATCTCCCTGGAAAGGGGTGCAATCCAGCCGCTGGACTGAAGGCAGACGCAGCATGCGTCCCTAAGAGTGTCCCCGGTGCAACAGTCCCAGAGGACTTGCAGGAAGCCGATCCTGGACAGGGATTAAGAACGATCAGGAACAGGCAGGATCCAGGCCTCCTGGCATCCTAGAGCTCCCAGGCAGGGTCAGAGTCCAGAAGCGTGGCCAGGAGGACACGCACAGGATCAGACAGGGTCAGGTGCAGACGGGCAGGCAATTATTTGCACAAACCAGCCAGAAAATCACTGAAAATTAAGTGTGCAAAGTGTTCAAAAATTGATAAAGCCAAACAAAGAGGTCAACAAAACAGACTTCAATTCAGGTACTAACATTTAGAGCTCAAGCCCAAACTGACCTATTAAACAAGACTTTGGAAACTTGAACAGTGGCTGATCAGACCTCTGTTGCCACAAAAGGGGGATAACTGACTGACAAACTAACAAACACATAAACTTAATTAAACAGAAATACTTGCCAGACACAAAGTACTTTTTAAATGTGACAAATTAACAAAACTAACCAAAAGAAAGTACTTCTAAACAATTGATAAACAAATTTCCCTTCCCTTCTCAATTAAAAAGAAACGAATCAATTGCATTTTAAGAAAAACACAACAAACTGACAAAGTTAACTAAATGTGTGCACTGCAAATAGCTAAATAAAAGTCAGGCTAATGAATATATATGAAATGTGCAATTAATTTTGAGAATGAAAAAAGAAGTCACCAAACAGCTTTAGAGTGTGACAGCAGGCTGTCACAGAAGTCTCACTGGGAGAGGTAATCTGCGCTCACATTCAGCTTGCCAGGGATATGCTGCACCATGAAGCAGAATGGCGAGATACCATCGAGTAATGAGACACATTTGTGTTCTTTATTTGCTGCAGCCACTGGAGAGTTCTTTATTTGCTGCAGCCACTGGAGAGCTTTGTGGTCTGTCCGGAGAATGAATGTCCTTCCAAGCAGGTAATAGTTCAGAGAGTCCAGTGCCAACTTTATTCCCTTCCCTTAAATAAAAAAGAAATAAAAAGCTCCCCAACCATGAAACTTTGTTTAGGTTCCAAGAAATGCAGAAATTAAAAAATCAAATATAATCCTTCACAATAATAAAACATTCCATGATGCTATGTTAATTTGCTCTCTCTCTTTGCAATTTTTTTTCCAATTTTATGTGATTTGTAATTTTTACCACAAGAGGTCTCACTCTGCTTTAACACAAACCAGAGGAATTTAAGTCAGAGGACAGAGTCAGTGCAAACTGGGTTCAGAACAACTGGAACAGTTTGTCTGACAGAACAAGGTGGAAAACAGATCCAATTGTTCATTTCAGTACAGTCACATGACTGCAACTGTGGTGTTTGGAAAAAAAAGTCAGATATCTGCTGCCTAAGAGCTGAGTATGTTGTAAAGCATGAACAGCATAAAAAGGCAGGCTGCTCCCCTCCCAGCTCTTACTCAACATGTTAGTACATCTGCTGGCTTTCAAAAGATTCCTGAAAAGGATATTGCAACATATGCTTCAGTCTCAACAGAAGAGGAAGTAAGAACTGGGAAGAGCACGGGTAAACTTAGTTATTTTTTTTTCCCACCAAAAGATGTTTTTAGTGGCTTTTTATGGAACCTAAGGAGGCGAGTACCTTTACAGAGGAACTAACATAATATCACGCTGGTGAGTTCTTAGCTTTAACCAACACAGAATAAAAACAAGCATGAACTGTGGAAGATTTTGACTGGATAGAAGCTCTAACAGCAGCAGTACCATGTGGGATGTCCTTATAAGGTTAGCATCTGTTTGCTGCTCAGTGCTGACTACTGTTAGATCTAAATCTAAATCTACAGTTTGGTCAGAAAACACCAAACCTGCTCCACTATATTTTACTTTTATTTTCTTCAAGCCAAACAAAGTTCAACTCAAAAGTGCGGATAATAAACTAAGAAGAAGGATTAAAATATTTTCAAAAGAAGCTCAGTAAGAAAGGTCTCCAACTCCAGCACCAGGCCATGTGGTTTGAGAAATGTACCTTTAATCTCTTTAAAATGAAGCTTATAGACATTTGTAAACTTCTTATACCAATTAATGAGTTCCAGCTTTTTTCATGTCATAACCACAAATATTTGTGTTTTACCAGAACAAACTAATGCAAAGCAAGATATAACAAATTTTAAACCTGAGGGGGAAAGATAAGGTTTTTAAAGCTCTAATAAAAAAACCTACGAATGTGAAGTGTATTGGCATTTACCCCATTCATTTTGATACCCCTAAATGAAATATATCACTTAATAAGTGTAAAAAGACAACAGCTTTTATTTTAAACTTGCAATACATCTGTTTTGTGAATCTCGGGGATGTGTTAGAGCAAACAGAATCATGAAGACAAGGTAAAGTAGGATTCGCTTATGGAATTATACCAAACTTTGAAAATCTTCTCCTATCCATGATATGAAAAAGAAAGGTACAAATGCAAATCTACTATGACATGAGAGTCCACCCAAATGGACAGGCTGAACAAGGAGAACAGCCTAGAGATGCCAGGTGACTTTGGAGGATCTGCAGAAATCCTCAAGTCATCTATCTATCTATCTATCTATCTATCTATCTATCTATCTATCTATCTATCTATCTATCTATCTATCTATCTATCTATCTATCTATCTATCTATCTATCTATCTATCTATCTATCTATCTATCTATCTATCTATCTATCTATCTATCTATCTATCTATCTATCTATCTATCTATCTATCTATCTATCTATCTATCTATCTATCTATCTATCTATCTATCTATCTATCTATCTATCTATCTATCTATCTATCTATCTATCTATCTATCTATCTATCTATCTATCTATCTATCTATCTATCTATCTATCTATCTATCTATCTATCTATCTATCTATCTATCTATCTATCTATCTATCTATCTATCTATCTATCTATCTATCTATCTATCTATCTATCTATCTATCTATCTATCTATCTATCTATCTATCTATCTATCTATCTATCTATCTATCTATCTATCTATCTATCTATCTATCTATCTATCTATCTATCTATCTATCTATCTATCTATCTATCTATCTATCTATCTATCTATCTATCTATCTATCTATCTATCTATCTATCTATCTATCTATCTATCTATCTATCTATCTATCTATCTATCTATCTATCTATCTATCTATCTATCTATCTATCTATCTATCTCACACTACTTATTTTAATTTGGTTATTATGTTCAGTGTTTTTTGACAAGCTACAGATGTAGCTGTTCAGTCTTAAATCAGAGTTTTTCACTCTCTAAAGTTTATTTTTCTGCATATTATTCTGGCTTCATATTTCAACATTTTCACCACCTTGTTTGTTTTGATGTTGGGCTCTACCAGTCAAAGTTTAGAGACACTTTTGTTGTTGAAGGGCTCTTTTTATTTATAACTTTCTATATTGTGGATACATATGGGAGCACCCGAGCTATAACAGCATAAGGATTATTTTATTGAACTGAAAAAGGAATGTAAAAAAGGAACCGTTTTCATTATCACTTACATCCCTAAAAATGCCACCTTTTGTTTTGCTTTGAAAATATGTGTTATTCTCTTGATGAGATTCAGGTGGTAGTCACCTGAAAAGGTGACTAATATTACACATACTGGTGTACGCAAAAGTGTGAGAGGAAACTGAGCCAGCAGGACTCAAATGACAACTCAACTCAGACAGTTTCAGCAGAAAAAAAACGAAACAAAACAAAACGCCTGTTCAGTCCAAAGGTTGGTACATGGAGAATCAATCAGGAGTGTAGAGGTAACCAAAAACACCGGGCTGAGGTGGATTCAAAGTACAAAAACGGTCCATAAATTACTAGATATGAGAAAGCTTGGGGGAATAAAAAAACCTGTCTGGAACAAAGATGATCCGGATGAAAGTGAGGGAAAGACTGCTTAAAAACGCGGAGATGATCGAGGGCAGGTGTTTTCAGTCAGGCTGGCTGGAGAAGTGCAGGCAGCGGAGTTGGGGGAAAACAGAGCTTCCACCTCACAACAAGATGCTGAATAGTGAATCATGGTGGTGCCGCCATGATGACACTGCAGTGTCTTTCTTAAAAAAGGGGGGAAAAAACTTGACAGAGTTAATAGAAAAATAGAATGAGTTAAACAATGGGTAATTGTGGAAAAAAATGAAAGAGGCTCGGAAATATTGTGAAACATTCTTGGAACAGCTTATTTTACTCTGTATTATGTCTACGGTATGTATTGTTCCGTGAATGTCTAGCATCCTTTCCAGGGTCTACCCTCCGTTTGCCCTTAGAATGCTGGAGAATGAAACCAGCCTCCCATGACCCTGACAGAGAAGACTTAGACTTAAGACTTAGACAGATTTATTTGTCATTTTGTATACACGAGTGAATACAATTTCAATTTCATTCTTTTTTTGGTAGAAGATGGGTGGATGGTTCATATCTGCAACGATAATAGAGTTTATCATTTCTTTAGAATGTTTTTTTCAGCAAAAATAGTTTCTGCTATAACATAGCATAAGACAGTAATGACCTGAATTTGAAGACAGAAAAAACACATTGAATGCGTCTTTATCTGTTCTTTTTTTGTTGAATGTGATATAATTCTATTCAGTTTAACTCAAATCTAAATTATCTTTTTAATTCAAAAAGGACATTAAATGTTGTCATACCAACTGGTTTGCTACAGTATTACAGAGAGTATTACAGAGAGCTCTCCGTGCAAAGCATTCTGGGATATATGTGCCTCTTTTGATGCCTTTCTTTTCTTCTCATACACTTTTTCGAAACTTTTGCTCTTACTACCCTCTTCCATTTTTAAAGAACCGTGGTGAGAAAGGCTCCAACGACTGAAAATGCATCTCACCACAGAAAAAAGATAGCTAAATAGCTAGCAAAAAAAGATAGCTAACAGGACGAGCACGTAGAACGGCCTTACGTAAAATACTAATCACATTGTTACCTTATGTCCTTAATTTTTTGAACACAGCTCATAGTGACTTACTTTCAAATTAAAACAATGGGACTTGCACTTGACTGATGCTTGATACACTGGAAAAACTATCTAGAAATAAGTAAAAATTTCTTAAATTAAGTGTATTTCCCCTTGATTAAAATAAGATATTTAAATAAAATGCACTTGAAATAAGACAACGTAATTGTGTTTTCTTATTTTAAATGTAAATCGTCTTGTTCCATTGGCAAACTCTCCCTTTTACCTTCTCAATTCAAAAACAAATGCACTTATTTTAAGAAAAAATTATTTATTGAGAATTTAGTTTTTTCCAGTGTAGTCTTAACCTGTGACTTAACTGGAGATTTGATATGAGACTTACTGTACTTGTGATTTAGTAGTAATGATTTGCTCCCACCTCTGGTGAATCATCAACTAGTGCTGTATTGGAAATGGCCGTGATTTGCTGACTCATAAACTATATGAATCAGGTTATGACTGTTTGACATGATGAACTGAGATTAGACTGGTGACATCTGTCATATAGCACCTGGCAATGGCGAAACGACACAACAACATCATCTAGGTGGGCCCCATATGAAGTACAACATGTGATAAAGGTTCAGGATACAGCAACAGTTTTTTAATCTGAAAAACTCACACAAAGAGAAAAGACAATTAGTAGAAATTTATTGATACAATTACTTTGTCTTTGGCGCTCAGACCTCGGCAGGAAAGATAGCACTTAATTTTGATAGATATGCACGAACAGGAGCAAAGAATAGGGCTGTTTCCCCCCAGGCCTGAAACTAGTGGTGGAGTGGAGATAGATGAAGTTCGTCGGTCTGTAGACTGCTGGTTAGAAGTTATGCTAAGAATTATGGAGAGATCCTGTGGACTGCATGAGCTGATCCTAGAGCCTTACTCAGGAAGATGGAAATCCAGTTTGGATAACACAGGTTGAGAGAACCTGTCCATGATGAGCAAGCATGATGCGACAGTGGAGAGGAAAAACTCCCCGTTGGGAAGAAACCTCTGGCAGAACCAGGCTCAACATGGCGGTCTTCTGCCAGACCGGTTAAGATGAGACAGGGAACGCAGTAAGGGTCTGGGAGGAATGACACTAATGAAGCTTTAGCTACGAAGCTGGAGGAGGGGCTGGAGGTGGGTTGAAAAGGTGTCCACCTCTCCCTCTTCTGTTCTTTGAAGGAACGTGATTATTTTGGGAAGTTTTTTCTGTTCTTCCAGCAGCTCTTCTTTCCTTTTTCTCTTCTGGGATCTGCTTAAGTACCTCTAAACCAAGGAAAAAAGATGAGTCTTAAGAAGGGACTTAAAAACAGCAAGAGAAGAGGCCTGTCTTATGCTCAGAGGCAGATCATTCCACAGCTTAGGAGCTGCCACAGAAAAAGCACGGTCCCCGCTGAGCTTGCATTTTGTCTTTGGGACTCTCAGAAGCAACTGATCAGCTGACCTGAGGGAACGGGAGGGTGTGAAATCTGCCATGTTTGGTGTTATAAATATGGTCCGGTGAACTCGATCACTTCAGAATCAGATGTGTATGAGAGGAATTTTTTGCACCATTACATCTGCAGAGAGACGTCCTAGTCTACAATTGCGTAGAGGGCCAACCAGGTTTCAGTGACAGGGCCCCTAAGAGGTACTGAGCCCGTAGACAACTGCGGTCTCAGCTTATTTACGCATTAATACATGGATTTAGAACATGGATTTTTTTTTATTCTGGTGAATTCTTGAGGTGGATCTTTTTCCCTTTTTCCCTACTGGGAGTTCTATATCTTTCCTTTTCCATCTGAACTCACTACCTTCAGGCTTCTGGAATAGCAAAACAATGGAAGCAGAGATCCTGTACCCCTCAAGTCTTAATTGATTGCCTCTACTGTATGTAGCCTTGAAATAGAAAAGGCAGTTATTCAGTAAATGTGACTAAAGATATGTCTTTTGTCTTTTTTAACTAAAAGAGAAGAACATGCAGTTGCAAACCAATGCCTTTAGACATTTTAATAGGCTTCCTGCCTCTTATGTGAGACCTTTGGATGTCTATGGCTCCATGTCTGCTATGCTATTGTCCTGGAGAAACCTTTTTTTATTTTTATTTTTTTTTTACAAATCATGCAAATTAACTCTTTTTTCCATGATAAAAAGCCATTAAGAAACTGAGCTGTTGTTGTCAGGGTTTGTGCTTTCTTGCTAGTTAGTGTTATAATTATATCTTTAGAACAGATGTGACACTTGGAAGCTGATACATTTAATGCCTGCACTTTATGTTGACTTTTTCTAAAATACCGTTACATACAGAACGGGAATTACAATACCATTTGTCATGAATAAACTGAATATTAATTCATATTATACTAGTTAGAGAATGTCCACATCTGTGAGCTGACCTCCCTGTTGTTACCTTGAGGGTTGGGTAACTGAATGCTACAGCTACTTTTTGTTGCCATAGCATAAACTGTGGTGTGTTTCTGACTCAACCTCAGGTTGTGTCATCTTCCTAATGACAAAACTATGTTTTAGTGGTGAGTAAATGTCTGTTTTCTTTGCTTTCTCAAATCAGAGATTAAACTTTTCCACTCAAGACTTTTCTTCTGTTTTCTGCGGTTCTGCCAGCCAGTGACTGCACATGCATTCTGCTTAGAAGGACTGGATGAGTGAAATTAAGATTACCATCTGTTTTGGAAAACAGTGTATATAGGGGTTTGCAATTTGTTCCCATGGCCCTATGTGACGACCTGTGCCCTTAAAACTGTATCAATAAAGATTTTTTACTATAGAGTTTATAAGAAGGTTTTTATCTGTAACTGCAGTAACTGCAGTTAACTGAACAAATATGTTCAGTATAATGTTATTTTTTGCAGAAATTTTTCACATAAGCTATTTTTAGTAAAGCTTATGGACGGTGATTCAGTAAAGCATGGGCTTTACTGTGATTTTATCAATGTGCTGAAATGCAGAGGAAGGTGAACAGAGTGTCCAGCTACAATCCAAACACACTCTTCCCTCTCTGTGTTGTTTCATCCATGGAGGTGGGACCCGGCTGATGAGTAATTGGCTGAGCTGCACGGTGGAGACTCCACTCGGCACGCATGGGTCAGAGGTGAGGTTTCCTCTTTTTGCTGTGGCGTCCCGTGTAAACTTTCTTATCCTTCCTGTGTTTCTCCCTGCCTTGCGTGTTGCTTGTTCTTAGGTGAGTCAATGCACTTTGCATATTTATTATAATCTTCTTGTACAGATTTGATTTAAATGTTTTTAACTTATAGTAGCTGACCTGCCAAATATCACCTGTGTAGTTCTGTTTGTGTTCATTTAACCTGATATTTCTACAATGTTAAGGGCTTATGGTTGTTTCTAAGTTCAACCACAAAAAAAAAACTACCTTCCTTTCTCCTGTCACCGATGGAGAAACTTGCTCTTGTAAGAATAACCTGCTGTTGTAGAGATTATATGCCTCTTTAAAGCGTTTATAGCAAGCCATTACGCAACACTAAAACAAACCTGTGTTTGTCTTAGATTTGTTTTGGATTCTTGTGAGATGTGGGATGTATTGAGCCTGTTTGCTCTTTGTTGTTTATTTCTGCAGTAGTTCTGTGCTTAATTGCAAACATTAACGGAAAGCAGTGCCTTTGGTTGGCAGATGGTTCGGAGCCTTATGCAGAAATCAACACTGCTGGTTATTTAGCAGACCACTGCTTGGTTTCACTTAGGACTAAACATTGAACTGAGGTCATTTTAACATGTATTAGAATACATTTACTATGTTGGTGCATTATTTTTTATCTGAATTTTGCTGATAAGATAATACATATACACATATAATTGTTAGTTCATACTGTTTTTTTTTTGTTTGTTTAAAATCGGCATGCATTACAGGCTACGGCACATTTTGTTCAGTTGCACAGCAGCTGTTGAGAGAGGTGTGATAAATCAAGCTGCTACAATATCCTAGAGCATCTCACCACAAACCGTACCAGACAAACATCGTTACTACAAGCTTTACTAAGACCTGCTTTCACTTTACACAATATAAACAATATTCTCTGCACAGCCTACTGTCAAACTCGCAGTCAATCACAGCAGCTCTCATGCCACGCTGCACCAGAGGCATCTCCATATCTGCTATTTTTAGTTCAAAGTGAGTGATTATTTTTGACAGCTTCCCACAGTCTTTAATTCATCTATCTCCATTAGGATGCTTTTTTTATTTACTCTTATAAGATGAATTCCAGTTCTTAACATTCTTCAGTTTTTGCTAAAATCCTTTACATTGAAAATGTACCATGTTACCATATCATGTCCCCAAGGTGATTAGTAGCTCAGCATCTACTGCCCCAACTCTACATCTTTCCTTTAAAGATCTTTCCTAAGACTTTGCTAAAAAAAAAAAAAAAATAGATACAGTGTGGAGCATGTTGTCTAACAAAGACCAAGTGTGGTTCTGAACTTTAGCAGCTAAAGAATTAAAACACAGGAAGGAAACCCAATTGTGAGACAGCTCCTTAGATGCAGAGAAGGTCCCCAGTAAACCATAGATGACTTCATGCAAGGCAGAGGAAAGCGGGACAAAATCTGAAACAATTATGCTTATTTTTAGGCTGTCTACCTGAAAATAAGAGACAAATCAAACATCTTCTTAAGGAGGCAAACTTCCTAAATATAACGTATATTAACACGGCACCTCGCTCAAATACAGAGGAAGAGACAAAAAAAGTATTTCTTTCAAACCTGTCAAACTCTCCTGTGATTAAATGTGGCTGTCTTTTCAATCTAGATTATTCTTTTTTGTGTGTATATGTGAATGGGTGCTCCTGTTTTAGTGTAAGAGTAAAAACTAGTTTTTAATCTTTGGAGTACTTTTAACCGATTTTGGCCGGTCGTCACAAGCTATTTTGCTGTAAGCCTTAAGGTTAAGGTGCAGTATACACAGGTCATAGTTACATATTAGTGTAATTTTTGGGTTTAGGGCATAGAAAGATTTGAAACTGACTGATAATCAATAGAAGTCATAGGGAGTCAACACATGGTCCTCCCTACAAATATTGCAAGTATGTGTTTGTTGGCATCTCAAACATAGAAACCAGAGCAGGGCATCCTATTCAACAACTGCAAAAGTGTTTATATTGTAGTCCCGCAGCAGTTAGAAGAGGGCCTATAAAACTAAAATCTAAAAAACAAAACAAAAATATTTTATTTGTATTACTTTTTCTTGTGATTATTGTTAGTAATTTGGCAAAGCTAAAAACTCCATTCAGCCCTGAATGAGTGCATAAATGGCTGGGTAATCTCTAAAATACTGTATTTGCTATGCAATGGCATGGAGACCTGTCCTGTGTGCCTCCCGGCTTACCTACTGAATGATGTGGATGGATACTTGATCCTTGATTGGATGAGGGTGAAAAGTGTCAAAGACTTATAAACATAACCCCTTGGAAATCTTACATATACGTATCATAGTGAAAGTGATACTGTAGGCATTTGGAGAAACTGAGGTTATGACCTGGATGGGTCGTCAGTCTAATGCTACGTTCGGAAGCTGAAAGCAGCAAAAAAGCTTCTGCTGCGTCGATGCTTGTACACATTAAGGTCAGCTGTGCTGCTCCTGAAGCCCGTCCAGTAAAGTGTGTCTGGATGCATTGGCCGCTTCTGCCTCTCGTGTGTTCAACGGCAGAGAACAGCTTTCCTGTATTTGCTGTTATAAGTTGGTAAGAAGTAATTTTAATATGTTTTAATGTGAGAAAGTCCACCTGAAAACTTCATCTGTGTAGTCAGTTCATCAAGATTATGATCCTGCCTTCAAGTATTACAGTAGTAGCCATTCATAATTTCTCCACTTTCCTTGATGGGCCCTTGGCTGGTCCTTGGCCGGTCCTTGGCTGGTCCTTTGCTGGTCCCCCAAAATTCCTTTTTAAACATCAATCTTTGTACAAAAATGTTTTTTCTGTCATGATTTGTGGACATTCAAAAGAGAAGCATCTCCTCCTGGTCAGACCCTGTAATTCAGTGAAAGGGTGGAGTCGGAGTAGAAAAATATGTTGGGTTCATAGAGGGGATTTTGCTCGGAATTGCAGGGGAGCAGGCTGCCATTCAGCTGGCGTTTGACTGGGAAAGGCCATTTTGAATGGCTGCTACTGTATTTTGTTGTCCAAGCCGCTCAGACTGGCGGTGCTCTGTCCCTGCCTCTGGTCCGGTCAACCTCCTCTGCGGTTTTCCGCTAATGTTCGCGGCGGCTGGAAGGCGTTTTTCTTGTGTGTAATCCAAACTGCAGGCACCAGAACAATACAATTTAACATATTTTACCCTAAGGTTTCTACTTTTTAAGTTACTTTAGGCATTAATAAACTGTTTCTGAGGAGTGATCATAGTTACCTGCATCAGCAGTGCTGTGTCTGTCTCCTTACCAGCTCCGAGATCAGCCTCTCTGATTGGTTGATGTGGTGCATCCAGCAACAAAAGTTACATTTTTTAAACTCCAGAAGCTTCTGCTTTATTTGCGTGTCCCGCACATCCCGTACGTCAGATGCTCAGAAGCTCGAGAGGCGCTTCTTCAGCTGCTCAGATGCAGTGCAGGACCTTTTGCTTCATCAACCATTGACTTTGCATGTAAACTAGCTGCTTCTGCTGCCTCTTGCACGTGCGGTCTGAACGAGCATTAGAATCTTCATGCTGAAAACCAACGGTAGAGAGAAAACCCTTCCTGATCTGATTTGTTCAGCAAAAGTTACAAATCTTCATCTGTTATTGAAATAGTAGAATAAGAAGGGTAAACAGATATTAGAAGGACTCTGCATAAAGTCTGATTAAATGTTGATGAAATTTTACCAGGGTTTCTCAAAGCTCCGATTCAAAGATGGGCCTGTTCTTTTTTTAAATTTTTTATAATCAAGCTTTATTGGCACTATCGACTAGGAATCAGCTTAAAATAGGGAAGAAAATAGAGTAGAGGGGAGATATACTAAAATAGTCCCAGGTTGAGATTTACACCCTATAGCATTGAGGTGTATTAAAACCTACACTTGATTTTGCGCTAAACAAGGAATGGTTCAATTCTATGTATAAAAAAAGTTTTCCATTTAAATAAATTTTATTTGGCTTTAACTAGTTGCTACACATAAAAAATATAAAAGTAGAACAAGGCAGATAAATGAATCAGCCTTTTATTCTTTCTAAAACAATGCATCCTGTCTTTTTGGGAATCTGCAAAGCAGGTGGAATAGCAGAAAACTCACCTACATTTAAAGGAATCTACAAGATTAGATAGATATTTTCAGTTAATGAGATGAATGGTTAGGGATTACAGAGAGACCGTTTATGAATAGATCTGTAGTACAATTTCTGCCCTCATTAAGGGTGTGTGTCATCCAACAGTCCCAGTCTAAACTTGTATCGGTGAATGAACTAAGGAATGAGGTTTCAATTCCCTATTGTCATTTGAAATAACATCCTCTTTCCTTAAAGAATAATAGATTTCTGCTTAGTTTAGCCTTTCTCCATCATTCCAGTAATATAATGGCTTGTCACTAAATTGGCTTATTTAAGCCTCACCCAAAAACAGTTTCAGGGTTGTGCTATTTCCGATGCTAACTTTAACTTATGTCCCAGGTGTAAAGCCAGGGCAAACATGTTGTTTGAGAGGAGGCAAATCTAAAGTGAACTTTTACAAATCGGGAAAATTACAATTCCATCAGAAACTTAATTCTAAAATGCTTTTGCTAACACTGAACTTTTAAACCTTCATCTAAATTCAGAGGTTATTAATTAGAAAATGCACCATCAGGTTTTCCTTGAAAACAGTAGTTATGTTCAGAGACACTGTTGATTATTTGCATGTGAAACAGAGGAAAGAGGCAGGACGTTACTCACATTCCTGTGTGAAACTGTAGAATGGAAAAAGTAAAGCATTTCCAGAAAGAGTTACAGGCAAAGCAATTTAAAAATGATGGAAAAGGTTTTACTTAAACTGATAAGATTTGTCCTTTTTAGACCACTTTATCGTTCTCTCAGATAGGCACTCCAAAAAACACTTATGTTTTCCATGTCCTGGGCTCAGTATATGTTTCACACAGGAAGATCCACTTTGAGATACTTATAAAATGTAAATAACAATCAGCTTCATCTTTATTAACCATGCAATGCCAATGCAACAACAGCGTAAATGTCCGTCAATTATACTTTCTATAAACTATGTTATGAAAGTGCTGTTGTTTTAAAACTAAAAGTAGAACTTTCCTAAAACGAGTGTATTATTTACCCCTAAATCTGAGCAAGCAAATAGGATAATATACTAATGGAATTATTATTTATAGACATTATGCTCTTAAAATAAGAAAAACATTTTTACGTTTTTTTTTCTTATTTCGAAAATAATATTATTCTATTGGTAAATTGTCTTACCTGCCCATATTTATTTCAAGAAAAGTTGACTAACTTATGCTTCAGGTTTGTACAGTTCACCATCAGCTTTGCATTACAGGACTTCAACTAATCTTGATTTATTCCAAATAAGAACAATTAGAAGGTTAGCAACCACACGTAAAATGTAATCTGTTTCAAACATTTAAACAGAGGCTCACTTATAGAAATTAAAAATGAATCCTTTAGGTTCAGACGGCAAAGTAAGGGGGACCTCCATCCATCCGTCCATTTCTATCACGCTTTATCCCAGCTGGGGTCGTGAGGGGTGCTGGTGCCTATCTCCAGCAGGCTATGGATGAGAGGCGGGGTACACCCTGGACAGGTTGCCAGTCTGTCACAGGGCAACACAGAGACAAACAACTATTCACACACACACTCACACCTAAGGAGAATCTAGAGAAGCCAGTTAACCTAACAGTCATGTCTTCAGACTGTGGGAGGAAGCCAGCGTACACTGAGAGAACCTACACATGCACAGGAAGAACATGCAAACTCAATGCAGAAAGACCCCGGGCCATGAAACACAGACAAAAGCACCCAAAAAGCAATGCCTCTAGTAATATTCACTTTTTTGGAGTTTTTTAGCACTAGTGGCTTGCTTTTAGGACAGTAGGCTGATGGGAAAGGGGGGTATGAGAGAGGGGAAAAGACATGCAGCAAAGGACCACATGTCGGATTTGAACACAGGTCAGCAACGTTAAGGACTAAGGCCTCTGTACATGGGTCGTGTACACTAACCACTGGGCCACCTGCACATCCCGTAACATTCATTTCTAATGAGCGACTTAAATCCAAATCTGTCTCTGCTAACATGTCTGCTACCATTTTGCTCTTGACTTTTTAGAAATATTCAGAGCTGTGTTGTACCAACTTAACTTAATATCTGTTACAGGATAATTAGCACCAAACTCATTCGTTAATTTCATCTGTAAACTTGTTAAAATAACAGAGTTGACTGTAAACTCTTTGACGTCACGTGTTATCAGGACCTTGGACCTTTGTACACTTTTCAGCCTGTGTTGAAACTGCTGTCTCACAAACAGATGGAGAAAGTTCGCTTGGCTAAGCAGATCTGCGGAACAGCTCATCCTCTAACACTTGACTGAAGGCAAACAGAAATGAACACCTTTTCATGGGTTCGTCTCCATGAATTCAAACATTGCACAAATTTGTTCAGTTAGTGAGTTCTCATTGCCTAGCAGCAACAATGTTGTTTAATTTTCTCCACATGCATTGCTGCTCTGGAGGATAAATAAGCGTGATTTATAAGGAGTAGGGAAGTTTACCCGGAACATAATTAGACTGCTGGAAGTTATTGTGTCAATAAAAATACTAATGAATTTTCCAGAGTTCCAGGCAGCCCCGGCTGGATCTCCTTAACAAGGATAAAAAGCACACAGATTAATAATATCTTATCTTTCTTATTTTTGATCTTCCCACCAGCTGCACATTAAACTTCTGCTTTGATTTTGGGGATTAAAGTTAAAATCTGAGATTCAGTTTAAAAATACTATTAAGTTTTAATGCAATGCTTTACTTAACCAACTACTGACACCCTTTAGCTCTCTATAGCAAAATGGAAAAAGTTATTAACCAAAAAATCTTCTCTTCATTGTGAGTAATTTATCTCTATGCTCCCTCCCATTAACCCGTCTAAAAATATATTGATGACCCTGACCTGCTGAACTGGCTGAGCTCTTCCCACGCCTGTTCTGCCTCAGCTTGTGTTTCATCTAATGACGCTACAACGTGGGATGAGTCTTTACAGGGTTATCCCAGGTAATCCCGGAACAGAACATACCAGGTTTTCTTTAACTTTGTGAAATGCTATTATTTACAGTACTAACTCTGACCATTTGAATGTATTCTTTTCCTGCTTAAAAAAAGAAATGGACATAATGCTGCAACCTGTAAAGCAAAAACAGTAAACTACTGATGCCTTGCAGCAATATCCTGCTGGGTGTTAACCCTGGTCTGGTGTTTTTCTATGAGGAACTTGCATGTTTTCTCTGGGTTCCTTCTGGATACTCCAGCTTTTCTCACCACTCTAAAGAGATGACTGCTAGGCTGCTTTTTGACAGACATCTCCAGGGTGTTCTATTTCTCTTGCCCAATAACAGCTTAAGATAGACTCGAGATAGACTCTATTTCAAGGACACTGAAAAGTTTACAACTATCTCTCCTTTTTTTGTCCAATAAGGAAAAGATATATAGTTGGTAGCATTTGATGATCCTATCAGATCTTTCCTCATTACTCAGGAACAAAGTTAAAGCTAAAATCTGGAGTAACTCATACCTCAAACTCTGCAAAAGATCTGTCCACACAGATTCCAAGCATAAAAACAAGCCTCCTTCTTTGATGAGGCATGATGATGTGATAATCATGCAGCTATGCTAGTGAGCATGCAGCATATCATGGTTCTCACTCATTGTTTCAGAACACATAACACTCCATCTGAGGTAGGAAAGTCTTCTTTATATGAGCAGTGCCAGCAAAAGAGACCCGAGGGGGGATTTAGCTTTTTTTTTTATCATCTATGTTGTGATGTCAAAGCGACAAGGCATGCTGGGAGCTCTAGATAATTCAGCTGATGAAGATGATTTGCTGGTCCTGTATCCTGAAGGGTAAAGGTCGAACAATTAAAGAGATATGTTTCTGTGTGTTGATTTGATTCAGCTCAGAATATTTGAAAAGAAGACATGTTTTCTCCTGGTTAAGTCTAAAGTGGTTCTGGGGGGCTACCAGGTTGGCCCTCCCCCTAAACCAAATGAGCTATAAAGTCAGTGGAGGCTGGGTTCATGCTTGGTCATGTAGACAAAGGTTTCTTGTCTAGTTTCCTCTTAGGGTTGGCTCTCTGTGGGGATTGCTGAAGTGAATGTGGCATAAAAACCTGCTTTAGCCAAAAGTTTGCTGGGGTCATCCTCCATCTCTTCCTTTATGATTCCTTCTACATCTTGCTACATCAAGTACTATAGCTTTTGTCTCCACCTGATAGCCTCATCCCCAGTTTGAAAATTGGTTGTCTGTTGCTTTTTATTTATCTATTTTATTTTTACTTAGTCTCATCCCGTCTTGTAGATGAAAACTCGCACCCATGAGTCATCATGTTTTTGTTATCTAAGATCCATGTTTAGCTCGTCAGTGTTCGTTATCGTCATGAAAAAAAGTTACTTCAAAGAAAAAATGTCCTCATCGTTATTGTTGACAAATAACACTGGATAGTCAACTTGGTGCTTTTTTCCTTGCCTGACCATGATTAGGTCAGAAATAACATACACTGTTTACTTGTGGGCTGCAATGTGGTGCAGTTTGTGGCACTGTTGCCTTGCAGCAAGAAGTCTCTGGGTTTGATTTCTGGTCCAGGGTCTTTTTGCATGGAGTTTGCATGTTCTCCCTGTGCATGCATGGGTTGTCTCTGGGTACTCTGGCTTCCTCCCATAGTCCAAAAACATTACTTTTAAGTTCATTGGCTTCTCTAGATTTTCCTTGTGTGTGTCATGATGGGTTTAGGTTCTTAGCCCATATGCAGAACACAACGGAGGCTGGGTAAAAGTTAAACAAGGTTTATTGAATGTTTTCACAATAAAGAGACAATGTACTGGGTCAGGGGCTGGTCCGGGCTGGTTCACAGAAGTCTGCTGAGAAGATAGTTTGATTAGGAGGCAGGCAGATGAAAATGAGTCTTTGATAATTCAGAATTATACCTTGACTGAATCCGGGCTTCTCTTTGAGAGAGAGAGAACTGTTTGGTCCAGAGACTGTTTGTTCAGCAGAGTTCCAGAGCAGCTGCAGCGTCTAGCTTCTGACTTTAATGGCAGACCTTGATCAGAGTTTCCAGCTCTTAACTAAGAGCAGCAGGGGAATCCACATAGGAGTCTTCAGGTTTGGCTCTCCAGGGCAGATTGGCAGGTTAAGCTCATCCAGAGCTTCAGGCTAGAGACATGTTTCCTGTGAGGCAAAAACAGAAGAGAGTTAGAATCTGATCTCTCCCCAGAGACAGCTAAGATTCTTTCAGTTTCAAGGCTCAAGTTGCTAACCAAACTAAGGTCAACACTGCGGCGTTGAAGCAAGGTCTGGCAGCTGGTTATAAAGGGCTGGTCTCCTGATGAGTAGATACGTCTCAGGTGTGCTGGAAGACTCCAGCTCCAGGAGACCCACGGCGCACTCTGCTGGAGGAAGGTGGTACAGCTCCAGATCCCAACAGTGTGTGCATGGTTGTATGCTATATTTTGTTAATAAGATACGTTTGGTAGTATCATTTACTTGAGTTTGTTTGTTAAATCAACTCGTCTTAGTAAGTAAAATCAACTTAGGTTTTATTGAGTGAAAGAAATAACTTCTATGTGGTAAAACATTATTAGCTTATCTAAGTAAATGGTACTCTCAATACTTTCAGTGCAGCGATGTGAACTAACTAACTAACCAGCACACTCAGCTCAATGTATGTTTATCTACATATGCTGCACCTGTAAATATATGGGTTCATATGCAATGTGCAGATTGGCCATTCAACCTGTGATTACACAGCTCTATGCTAAGAAATGTCCAAATGTTTTTATTTCTACTTCCTAGTAATGTTATCTGTAGATACAATCTATCCCCTACCTTTTGGAAAACAATAATAAGCTGGACACAGGGAAGCTAGTTCTATGAGTAAGATCAGCTAAAGAAAGATGCCTCACACATAGGAAAGGTGTGAAAAGGTCATACAATATTTCTGGAGACAGGCTGTGATTCATCTAGAAAAATATTCAAGATATTACGACACTCACAGACGAGATATAAGCAGAAGCCTCACTCTCATAAGAGAAAAATCTGTTGCCTCTACATACCAGAAGCACAAAACAGATAGAAGTCTGCTTTAAACGAATTATGAAAATCCACATACAAACTGGAGGCTCAGTCATGATTTTAGCTGCAAATGTAAATACACTTTTAACCGCCAATTATCATGAAACTGCAGACAACCACAAACACAAAAGTATTTCTTCAGAAGTATTAATGTTCCCCGTGAGGGGTACACTTAATCCCCCTCTAGGAACTCCCCTACAGTCTGATGAGGCCAAGCTCCTTTTTCTGGTCCAGAAGTATGGTCTAGGACTTGGAAGAGGAAATTTTCATGCCAGCTTCGGCCCCGGATGTGAACAGGCCCAATGCATGTTGTAAGTCTTGGCTAGAGAGAAGCAGCATTACCCGCCCATATGTGAATAGCAATGATGAAATCCACTGATCCCAGAATCAGACCCCTCCAGTCTTTAGCTGTGCCTAGAAATCCTTCCCATGTCCGTTCTCAACATGAGGGGACTGAGGGGCAGCTGTTCTGGAGTCCAAAATGCAGAGGGAACAGCTCTGACTTCAAGCCAGCAACGCAGACTAGACTCTTGCTTTGCTTGTACAAAGAACAGGTGGCCCCTAGTAAAGGTATCCTGGCACAAGCCTTCCCAGGGAAGCTGAGGAGTATAATCCCCTAGTTGAAACACACCCTGTGGTCACCCTTCTTGTGAACATGAACTACCACCCCAGTTTGCCAGTCCTATGGTATTTTCCCAAGTCAGCATGTGAAGTTAAAGAGGCATGTCAGCAATCCCAGACTCAAAACAACTAGAGACTGGACACACATGGGAAGATCTCATCACCTTGTAACATTGAAGTTATTGACCTCCTCATTGACGTTAGCCTGGGTGATACACAAGTCAGACTCTGAGAAACCAGTCTTTGCTTTCAACAGGGAAAATATGATGGCTGGATTGAGAAAATTCTCAGGGTTTTCCTTCCACTGTCTGACAAAGTTCTCAGTTGAGGTCTGCAGATCCACACCCCTCCAATACAATGAAACCACTCTATTCCTGTTCCCTGAATTCATTTTGCAAGTTTAATTTCTAAGAGATTCCAAAAAGGAAAATTGAAAACAATCCACAGGACTTTGTTTCCAAGTTTGAAGATGTTTCGCTTCCCACCCAGGAAGCTTTTTCAAATCAAAATGTCAGGAATAGCGTTGAGTTTGAGGCTTTATTCACAACCTTGTTTTTGTTTTGAAAATATGCAAATAGAAACGGACGAAGGGGTCCACTATTTTGGAATGGGGGTCATTTGGCTTCTTTTGTTAGCCTGCAATGCCTAATACCCATCTAAGTGTCTAAAAGGGGGGTTGTTAAGGGGAATCGTTGGCCTGGCTGAATAGGGGAGGTCCTCCGCTCTCCTGTACAGGGGGTGGGGCTGCTATGATAGCGGGAAGGGGTTGACTAAATTGCTGCATTGCAGGTTTTTGAAAGCTGAAACCTGAGTTCACCCCTCTGTTTAAGGTTGGTTTTTCATTCTTAACATAAATGGCTTTACGCCACAAAGCGAAACATCTTCAAACTTGGAAACAAAGTCCAGTGGATCGTTTTTTATTTCCTTTTTTTGGAATGATTATGACCTGGATGACTAAGAATCCTACAAGCAATTTGTCAGAGAATATTTTGATTAATTGGAGAAAATGAAGCATTGAGATCTAATATGAAGAGAAAAGACACAAGTCGATTATCACCAATCCTCTTTCAGTGCTATGAAGAGCTCTATAACCTGCATAAAACATGAAGAAAGAGTTTTCTTCAGGTTTTAGACCTCCTTCAGTGCCATGAAGCTCTCAAACCCGAATTACAGTTTAAATTCACACACATTAGATTAGCAAATATTTTTATAAGATTATAAGTATTTTGCATAAAAAGTAGGATTTGAAAAACTGCTAACATTATTTACTTATCTTACATATGCTTGTGCTAATATTTAAAAATCTGTATTTTTTAGCTAATAGAAGAAAAAATGTGGTAATAAAAAAGAAATGTCTTTACATTCTTAAAAATTAAACCAACCAAGGAGGATCGTTGTTTTTGATCTTCACAGTCTGACTTCAGCATCAGAGTTTAAAAAGCTCTAAGGTTTTTAAACAACAGAGAAAGAGATTTGAACTTAAAAACATAAGTAACATCTAATATATATTTTTTTAAAACTTCACAAGAAAAACTGGCAATTTATGTTTACAGTGGCTCAGACTAGCAAATGATTAACATTTATACATATTATATTATTAACCTTAGTTTTAGCTGCTGTACCTGCCCACAGGCATGGAGGCAGGCTAAAATAGTTCCTCTGCTCAAAGATAAAAAAAAGTCACTCCACTGCCACTGCACTGACTCAAATGTCTGATGATTGGCTTAGAGAGACTGAAAAGAAAAAAATTACAGGTGTTGTATTTTTAGATTTTTCTGCTGCTTTCGACATCATAGATCATAACCTGCTATTAACAAAATTATCCTGTTACGGGTTTGAGCAATCTGCAATCACATGGCTGTACAGTTACTTGTCAAATAGAACACAGACAGTGTTTTTCAGTGGCAGTTTCTCAGGTATCAGAAATATTACATGTGGAGTACCCCAAGGTAGCTGTCTGGGTCCACTATTATTTAATATTTTTACTAATGATTTACCATATATTTTACATAAGGCTAATATTGTCATGTACGCTGACGATTCAACTATATATACATCAGCAAGTACACAAATGGAATTAGAAACTGTTTTAAATACAGAATTACAATATGTAGTAGATTGGGTCAAATCAAATAAACTGGCATTAAATACTGTAAAAACTAATTGCATGATTTTAGGTTCAAATTACAATATTAATCAGAATCCTGTAATTAATATTAAGATTAACAACGCAGTTATTAAACAGGTGCATGAGACCAGACTGCTGGGTGTAATAGTTGACTCTAGATTATCATGGAAAAAACATATTAGTAATACTGCAAAAATGGGAAGAGGTATATCCATTATGAGAAGACATGCAAATTTCTTGACTTCAAACATTAGGAATTATGCAATGAAAGCACTAATATTGACATACCTCGACTATTGCCAAGCAGTTTGGTCAAATGCCACTGGGGAATATATAAATAAATTACAACTCATACAGAATAGAGCTGCTCGTGTAGCACTCAGGTGCAGCTACAGGAGAAATATAACATTAATGCACAAAGATCTTAATTGGTTGTTGGTCAAAGATAGATTGTTGTATTCATTGTTAATTTTCATAAGAAATATTTCTAATTCCAAATTTCCTTCTGTTTTGTTCAAGCATCTTTCTTTCAGTGTAGTAAATCATAAGTACAGCACTAGACATGCAACTAAAGGTAATTTCACTTTACCCATAGTGAGAACAAATGCCATAAAAAATACTGTTGTGTTTAGAGGTATGAAAGAATGGAATAATCTGCCAAAACATATCCTGCTTGCAAATAATGTCAATAAATTCAAATTATATGTAAAACAGCATTTATCAAAATAATATAACTGAATGTTTATATTTATATATGTGTGCGAATATGTATGTATATGTGTATGTATGTTTACAGGTGTAAGTGTAGAATGTGTTTTATATTTGTCATATATCACACCCGCATGAGGGTACATATGTACGTTAATATGTGTATATATTGTATATGTATTTGTATATGTGTTTGTGTATTTTCTTTTTCTTTCAAATATTGGTTGCATTCTTGGTTTTGTTTTTAATGTATATATTTTTTCAGGACCCCAAGAAGAATAGCTACAGCATAGCTGTAGCTAATGGGGATCCTTTCAATAAAACTAAAACTATACACCCACAGATTGAGGTTTCTTTTTTCCATTTGGGTTTACATGCATCATCAAATTCTTACAGTTATCCCGTATCATGACTTGTTTCTGGTTTGAAAGCATTACTCAGCATTTTATCATAGATTTCTGCAACTACATTTCCAGTACCAGGAGGATACTAATCATCTGTGGTTGAGGAATAGAAGGGAAAGGAGATAAGGAAAGTGGGAACATATGGAAGGAAAGAGCAGAGAGAGAAAGAGATCTGTTAGAAAAGAATTGCACTGTTTGTTTATATAAAATGATATTAGCTGACATATAGTCCTTAGATTGTTGCTTCAGTTCATTAGATCTAATTATTTATTTCTTCCTCCTATTTTCAGCAATGGGCCTTCTGTTATTCCTCTGGATTTTAGAGATCGGGGCAGGACTGGCACAGGCTGAGTTTATCATGAAAGGTTTGCTTTATTTTATCTTTATATAAATATTTTAAACATACACAACCAAGGTGCTGGTCTCTAACAATGTTAGATATAAGCTTACAAATATACCACTTGCATTTTTTGATCAGTCAACTAAGCTTGTGCTGGAATTGTACTGCCCTCTTGTGGACAGAAATGCAACATGCCACTCAGAGACATTTAATGTATAAATCTGTATTTGATTTAAAGAGAATCCCTGTAACTTTCATTGTGGCATGTGCAAAATGATTTATGCCTTTCTTAATAATATTTAGAGCTTTAATTATTAGTGTTACAGCACTTTAACCCTTTTAATATTTGCTTACCAGTGTTTTGCATGTTTCCCCTGATATTTAGAGGATTATATTTTCATGGTACTGTAGATTTTTCAGGTTGGATGATCTCCCTATCACCTACATACTATTTTACTATCTAATACCTGATACTGTGAGCTTTGAGTTGGGACTCTGACTCTGAGCATATGCTTAGAATCCACACCTGATGATAATAATGATTGAACTATTAGTAATATTATTCATCTTTAGTGGTCACTTCCTCTTTAGTGGTATATCACAAGGGAATTTGCCCCTTCTCTTTACTCGTCCCCTCGCCAGCGGTAGGCTGCGTTTATAAAGCGCCTACCACTTTTCAAACGCCTCAAGCAGAAAACTTTCGGATAAGGACAAGGGGAACTTGCGGCCTGCCTAGTATGCAGTTCTACATATATACACACACACATCAATTTCAAACAAATTGTATTGTTATCGGCATAGGCCAATACTGCTCAGCCAGGTATCGGGTATAACAGTATCAGGGCCAATAAATGACATCGGTGCAACATTAATTTTTAGTCTGCAAGAGAGCATATTCAACCTTTACTTCATCTACATTTGAATGAAAAACTGCAATTGCCTTGATTAAGGGGTGTTCTCCCAAAGGAGGGCACCCCTTAATCAAGGCAATTGCAGTTTTTTTTTCTCTTTATAAAGGTTTATTAATTTTTATAAGAGTATGAGGCTTTTGCTGAATGGATAAGTATGTTTATCCTCACCGGTTGATAAACTGCATTGAATATACTGTGATAATGCAATGAAACTTTGTACTAAAGAGTAAGAGCTGAGCACCGGGCAACTGGAGATATCATTGTAATATTTGAATGATTTTGTGTTGCAGAGAAATGCACAAACTATGAGCTCCAGTTTGAAAGAGTGTTCTCTGTTCCCGGGGACGTGGCCATGCTGAACAGCACCCTGTTGTCTCCAGATGTCTTTAACTTTACCACCACCCTGTTCAACATCACCTGGTACAGCACAAAGAGCGGACAAGAAATGAGAAATGTGACCGGTCAAGTTCTGGTAACTAGGGAGACTCTATGGTTCCTTAACACCACTATGGATGATGATGGAGATTACGTAACTGTACTGAGGTAAGATGTGCTGATTAGAATATCTGTTACTGTACCAATGAGGACCAGTTATTCTACTTTAGAGTTTATTAAAGTAATACTGTTTATTCTTGATAACTCTTTAAATCATAACGTTTATTAGATTACAAGGTGGTGTTATGTTTAATCTGCACTTCTTAACTCACTAATTATGTTCAGGATTTTTATGTTATTTACGAGGATTTTTCATGATATTTTATGCAACAATATCAGTAAAAATATAATTTTTTGTCTAGAAAGTGGAAAAAGAAAAACAAGATGCTGAACAAAAAAGAAATCTTTTTTATAGGTTTATTTAAAAGAAAGTATCTTAGGAAATGTAGAAGTTGTTGACCTCTGCCATAGACAGGTATGAGTTTGTATTAACACAGTAAATCCTTCTCAAAAATTTAAATCTGAACAAAAGACATCATGGTTGTTATAAGGTTTTACCTCAACAAGATTCAAGTCAACTTTAAATGAAACAGATAAATAGATTATGTTTATGACTGTTTTTCTTTTTTGTTTTTTTTGTTTTTACAATATTATTTGTGGCTACATTTTTGTGGATATTTGTTTTATCCTGACTGTTGCAAAAAGAGGTTTTGTGTTCTACAATGTTACATTGTGGTTTGTCACTTTTCCCCCGAATTTATCAGAAGAGGCTTAAACGGGATGTGGAACAAAAAAAAAAAAAAAAAAAAAAAAAGCAATGCATCCCTTACCTTCTTTCTAACCACAGCTGTTTGTCTGATCTACTTTTGAGATAAACATGTCATTCTGTTTACATCCCCTCTAAGATTTCAGTCACTCTGTACATTATTACGTACTGTAAACCTGGCATGTCTCAAAGAGAATATAAACATCAAGTACAATGATATTGGGAGAACATTAGCAAAAGTTAACATTTTATTTATCAATATCCTGAGATTATATAGTACTGTATGGAGGACTAGCTCTACCATATTTAAAAATAAATACAGAAATAAATAAATGCTCAATAAATAAACAAGCATACAATTAATTAATGGGCAGAGGTTGACCCTCTGAGACAGCCCTTCCTCATTTGCATTATGAGGCAGAAATGCATATGGAAATTTAAAAACGACAGGCAGAAATAAACAGCGTTGAAGAAATAAATAGGGTAAAAAATACAAAGGAAGAATATAACAGACAAAAATATTATAACATGCACATATATAAATATTAAAAATTAATAAATAAAGTTAAAAATTTAGCGGACAATAAAAAAAAAGGTAATTATTACAAAGGCGAATAAATAAAGAAGCTAACTAAAATAGATATATACATTTATGTCTAGCTGTATAATTTCATTTCAACCTACATTTATTTGTTTATTGAATTAATTGCATGCTTATGAATTTATTGAGCATTTATTTATTTAGATATAGTAGAGCTGGTCCACCATAGTACTGTAGTTGACATAAAGAAATACATTTTAAATGTACTGATGGCATAGGTTAAACTTCACATCCTCCTGGATTGTTTTTCCTTGCAGAACTCCCTCTCAGTGCTACATGCAGTCCACCAAGCTGGTGGTAAATATGCCAATTGATGGAGAGTGTGGAAGGCCACTGAAAGCTTATCAAGTACTCACAAAAGATCTGTCTGACACCTTGCACTGCCCACTAAGGGACTATATGGATAAACTGGAAAGCTACGGCATCAGCTCCTCTGTCACTTGGTATAAAGTATGTATAAAATGATTTTTTATTTGCTTATTGGCCAGATGGACAGGGGCTAAAAAAAAGTCAGCAGGAAGAACTTGTTTTCTATCTTCTAGAATATCTGCAGGACAGGATTTATAAAACGCTTATTTTTAATTTTAACTCTCACTAAATAGAGGAGTTATATGTTTATACAGCAAAATGACAAGTCCAGTACACATTCCTCTTCCTATGTGTTACACAGAAGCTCAGCTTGTAGTTTCTGTTGGTGGATTCTGTTCAGAGGTCATAAGTAGTAAATGTTTTACCTGCAGTCAAGGGTAGACAGCGGTCTACCTTTTTCCCATCACTAGTCTGAACATAAAACTGTGGAAATTTGCATTAGATATCTAAAACTGGAGTACAGAAATATGGAAATGTTTTGGTTTAGTGTGATGCTGAATAAAATGTTCTGACATTAGTGTTGCCTCCCTGATTCATAGATGTTACTAATCACTATGACACATACTGTGTCTGTACTCAGGACAAACAAACCATTGTATCATATTGTTTTTTTTTTCCCCCAAATGGCAAATGAACAAAATGTTTATTATGATTTTAAGACAGATATTGAGAAAAACAGATTGTGTGTATAGATCTGGTTTAATGTTCTAGGCTGTCTGAACTATTTCTTCACAATTAAGTGAAGAACTTAGTTCATAAAATGGCATGAGAACATATTCCCTCTAAAATAATGATGATAATGACATTTTTCAAATGGTAAGGTAATTTGATTATTGGCTCTTCTTATTGGGGGTCTTCTACGGAAGAGGATTAGGACCACTGAAAAAAAAAGAAAGTTAACTGATTTTTAAATTTTATTTCAGTTTAACATGGGAAAAAGTCAGAATCCTGACTTTTTTCTCAGCATTCTGAGATTAAAGTCAGAATTCTGACTTTTTTTCTCAGAATTCTGACTTTGATCTCAGAATTCTGACGTTTTTCTCAGAATTCTGACTTTAATCTCAGAATTCTGACTTTACTCTTAGAATTCAGACATTTTTTTCAGAATTCTGACTTTAATCTCAGAATTCTGACTTTTTTCTCAGAATTCTGGCTTTAATCTCAGAATTCTGACTTTTTTTCAGAATTCTGACTTTTATCTCAGAATTCTGACTTTTTTTTCAGAATTCTGACTCTTTTCAAATTCTGACTTTAATCTCAGAATTCTGACTTTAATCTCAGAATTCTGAGATTAAAGTCAGAATTTGAAAAGAGTCAGAATTCTGAAAAAAAAGTCAGAATTCTGAGATAAAAGTCAGAATTCTGAAAAAAAGTCAGAATTCTGAGATTAAAGTCAGAATTCTGAGATGAAAGTCAGAATGTGAAAAAAGAGTCAGAATTCTGAAAAAAAAGTCAGAATTCTGAGATAAAAGTCAGAATTCTGAAAAAAGTCAGAATTCTGAGATTAAAGTCAGAATTCTGAGAAAAAAGTCAGAATTCTGAGATTAAAGTCAGAATTCTGAGAAAAAAGTCAGAATTCTGAGATTAAAGTCAGAATTCTGAAAAAAAGTCAGAATTCTGAGATTAAAGTCAGAATTCTGAGAAAAAAGTCAGAATTCTGAGATTAAAGTCAGAATTTGAAAAAAGAGTCAGAATTCTGAAAAAAAGTCAGAATTCTGAGATGAAAGTCAGAATTCTGAAAAAAAGTCAGAATTCTGACTTTAATCTCAGAGTTCTGACTTTCATCTCAGAATTCTGACTTTATTCTCAGAATTCTGCCTTTTTTGTCAGAATTCTGACTTTTTTCAGAATTCTGACTCTTTTTTCAGAATTCTGCCTTTAATCTCAGAATTCTGACTTTTTTCTCAGAATTCTGACTTTAATCTCATAATTCTGACTTTGATCTCAGAATTCTGACTTTTTTCTCAGAATTCTGACTTTAATCTCAGAATTCTGACTTTTTTTTTCAGAATTCTGACTCTTTTTTCAGATTTCTGACTTTAATCTCAGAATTCTGACTTTTTTTCAGAATTCTGACTTTAATCTCAGAATTCTGATTTTTTTTCAGAATTCTGACTTTTTTTCAAATTCTGACTTTAATCTCAGAATTCTGAGATTAAAGTCAGAATTCTGAGATGAAAGTCAGAATTCTGAGATTAAAGTCAGAATTATGAGATTAAAGTCAGAATTCTGAAAAAAAGTCAGAATTCTGAGATTTAAGTCAGAATTCTGAGATTAAAGTGAGAATTCTGAGAAAAAAAGTCAGAATTCTGAGATTAAAGTCAGAATTCTGACTTTTTTCCCATACTATACTGTAATAAAATAAAAAAAATCAGTAAACTTTTTTTTTTTTTTTCAGTGGCCCTAATCCTCTTCCATAGACTTCAAAGTAAGTACAGAAAACTAAAATGTTCTTCTTCTTTATCCCAACAGGGCTGTGACCCCATACTGGATGAACCAGGAAGGTATACCTTCCGGGACAGGAACAAACTAACCATAGACAGAGTGGAAAATGAAAACGGTGGCACATATACCTGTACTCTGATGTTTACCCTTGATGGCGTAAATGGATCTGTATCGGAAACCATTGAAGTAACGGTCAGAGGTCAGATGACATGGATAATGCACTTTATTTTTACTTAGCAGCACAGATCATTTTTACAGCCTACTTTTGAAATATCCACTTTTTTAATGTAAAGGTGAAAGAAATTAAAATCCATGTACAGATATTAGTTAGATGGAAAGATCATAACCAGTGAGGACATAATTTAGACATAAAGGTGCATTTAAAAATTTGAATATTGAGTAAAAGGACAACATTTATTATTCATATTTATTATATATTCTAAGCATGTGTTTGACAAATGACCAGAAGATCCCCTTTACAAGGAGAATAAGCCAGAAAAGATCATTGATAAAGAAGTTGGTTGTTCACAGAGTTCTGTACCCAGGGATATTAACTGAAAATTGAGTGGAAGGAAGAACTGTGGTAGGACTAGGGGCACTGGGAACAAGAAGGACTGTGAGGGTGGGAGACCCTGTCTAAGCTGAAAACATTGAGGCCCTTTGATATGGATGTATAATTGATCATAAATAAAGGTTGATTTATGTTTTACACATTTTTTAACATCCACACCCTTTAGTGTGACTGTCATGCAACCTGTAATTTTTTGCACCATGGAAAACTTGGAGTTACATGTAAATATGGTCTATAACTATCACCATGATCATCTATTGGAAAGAAATGCTGACATTCTTGGATGACATGAAGAAGCTTTGATAATGCTGTAAACATTTGTTTTGGTTGAGTTTTAGACATAATGCTATTGAATTGAATTTCATTATCTGATTGTCAGCATTTCATTACAAACAAACATATTGTCTTTTTCTCAATACGATTTTATGTTTGCGGAGAATTATAGTGTTATGCTAAAGTAACATGCAATAACAAAAAAATTGGCAGATGTTCATTTACTTTGATCCCTAAAAAGCCAGCTAACAGCAACATCAAACTTGTTTGTTCTTCTTTTCATGTCTTTTTAGATTCATACTTTCTGTTACCAGAAGTTCATGAACCAGGAAACAAAATCGTCAAGGCTGTAAAAGGTGAGACTTTAGCTAAATCTGAATATCTCAAATTAGTAAGAATATTAAAGCCATGATAGTAGCAGTATGCAACCTAGCGCCCAACCTCGGACTTGGAACAATTTTCGGCCGATTTTCATTAATTGGTTTCCTCTGCAGCTCAATTTGTCCCGAACAAAACAAAACAAAAATACAAAACATTTGTTTCAACAAAACCCTGCTTGAAATAATCTGCTTTTATAGCGGCAATGTTTTGTACCAAATATCCCAAACTATAATAACTAAAAGACATTTGTTTAAATAAAATAGTTTAAATAAAGATCTAGGTGTGACTTTTCATATAGTATTCTTAGGACCTCAAACATTTCTAGAGCATGTCTTATGATTAATTAAATACATGTTTTCCTCAGTATGAAACAAAATAATCCCACTACCAATGTATCTTGTATGAATTTACTAACCAAGGTATACAGGTCGGGTTCCCAAACAAAAGAGACAACTATTTCAGATAAATGAATGGTTAGCCTAGGCTGCATCCTGCAGCAGTGGGTATTACTGCTGCCTTGCAGCAAGAAGGTTTTATGTTCTATTCCTGGTTTGGGGTCCTCCTGCATGGAGTTTCCATGTTTTCCCTGTGCATGCGTGGGTTCTCTCCAGGTACTCTGGTTTCCTCCCACAGTCCAAAAACATGACTGTTAGGTTAACTGACTTCTCTAAATTCTCCTTAGTTGTGAGTGTGTGCATGAATGGTTGTATGTTTTCGTGAGTCTCTGTGTTGCCCTGCCATAGACTGCTGACCTGTACCCCGCCTCCCACCCATTGACAGCTGGAGATAGGTACCAGCACCCCTCGTGATCCCAGCAGGGATAAGCGTGATTGAAAAGGGATGCATTGATAATGGTTAGGCTCAAAAAATATATTCAGGCTTAAATATTCATAATTTGTTTTCTGCTTTTAGGTTCGAACCTCACACAGAGGTGTTTAGTATTTATACCAGGTGTTGGAATGCCATTTGTTGATGTCTTTTGGTTTGTCAACTATACATTCATTCCCAACAAGCCATCTGAACGAATCCACATGTCTGAGAAGCGGTTTGTAACTTTAAATTGTCTTCTGCTCTTTCAAACTATCACATTTAAAATTGTGGAACATTAATACACAACCTTCTAAGGCCATTACTTGATTTGACTTCAACAGTTTGTGGACTCAAGATGAACCAAAGGGTGTGTGGTTAGAAAGGCTGCTTCTGTTCTCTGAACTGAGGGAGGAGGATTTCCACCTCAATTATACCTGTCGAGCCTACAGTTCCCGAGGCTTTCCTGAAGGATACTTCACTTTGTTGTCCACAGGTAAAGCTATTGAGCATGAACTGTTATGTCATAACTTCTATGTTCCCAAATGTTACTATTAAAGTTTATTAGATACTTTTTTTCTTTAATTTATGTCGACTCACTGTTGAAATAGCATTTACTTTTGCCTTTGTTTTTTTTAAAAACCTTGCAAATATTAAACAACTCTCCAGCTCTGTTTTTTTTAAGAATCTGCTCAGACTATGTGGTTAAAATTTGATCATGTCAGGTGTTTTAGATTTTGAACGTAAGACAATAAAATGCAGCTCAGGCATTAAAAAAAAAAAGTCTTAAAGCCTAGTGTAGGCTGAAAAGAAATCTTGAATCAGACAACAATCTCAGCATCAATACCCACTCATGTTATATATACAGAAGTTTTCTTAAAATGCTTACATCATTTAGAATACAAACTAATTCTGCATGGGGGTCACAAAAGTTTCGGTTGATTAGACTTTTTTTAATATTCCCCCTTGCAATTTTTTCCACTAATTGAAATGTCTTTAAATAAACATTAACATGAGCTCAACACACTGTAGTAAACAGATTAATGGAGGCAGAAGATGTCTTTCAGTCATCAATGCACACATTTAGCGACACACAGGAGTTCTTTCAGGCTGGGCACCGTTTCATTCACAACACCTGTCCCATCAACCAGGAATTAGATTCAGAAATACTTTATTAATCCCAGGGTGAAATTACTTTCGTTACATGACTCCATCTGTAATAGAGTGACTATAGGACCAGTTTGATATAACACAATTGCATACAATATATGTAATAAGGGGGTCCCCGCTCCGTCTCGCCATCACTTTGTGGGTCCTTGGCCTGGAAAACGTTGAGGACCCCTGCTCTAATTTACAGAGAGTAACAGGACAGTTCAAAAAAGACACTGCTGTTGCTGTTGAAAACAAATTAGAAAAATTTTTCTACACAGCAATACCAAGCTAGGACCCAGAACTCACGCAAGACGGATAGTGGGTTCATTAAAATGCATTTATTCAAACGATGACTTGGATGTCTTGAAGAGAAACCCAGGTTAGTGACCATGTTAGTGACTGCGATAATCTGACAGAGGATGATTATGAACACGCGAGTCACTAACCTGGTTTGACAGTTTAGTCCATGCCCAGAGAATGACGATGATTCTGAATAGATGCTGCCAGAGAGTTCCAGACGAGGAAGCCCAGAAGGCTGCAGAGCTGACAGGAGATTAGATCCGAGCTGACAAAGGAAGACAGGACAATCAACAGGGCGAAGTCAAGAGGCAGATCCAGGTTAAGTCCACAAAAGAATCTGACAGGAGTCCGAAGACAGGCAGACAAACTAATCAGACAGGGACAGGCAGGCTCAAAGGTACAAATACAGGAACAGATCAAGATCAGGCAACCAGAACACTATAGTAATGCTAGAAAACTCTCAACACCAAAGGCTCAAGAAAAATCTTGCACCGATGGCTAGGAAACAGGCAGCTTAAATAGGAAACCAGTACAGGTGGATCTGATGATTGATTAGGTAGAGGGCAAAGCTAAAACTCATGCCACCACCTTAGACCAAATAGATAAAGGTCTCAAAGTTAATAGAAAGACTTAATGATCTTAATTCAACCCTGAACATCTCTAAATACAAAAATCCAATTACACAGCTTGAGTTAAACTGCTTTTGAACTGTTGATGGACTCCCCCCTCTTTAGCACTGCCATCCGGTCTGGTGACTCCAACATCCATTGGTGATAACAATCAAATCCACATGAGTGTATTTGTCCTCATTGTTACTATAAAGCTACATCCAGCTAGATTCTTAGTTCGGAAAACATTAAATAAGTAAAATCAAGATGTTTATTAATGTATGAAAAGCTCATTTTCAGCCTCACAGCATTCACTGTCACTACTTTTTTTTTATTAGAAAAACGAAGGTCCTTTAGTTTTTTATTATTTTTGATGTGGAGGTACAAATATTCTTAATTTAAACACTGTTGAAATGTTTAAATGTATTTTAGAAAGCAAGCTATATTTAATAAAAATGCCTGTTGCTTTATGAAAATCATTTTAAACTTGATTTGTGCTATGTTTCATTTGCCCAGATCCAAACATCATACTTCCCATTGGATTAGTTGCTGGTGGTGTGACTGTTCTCTTTATCATCACTGTGGCCGTCTACTACGCCTTCAAAATAGACATTGTACTTTGGTTCAGGAGGGCGTGTCCGGTCGTCTATACAAATAAAGGTAAAATTTTGCATTAGTTGTATAACTAAAAATATATATTGTGTATATTATGAAACTGGGAAACAGACAAAGCGTTGGGAAAAAATTGAAACAAAGGATTGACAGCTTCCATATTGAAGGAAAGACATGCAGTAGCTACAGTATATTCCCACACATTAGTACAGCCATAGAATCTTCAATTGTATGTCACAAATCATCACATTTATACAGTAGGACACAAAACAGAGGAAGCAACCTAACCACAGGGCGCTGCGCTATTTCAGTTGAAATGTCATCTACCTCTCATTCAATATGGGAGGGTGTGTGTGTGTGTGTGGGGGGGGGTATTTAACTGCCTGCAGAATGTCAGTAAACCACAGATTCCTTCCAACGTGCATATCTACTGGATGCAAAAATGACTCAATACAAAACAAACTTTTTTTTTTTTTTTAACAGTTAATTGTCATGGTTATGAGTTAGCTTCAGGAAAAACTCTGGTAACCTTAACTTCGAAAGGTTTCCATGCATAAAAACATGCAAATTCAATAGCTTGTACATTAGTGATTCATAACCGAAGTGTAAATGTATTGGGTGTCTGTAATGAGGAATTGCTGGCACAAATTTTCTAGAATACTTACCTTTAATGAAAAGGCCAAAAAATTGCTAATGATGGGGTAGAGTATAAAAATAATGTACTCAAGTAAAAATACAGTTATTTTGATAAAAAGCTTTACTTCAATACAAGTAAAGTTACTGGTGTAAAATGGTATTACAATTTAAGAGCACCTCAGTGAAATTTTACTCTAAGTGTGTATAGAGAAAGTCTCTCAGACATAATGCAAAAGTAGAGATTTTGGTCTTAAACGGTTTATTACAACCAAAGCAACCTTATAAAAAGAAAATGCAGCACAAAAATAAAACGTTTGAACAAATTACATCAACACAATTGCTTCAGCCTCTCCCCCAGCACCCCTAATTCTGGAGATACTGGTAGCTTTTTCCTCCACTTGAATAGATATGTGAGTAAGGATGAAGCTTCCCTAACTCTACTTTACTTTGGACAACAAGGTACACATTATAACAAGCAGTAAATCTGTTGAACAAAAGTAAAATAGCTACTATTAACATATCCTTAGCAAAGCAAAATACCCCTAACAAAAGCATTTTGCATTGCATTTAAAAATGTACAAATGGTGAGATTGAAGACATGAACAGCAGGTTGGTGAGGTTTCTCACATGTGGCTCAGTGGGAACTAATCCAAAAATGGCTAAATTAAGATAAAGTACATATATTTCAACAAATTGGGGGATCATAATCTGAGTAGCACAAGGTTGGGTCATTTCTTTATATTAATTTGATTTACATACAAAGTTTTAGTATTTCCACTCACACTATTATTCTATCATTAATATTTTACCTATATTTTGAGGAGCATTAGCATTTGAATAGTCAGTAAAGTAATAAATTGCAAACTTTTGCGCCTTTTTTATTAATTTGCTCAATATCTGTTTCACCTTATTGAATTTGCAACTTTAAAATAAATAAACTAACAGTGATTTCACTGTGGACTGCATAAAGGAACAGCTGGAGACGCTGTTGCTTAGTAGTAATGGGTTTATATGCCATCTTAGACTTTTTCCATATGGAGAAGGTACGTCCTCCTCATGCATGCATAGATTCTATTGGGAGGATCTGGCTTCCTTACCCAGTCAAAAACACATGTGTTATAGTAGGTTAGTCAGTCTTTGTAAATTGCCCTCAGGTGTGTTTGTATGTTGGGTTTGTTTTTTTTACTTTTATTTTCTCAAACCATTGTTTTGTATGCTTTTGCTTTAGGTTGCAAATAGCTAGTTACTTTAATAAGAACTTTTCTCTCTCAGATCTAGATGGTAAGCTGTATGACGCCTATGTTGCATGCCCCAATCCTGGTGCCCTCGGATTCAATGAGGAAGTGGAGAAGTTTGCCCTGCAAATACTGCCTGAAGTGTTGGAACAGGCCTGCGGCTACAAACTCTTCATAGCAGGCCGTGACTGCCTGCCGGGGCAGGGTAAGCCACCCATCTGCCTAAGTTACCTTTGTTTGCTAATTTACCACTTGTGTATTACCTCTGGATGAATGTAGTTCTTCTCTGTAAAGGTTTTGTTTCAAACAGACATCAGACAGACAAAAAAGATGACAGCAGTCTGGTCAGGGAAAGTGTTCAGGAAAAGGTTATAGCAGGATTAAGGTTTAATTCTTATACAATATTCCCACTTTTGCTGTCGAAATTTTAATCTAGGTTTGTTACTTTGTGTAAACTACGCATTAACTCCTCTTTTCACCATGCACATACTTCTGTACTGTTTGTATTTTGGTCTTCAGAAAACATGCAGTCATAACTTTTACATGATATAGCAAATATAAGGAAAGACGGTAAATATGGGACCAAAATTAAACTTTGTGGTCTACAAGCAAAACATTTTTTTTTGGTGTTGATAAAATGACAATGTATAGCAGTGACACAGAAGCGGATCAGAGTATATTGAACATAGATGGAGCTAAATAACAGGCAGAGATAAAATAAATATAAATACATTTGAGGTTGTAGGAGCTGGTAAAGGTTGTCAGTCATCCAGGTCATAGTCATTTCAAAAGAAAACAACAACAAGGCTCGAATTCAACGCTATTCCTGATTTGAAAAGGCTTCCTGAATGGGAAGCAAAATGCCTTCAAACTTTGAAACAAAGTCCGGTGGATTGTTTTGTAATTTAAAATTTTGAAATGAGGTTGTAGAAGGCATTAGGATGGAAATAGGTTCAGCTTACAGCAGCAAAAATACAGCTAATGTACAAGGGCTTTGGTTCAAATGAGGCGTCTTTTTTTTTTCACACACATTTCGGTCTTCCTGCAGCCATCATGGACTCCGTGGACGAGAACCTTCATGCCAGTCGCCGAGTTCTCCTGCTATACACTGCCTCCACTTTCAAAAGAAACACAAGCAGCAGCAGTAACAACAATAACATTACAAAGATCAGTAAGGGAGGCGATGAGATCGAAAGCACGACCAATGAAAGCAGCTGCGACGTGAATGTTGATGATGGAGATAAAGTCTTTTTGGACACGAGGCAGCAGCTGGAATGTGTGGTAGCCATGTACAAGGCACTTCTAGAGGGATCCATAAAGGTAAGCAGGATACTTGTTAATGCAAAAAAACACAAGGTCATAGAAATTAAAAACTAGAGCTGAATAAAAGTTAAAAGGAGAGATAATTGAGAAAAGTAATTTTGTTATGATTTAGTTACTGTCTAATAAAGTTCTGTCCTTACAGGTGGTTCTGGTGGAGTTGGAGGAAATCACCCCGGCTCAGTTGGCCCTCTTCCCAGAGTCAGTGCGCCATCTGAGGAAGAAGCAGGGTGCTGTGTGCTGGTGGAAGGCTCTGCAGACAAGGCAAAGATGGAGGATGTGTTCAAATTTGAGAAAGGATGAGGAAAGTGGTGAAAAGGTCTCAAAAGTCTCACCATCCCTCTCTCCTTCCTCCAGATTTTGGAAAGAAATTAGGTACCACATGCCAGTTAGAGGCAAAAGGATTGTTTATCCAGAAAAAACTGCCTTGTTAAACTTATGACAGTTAGATTTGAACGAGTGAAACAGGTAATGAACAGGTACAATGAAAAAGTAATGTAGTGTCCTATTTGCGCTCTTATTTTGCAACTTGAACATTTCTGATCAGTTAAGGATTTTTTGCTGTATAACTTGTGCTTTAACAAAACAAAAAAGCTGTGAAGAAAAATCAGAGGCTGCTTTCTTCAGTAAAGCAGTTTATCTGTCCAAAGTTTGCTGAATACGAGTGCCCTAATGATTCTCCAAGCGCTGGTGTATATTAGAAATGTAAATACAAATGCAAAAATGTTTAGAGTATTTGTAAATATTTGGTTGTGTTTTTACGGTTGTAAAAAGAGTATGAACGCTGTGATTTTACGCTCTTTTGGTTTCAGGTGATATCAAAGATATTTCTGTAATGGTAAAATTATTGGCTAAAAACTCCACTGAACATTGTATTTTTATCAGTGTTATACACTGTTATAAAGCTTATAAATAAAAAGAGAGCTTCATCAAAAATGTATGCCTGGATTTTTATTTCTTTAGTTGTTTATGAATAAAGTGAGCAAAGTTCGATTCTGCAACATGATATTTCTTCCACGCTCCCGCAAAATGCTCCTGGTCTGGATTACCACTAGACTGTTGTGGTATGATTACATGCCGATCAGTGATAATTAATGGACCTTTGAGGACAGTGTATCTATGAGGTGGAATGTCAAATTTAGGGCGAAGTATGACGGCAAAAAGTGTGAAAGTTTAATATAATACACTTCTTGTGACAAAAAAAAAAATGTAAATTATTTTTTGATTAAAAAACTGCTAACTTAAATATGTTTGATTTATCAGGATATTGCTTTATTGCCAATAGCCTTCAGTGTTATCAGAGATGTCTGTTCTTTCCAAGCTCAGAACTGTCTCACTTTGCCCAGAAAGAATGGCTGAATCCTGACAAACCTTGACCCCAGCAAGAAATTAAACTGGGATATAATTCAGGCAGGCTACATTTAACAGTTAGTATTTGGTGATTTGCCATAAACCATGATATTAATTATGGACATTGAAAACCTTGTCCTTGTTGGTATTTAGTAGTATTGCCCCGACACCGATACCAGTATCGGGCGAGGCCTCGATCCAGCACTAAAATGGTGGTATCGGTATCGGTGAGTACCAACAAAAAGGGCACCGATACCATTTTGAGAGCCAAAAGTTTATTCAACTATTGTCCCCCATTCCAGGTAGGCCATAAAAAGTTCTACTGGATTCACTTTGTATTAGTCTTCTTTTCCAGCTTCACAAAGGTAGGCATCAGCTTGACAAAGCCATGGTGGCAATTATTTACATCCAAGTAGTATGCAGTTCCTCATATACACACACACACATCCATTTCAAACAGATGGTATCGGTATCGGCCGATACTGCACAGCCAGGTTTCGGTATCGGGGCTAAAAAATGACATTGACGCAACACTAATATTTAGCATAATCACTGGAGTGCACAGTTTGGCTTTTGCTGAGGACTCTCCAAAAACTACAACTCTACCCATCTTACAAACTTTCTAAGACATTCCTACAGTGGCATGTCATCCTGCCCTCCATGGTGCCTTGTAGACCAAGTAACTGTCCCATCCCTGCTTCTTTCTCTTTTGCGGGTAATCTTGGACCAGCCCACATCAAAGTGCTGCAATCTCTACCTTCAGGACCAAATATTTGTTTTGCAACTGACCAGCACATAAATTATATATTATTAAGTTGAACTGGAAGTTAAAGCTAATTAAGATGTCATTCTAATAAAGAATAAAACCAGGTATTGGTCTTAAGTTAAATTATTAGAACTGACAATTTGCTCAGTGACCAGGTGTTATTAGAAGCTTACCAGCAGAGGCGGTTTTACCATTCTGCAAAACTTGGAAGTTGCCTATGGCCCCAGGTTAGTGGGTGCTCATAAACCTCCTTTTAGATGTATGGTTAATACAGCTATTACTTATTTGTGCACATTTATTATGTTTTTGATAAAATTCCTTTTGCTAAAATTCCATCAGAATGCTTATAATATTAAGTGTGTGTCAAGCCCCCACCTTTAGTGTCCACTAGATTGGATCAATCCATTTGCTGCATGTGTGCAGAAAGTCCAAACAGACAGCAGCAAACCATTTGAAAACAGACGGTGCAAAGCGACGAGAAGATCAGAAAAGGGGCAAGAAAGTTGAAAAGTAGCTACCCTAGTGGTACGCAGCTATAACTTTGACACCTGTTGGGAGTGTCCATCCGATGGGTGGAGATAAACATCTAGTGCATTGACTTTTTAAATGTGTGGAACTTCCTTTTTATGGCTAAATGAGAGCAGTGGGCTTTAGGCTGCCCTGCAAGGCCATTCTAAAGCACATATCAAGGTGCTCATTTTGAGCCTGGATCCATATTTATTTTTGTATATATGTTCATGATGGAGAATCCTGCTTCATAGCAGCAGGTTGACCCAAACATACTCAAAATGTGCAGGGTCAGCTTTGAGGACACTGTTTAACCTTTCTGTAACCGGTTTACCGCTGGTCTTCCAGCAGTCTACACTTTCTCTGCTCTCTTTTTGTCATTGTCTTCTCCTTCTTTCCCATCGCCCGGCTTGCCACAGGTTTGCCTGCTGTGTCTAAAAGTGGCTTGCCGCAGTGACCCAGACTGAGAAAAGTCACTGGCTAATTTGTATCATGTGTAGCCTGGTACTGGACGCTCCGGATGGCCTTACCATATTAACAAGTGAAGTTAGACACTGTTTGACGACAGTGTCTAACTTCGCTTGTTATTGAAGATTGGACATTTTAAAATTAAGTTTCAAATTCCGTTTGTATTTGATACAAATGATCAGAAATGATTAGGTTAGATAAATAGCCATGTATTATCTGTATCTGTATAATGGGTCTGTTTTATATGTTGTCTTCTCCATTCAGAGGGCCCCATACCTGTCTTCGCCTAGGGCCCCAAATTTACTAAACCTGCCCCATGCAGTTCTGTTGCTAGCAAAATGGACTATGGTTCCAGAGATTGAAAGTCCTTAATAATTTAATTAAATAAAAAAGTGGACCAATAGTTCAGTCCCCATTTTTACAACTGCATAGACACACTCTCACACAGTCATGGATGCTTGCTGAAAGGCATGGACTGTTTGTCAATATGTGTACTTGTGCATTCTGGTGCTTGTGAAACATCATCAGCCTCAGCTCTAGTACTGTCCCAATTCAAAGAACACAAGACAGAACAGATAAAGTCCCCGGATGTTGTTCTCGCCCCTCCCTCTTTACCGAGTATGCATTAGGGTAGACTTGTCCGTTCTCGGACAAGTATTACCCAGCATGCACTGCGGCAGCAGCAGCTCCCCGTCAGCAGCAGCCCTTTCTTGGCATAGCTGTTGTGGCTTTGATATCAAATTTTTGTTTTATTTGGCAAAATGTTAATTTGATTTGTGTTTATCTAACTGTTTTAATTATTATTCCCCCAGTAATGAAAAAGGTAAGAATTTATTATTATCTGGAGACTATTAATAATAGGAGGTGAAATGTAGCTCCAGACAAGCCAAGCTTGTGAGCTTTTTCATTTGACCCATATTAATGCTGCATGCTCCCGTTCTCCCCAATTCCACACTTTCCTGTGTTCTTCTCAAGAACATACTTGGTGAGGACATGAGTCCATACTCACGTTCTTGTGCATTTAGAAACGGCCATTATGTCGAGGAAAAGGAAGGAACAGCTGTGATGTATCTGGTTTCTTATTACTGCCACCCACTGGACTTGTGGTGTAGTGCAGTTTCCTACATAATTCCCCTACATGTCTTTGGTCTTTCAGAGCAATGAAAACAGAAGACACACAAGTTAACAGCAATTTGTGTAAACTGGGTTAAAGAAAAAACAACAACCGGGAGTTGAGGTCCGGATTTCTTGCAGGCCAGAAATTTTTTTCATACAAACTTTAATCATAAATGTGTTTGTAAACGTTGTTTTGACAACTGTTTAGGATATAACCCAAAACCTTTACTTTAAACTCTGCAGATCAAATTTTCCAAAAGTTTTTTTTTTCATCGACATAGCAGACAGTGCTGAGTGTTTACTGTAGATGATTTTCTTCACTTCTTGGGATATAAAAAAGGAAAGAAAAAGCTAATTGTCATGATCTTGGCACCATAGGCTGGGTTTTACTCTTTTTCTTCTTATCTGCTTTGCTCCTCCCCGTCCTATTTATCTCTTATCAGATCCACCTGTTTCTTCTCCTATTTATGCCACCAGTTCCCAGCCCATGGTGCCAGGTTATTCAAGCTTCCAGCGTGTCTAGTTCTAGCGTTTCTCTGTATGTGTTTGTTCTGCCTGATATTGACCTGTTTCCTCCCCCCGGACTTCTGAGATTTGGCCGCCCCTGCTCTGCTCTGTTTTGCCTGTTCTGTTTCTCTGGATTCTACCTGTTGCCGACCTTCTGACCACGGCTTGGCTTATCCCTCCTGGATCCCTCGTTTTCTCTGTGTGCTCTGGCTGCTGCTGGTCGCTGCTCCTCTTCCCTTCTGGATCTCTGGTTCAGGCTCAGTTTCCCGCTGCTGAGCACAGCTCCTCCGGACTTCACTCCTCCTTCTGAACTCAGACTGAACTTTGCCAGCGTATCCAGTGAACCCGCGCCAGCTGATGAGCAGCCGCACACAGCTTGTTCAATAAACTCCTTTAAAGTCTCACTGTCTGCCTTGTCTGAATTCTGGGTCCAAACCTCTGAGTTCCTGACACTAATCAAGAAAAAAAAGACTGTCCTGTCAAATAAACATTCAATCAAAATATTCCAGAGGGCTCAGAAAGTTCAAATATAAAAGTGGAGGTTAATGTTATCATTTTCATTCCTAGGAAGAATGAAAGAGCTGCACTGATCTGATATGCAAATTCGGCCCCAACAGTATATTGGCCAATTAGCTGGATCGGATGTCGGATGAATGAGGCTTGTCCAGCAATTTGATCCTGTCAATACCTAATTGTGTACAGAACACACAGCAACTCATATCTGTGTAAATCTGTTACCTTTTTAACACTGTTTATGTCAAGCATGATGCCTTTACTCATATGGCAAAGTATATGGTTAATTCATTCAACAGTAGTATTGGATTGTATCCGATATCAGCCAATAAGCTCAGTCTGTGTATCAGTATCGGATTGGAACATAATCATACAAATTTATTAATTATCTGATTTATTACAATAAAAGGAGTAGAAATCTTAGGAGTGCCTTGCACAAAAAAGTGAAAAACCAATAGATTAGACCAGATTTACAGTAAGACAGCAAGTACCTCACAATGCATACGTCCTCCTGAACCATCATAGACATAACCCAACTAACATCAGGTAGTTTCTGTATTTGCATATTGGGCAAAGGGCAGGTTAATCTTACCCTGTATCTATTGTACTTGTTTTTGGTCTTTCCACCTTGTAGTGATGGGGAGATAGAAGATAAAAAAGACGGTTATGAAAATGAAAAAGGGAAGCCGAAGGTTGTTCCGAAAGTACTTGAGAGGGTGAGAAGGGGACAGAAGGTTATGAAAAAAAGTCTAAGCAATTTCCACAGAAAAAAGCTAATTCTGATATTAAAGCTGGATTAAAAGTATTACATATATATATATATATATATATATATATATTTATATATATATATATATATATATATATATATATATATATATATATATATATATATATAAAAGCTAAAAAATAAAAGAGGTAAGTGAGAAATGATCAAATAAGCATGGGGGACAATCTGATGTTGAGGAGACCTGCCAATAAAAAAGATTTTTTTTTAGGATAGTCCCAGATAGTCCTTTAAAAACCTAACTTTTTGCATGCATCTACTTTTATCTATTGAAGTAAGACTATTCTTGATAGGGAAAAGCTCTTCTGGCCTTGGTTTTCAGGGTTGAGTTGTTACAACATATAGATTTTCAATTCATGTCGGAAGCTTTTGAGGTCAGATGACCTACATTTACATATGCATACAACCAAAACCTGGTTAACTGGCAGTGAATCATCCTGCTGTACCTGTACGAAAGAGTAAGTGGTACTTTTTATGCTGAGTGGAAATTTCATGTGGGGTGTTTCAGACAAGCACCAAATGCAGCAGCTTAGAAAACCCAGCAGCCCGTGGTTTGAGAAACAGTTCAAGTGAAAGGAAGTGTCCGTGAAGACCTCAAAGTGTCTTCACTCAGATTGGTAAGTCTGAACTTAAAAGGTGAGACACTCTTTCCCTGTTTGCTTCTCAGCTCAGAATACCACAATAGGATAATAGAACTTTTGACATATCTTTTGTCATATCTGCTTTTTATGTTTCCATAGAACTTATTTTGTCACTATTTCTTATTTTGAATGATCTAAAGTGGGATTTTTTATAATGTTTTTCCAAATCAAAGTCAGTGTGTGGAACTTCCTTGGACTTTACAGGGAGTGCTACAGCCTGACTTCCTTTTGTGACCTGCGCAGAGAAAATCTCTTACTTCCCTACAGAAACTGTGGCTGTTTAGATTACCTCGTCAGGAAATGTGTTAAGATGCGCTCTATCCAAGTTTAGAGTTGGAGTTTGTTTTTTTTAGAAAATGAGCCATGTCAAACGAGACACGAAGGACTTTAATGAATCTAACCTGCTAACGTCTCACAGGCAAGTGCAATGGCAGCGGGAGGCTTGTGGTTCTGCCTCCTATCTGGACTCCTGTACCTGGGATCGGCTGTGGATCACAGTGAGTACTAATCACCACATTGTTAGAAGATTATCCACACTGACAATGGGAGTGAGTTGTGGAGCCAGACTGTGTCTATATTTCTACCAAAGAGTAACGACAAGTCAGACAGTTGTTAGATCCAAGGATGTGCTGACTCTTTAAAATTTGCCCAATTTCGGTTTCACTAGTGGTTAAAAAAACTTTTTTAGAAGTTCTTGTTGTTTTTAAATTAGATTAAAGAGACTTTAACAGTAAAGTATTTTTTTTAAATAATAACCTGAAAATACAAGTGCTAATAAGACAATATTAACATTAAATTACAAAGACTTGCAATGCTAATATCCCAGCAGAGGCTTCAATTAAGACAAAAAAAAATGAAATAGGTTGTTTAGAAATCTCTTGGCATATTGACATTCGTTTTTGACATGGTAAATGAAAAGGATTTTTTAAAAATAAAAATAGCTAAGAATCATGACATCTGAGGAATGCAGGGATTATGATTTTACAAACATACAAACAGTGAAATCCTAAAAGTAATTCTTGACAATTTGGGTTCAAAGTGAATCAGTAAAACTAAGAACATTGACCTGCATGGTTAACTGACAAAGTAGATGTAAGTAATGTATACTCACAAACTAGTGAATAGGGCTGTAAAGAAGGTGATGGCAATGCTAAAATGAAACAAAAAAACAGTGAAAATATCTACTAAGAACTGATCTGGCAACAGTCCATGTATTTTCTACAAATCCAGAATAAAGACAATGGCTTGGAAAAAAGAAAACAAAACAATAAAAACCAAATAATTTATTATGAAATAGATCTAGACCTGGTAAAAAAAACTTTGAAATCCTTGTTGGTGAACTACTTATGCTCTAATGTAACAAAAAGCAACATTTGGGTCACCGTTTAAAGAGGCGTGACACATATAAGTTATACAAGTTTAAAAGTTATAAATGAAGTGAAATTTTACCACAAAAACATTAAGTATCTAGAACGCCGAAGAAAAGGGATTTGATGTTAAGAATTACTATGAAGTCAGTAAAAATCACCCAAAAGGTCAAAGGCTCATGGGTATAAGAGGAGAATAAATAGCCTATTTAAAGTCTAAAAAAATAATCTTTCTGGAGTCATTCAGGTTGAATTCATAATAATTTTTCATAGGTTCTGCAATACAGAGAGAGTAAATACTGTCATATGAGAAGTGGATTCACATGCTGAAAATTAATCACTATTTGCTTCATCAGGTGTTTATTTTAATGGTGCGCACATTAATGCAACCGGACTATTTTTTATTTTATTTAGATGGAATGGGATTAATCCCACATTAAATGTGAAAGAGTGGGAAAGGATTTTACCTTGCGCTTTTTAACTGGGATGTGTAAACTTTTCAAAAAGTTTTTAAAACATTGTTTCAAAACAATTTGGAAGTTCCCAAATTTTAAATGTTTTTCTGAAAACAGAAACAAACAAAAGGCAATGGGGGAATTACATTGCAGATATTCTTTCAGCACCTATCTATCACCATACAGAAGGTGCCAATGTACACATAATTAAAATGTATTATCCACTATTGTTTATACAACTGACAAAGCATTGATATGTGAATAGTTGAGAGTGAGAATATGTTGACGTGAGCAGTACCACCTGCACGTCAGTATGTTACATACAGGGGACTTTGACCAAACGTCAATATGTGACGAGTTAAGAGTGAGAATATGTTGGCTTTTTGGTCTGGTTTATGTGGTATTTTGCCCAAAGTGACACTGTGACATCTGTGAGCAGCATCCAAAGATACCTTTTTTTTTTTTTATTCTGCTTTCTTTCATTTTCAGTCAATGGTACAAGGTGCCTGTAACACAGTGGTTGACACTGAGGTTGGTGACAGATATGCAGCCCATAATGTGGCGTAACTTTAAAGGCTACTGTATTATTGTACTTTTTAAATGCTTTGTCTACATTTGATCGTCGTTTCTTCAAAATCATACAATGCAGCACAGCACTTACTGAAAACTCAATATAGCTCTCAAAAAAACATTTTCTTTTTTTATTGTGTGGAACTTATTATGATAGTATTTTTAGGATAGGTTGTAAAGCAGTAATACAACTTAATTATTAAATAGTTAGTGAGATGATATAAACAATTGTTAATTTCTATGTCAAAAACATATCAAAAACATTTGAAAAAGCTGGTACAATGAATCTATCCATTAATCCATTGAATTACATCAAAGGTTACAGGAGCAAGGTTGACATCAATTTACTGTTTTCTGTAGTTTTTGTGGTGTAATAATGATGATTCACAAAATGGTGTGAAATTGGAGCACTCCTAATGTGGAGTCACAGAGAAGGCTTCTTACGCTTGCAAATCATTTATTTCGTTTCGTGTCAACTATGGCAGCCTGCAGGTATTTAAAACCATGTCAGTTTCGATGTGTTATTTCCACAGGTGTCAAGTAATTTCTTACATTCCAACATCAGTTGCCCCCCATCCACCCACACACTTGTTGCACTTGTAGCAGATCTTTCACTCTGCAGGAAATGAAGCTTTCCTGTACAGGTATAAACATATCAGAGCTGAATCTTGATATGATTATCGTATCTGGTTTACAATGATTTCTCATTCTTTACACAAAAAAATATTGGCTGCATCAAAAAGTTATCTCATTCTGCCTCCTCTAGTGAGTAAAAAGGATGCAGGCTTGAAAACTTTCCCTTTTGTGTACTACAGGAAGCCCGAAAGACGTCAGCACAGCATGAAAAATCTTTACACAGTTACGCATGGCGTGACTTCAAACCGTTCTGCTCCTCAAAAAGAATTTTCTTGAAACAAGTCCTTTTTTTTTTTTAAATGGTCTCAATATAGCAAAGTTAGAATTAAAATAGTAAGATGTCCAGCTCAATCAAAGAAAAGATAACAAAACATGATCCAGCATATTAAAAGACTACAAATATTCAAATTTAGTAACAGATGGAGGTGTATGAAGATAGGAAACATGAAAATAATAAAAATGTAAACTTAATTAAAGAAAAATAATAGTCAGGTAGCTCTAGAAGAAATATGTAAAAAGCTAATTTGTTGATCCTTTATTGAAGCACCGTAATCAATTTATAAAAATCCAGGGAGTAGCCTTTTGAATTTAAGAGATCAGTAGCTAATAATATTATGAGTTTATCTAGTCAGTGCACATGCTTTAAATTCTCATGCTACCTAACATCTGATCAGTATCTGAGGTCTGTGCTGAGAAAAGCAATACACTGATAGTATCTGTAGTTGGTTGTGGTGTGCGGTGGAGAGGTAGAGGATGCAGTCATGTATCAAGGCTTTTCCTTAACGCAGTGAACAAGGGTTCAAGTACTGACCTTTGCTACAAGTCTCTTTTCTGATACACTTCATGCATGCTTAGTCAGGGCAGATAATCAGCCTGCTGATTAATTGGTCAGAATCTAATCTAGAATATGTAGGGCTGTGGCAGATTTGATAACTAACAATCTAGATTTCATGACCTCAAGAGGACGAGTCACCTTTTCCAGTCGAGAACTTAGACTTCAGATTTGGAAGAATCTGTTCTTAATTCCATTTGCTTGTCACTTAGTTGCAAATTGCCCAAGCGGAAATTGTACAACCACAAAATCAATAAAAGCTGCTGCAACATGCTGGTCAACATGCTGGTCAACTAATCCGGAATAAGAATTCAAATAAACAATTGCACAATACATACAATTTAACAGTAATGATTTAATTTACTATATAATAACAGTAACAGTGATGATTTGGGTCACTGTGACGGGGTTCTTTGGCCTCCAAGAATCCAGGCTCAGTCGGGTTACCGGTGTTGGTGATTTATTGTGCTCAAAAAGTCAAAACAGGGTGCAAAAGAAACTAAACATATACAAGATCCTCTGGGCCTCAGCCTCCCTCCAGTAACCGGCAATAACACAATACACAGAAATGGCCGCTCTTCTTCCCACAGCCCTCATTAAATAGTTTAAACCCCTACCCTCAGGCTCTCTTATTTCTGATTTCTTCTCATAAATCAGTTTTGTCCATATATTACCTCCACAAACAATTGATGTACAAAAACAAACAAATAATTTTTACAACTTAATTCTTTTACACAGATTCATTGACTTATTCAATTACACCAAACTGGGTTTGAACCCAGCAAAGACGCAGCCAGACTGAAGATGACAAGTCCTCGTAGCACACACACACACACACACACACACACACACACACACACACACACACACCTAACCCCACTGAAATATTAAGTGTGCACCCTCAATACGCCAGGAGGTAACCAGGAACAGCTTGTGTGTTTTAAGTTAATGGAGCTACTGGGCTCAGCGCGAGCGTATTGGTCCTCACAAACACAGTATAACAGGAATGTGTGTGTGGCACGCAAAGTTTTAAGCGACGAGGTGGATTCGTCGCAGTCACAATAACCATGACAGGAAATTTTCATATCCTAAAACAGGGATGTTAGATAAATAAGGATCTCACCGAATTTGGTGGAAGCTGCATCTCGCTCATTACGTTCGCCATCTTCCCTCTAATTGTCTGCACCTGTACATGGGTGCAGAAGCCTGTTAAAGCGCAGTATTTTCAGCGCCCCAAGACCATAAAGTTCTGAGACGCTGATTGGCCATTAAATTCACCTAGCAATAGTACATGATTGACAGATTCTCTGCAAATGTGGGTCTGTCTGATCAGCGCCCCAAGACAGAGACGGTAGGAGTCTGTCTGTGGAAATCCACAAATGAATGACAGTAGGTAGGGAAATGTAGTTTATATAATTTGTTTTGCTTATAGGTACACACTCTAGAGAGTAAAACTGACATTTATGAGTTAATTTCTAAAAATATATTTTACGTTTCTCTCTTCTTATCAGGGAGGGCGGTGCCCCAGCGCCCCCTATGGGCCGGCCGCCACTGCTCTTGAGCACACTGATGAGTTTGTAGAGCTGTTCCAGAGTTGCCGGAACAAAAACCACACTGCTCCTCTTGAAGCTGAAGTTTGACAATCATCCAGAGCCTCTTTGCCATCAACCCAGCATAGGCTTTCCCAGGGAGACTGAAAGGTTTTTTCCCTGTAGTTGGAAAACATCTTTTTATACACCCATAGAGCTGTGAGGCCTAGCATAAGTCTGAACCATTCTGAAACAATTTGGAATCAGGAAAACTAATCCTATTTCTTAACAGATTAAGTGGTGTTTAAGACTACCTATTGCTAGCAGATCTATTTGGACCTGAAGTGCCGAGTGACTGGTTCTAAATGACTACTTCATAGCAGAAACAATCAATTCTCACTACCAGCAAAAATATTTTTTCAATAATATTCATAAAAATAAGAATGTTGTACTAATATTATATACATTACTACTATTGCTTATATACATAATTAACATTTATATCAAATACATTTTTCTGAAAATCACTTCTCACAACCTGAGGATCTATCAGCAATACCATCATTCCCTTTTCTTGTAAATTTCCTATTTGTGTGAGTTTACAAAGACAGGGGCGGTAGGAAAAAACAAAGGATACTACTATAGAAATAAAGTTATATTAATTGGCATATACAAACAAACACAAAGAATTTAAAAACGTATTTGTTTGTAAATACTTTGTCTTACTTATTCTACAAATCCAGACAATAGACATAACTGTAGGCCTGAGGTGTGCTCTTCTGGGGAGAAGCACTAGGAAGCATAAACAGCCTTTATTAGATAATATGATAGGAGTTACTGTCATTATGAATTGGTCAGTTAAATTTAATAGACCCCTAAATAACACACTATACAAAAAAAACAGTTTTCTGCAAGGCAAACCAAAATTAGAGCAGATTTAAGACTGAAGAAATTTGATCTATTTCGATAATGAAAAATAAATCACAAATCAGGTTACATCATTAGATACAAGTTTAAGCTGAGCTGTTACGCCCATAAAATTATAGTTAATAAATTAGAATATGTATTCTGATGATACTGGTATGTAAGAAAATTTAAGGCTACATTTATGTTTTTATTGGTTTAATGTGATAATAAAGAAAATGTAATAATATATATATTTTATGTTTTGATTCGCTTTAAGCCAAAAGCCCTCATGATCAACAGAATGAAAGACCTGAAAACACTGTTTGGGTGTATTTAAAGTACATAATGTGATTCTCCCGCTGAATTTAAAAACTGAAATGAATAAACTAATCAACAGGACTCTAACTTGTTGAATAGACCTGTAAAATGTTGATACATACTTAGGAAACGGTTTGCTATGAGGAAGCACGCACACATCTGACATCCTGGAGATAAAAACCGCAGAGTTCTCCTCTTAAATAAGCTCTGGTACAATTTGCTTCCGATATTCACTGTAGATTAATACAGATAAAATGATATGAAACTCAAAACACTGCTGTTAAAATATAAGATTTTCAGAATAAGATAAAAGACAGAAAAAAATGTTTGACCTAGATAAGTCATTTTTAGGTGGTTAGAGTTGGTGGATAACACTGTACAGTATAACTGAAAAACAACAACTCAAACAGCCACTGAAAGTGAAAGCGTAAAGTGGGAAAAAAATGTGTATAAAATAACTGTAATTAAAAGGCTGTATGAGTGTGCACAAACCTAAACGAATATATTACAGTTTAAGAACTGTCTGTTCTCATCTTCTTAGACAGGAGAATTCTGTCCAAGCTGAAGCATATTATTTTGGTGTTTCCCAGGGATCGATTCTGGAGCTTATATTTTTTAACACACTTATTGATAACTTTGATTAAGATCTATAAAAACACTAACTTCTGTTTAGATGCCAATGACACTGGGATTTGTCTTGATGGACTAACACCTCGGTTGGCAAAAGCAACAGCTATTTGCTGTTTTCCAAGTCTTGTTTTATTTCTTAGTTTCCCATCTATCACCACTCTTTCACTTTTTTCAGTCTTAAATCGGCTATAATTTTGGTTTGTCTTGCAGAAAACTATTTTTTTTGTATGGTGGTTACTTTGGGCCCCTTCATATTATCTAATAAAGGCTATCTATGCTTCCTAATGCTTCTCCCCAGAACAGCTAGACCTCGTGGTCGGCACAAAGTTGTGTAGCGATCTGGACATTATATATCAATGTGTGTATAATTGTGAATGGGTCAAATATAAGCTCTTTATATCAGTAAGACAGGAAGGTGTCAAATGCTTAAATTACTATTTTTTAATGTATTTATTACTGTTTTCAAGGCTGCACTTTAAAAACTGAAATTGTCTAGAACTGTTTAAAACGAAATTTCTTTTTGTATACACTCGAGTTTCCAAATGACAAAAATAAATCTGTCTAAAGTGTTATCTGAATTCAGCTATTTACATGGAGACCTGCAGGGTTTGTGATGAGTGCTCAAAAAGAATGTTAAACTTTAATTAAAAAGTGATTCTTAAGGCGGTAGTTTATGAGTGGCTCGTTGCAGCATATTTGTTCTTCAGATTTTTTTCATGCAATTGCTTTTCAGTCGATTTTGTACCCGATACAGTACATGTCAAGTTAATTGTCATAGTGGAAGGACTATGATAAAAAAAAGGCATCTCTTTTTTTAACTTCGCAAAAGCTTGGCCATTCAACAAGGATATATAGAGGTTCTACACTATTCACTGATTAATAAGACATTTTTCTGTTGTGTTTGTTATTTGATTTCTTTGCACATTGTGGGTTGGTTGTTAAGGTTTTTTTTTCTGTCATGGTAAGGTTTTACTTGTTTGATGGTGTTTTTCTGAATTTCCGATCATGTCTTTGCTTACTTTCTTTGTTTGAGCAAGTCTGAAGTGGTTTTATGTCAGCGGTTATTTTTTAGGGGGCACACTGGCACAGTTGGCAGCAAAGCTGCCTTGCAGAAAGAAAGAAGGCCCTGGGTTTAAATTGAGGCCAGAAGTTTTTCAGAATAGAATTAGATAGTTCCCCCTTGTGCATGCATAGTTTCTCTCTGCATACTCAAACATCCTCTGATGGTCCAAAACAGACCTCTCACAAAAATATTCTTAGGAATGAGTACAAGAGTAGTTATTTGTGTCAGTGTCATGTGAAGGGGTAGTATTCTGTCCAGAGTGTAACAAGAAAATACACGATTGTGCTGTTTAGAAAGAAACATTCCACATTGCTGAGTTGTGGAAAGTCTTGGACAAACAGCTCTACATTTTCTGAAGTACTTGGAGAGTCTTCTGGAGTGTTGCTTAAAAGGCACCAAGAACAATATTAATTATATTTATTATGTATTTAGAAATAATACTAATTAATATTGAAGCATAAATAAATAATAAGAAAAAAACGAAAAAAAGGCACCTTCTGAAAATGCCACCAAAAGAATGCTGCTCCTTATAAAAACATGAAAGGAAAATGTAGGAACAAATTACTGCACGGACGAAGACGTTTTCAAAAATGTTAAATTATTAAGATAATGAATAGTTTGTTTAACCCATTAATCTGTATTTTTTTTATTCAAACAAATTCAGCCATCCAATTATATAGAGAGTTAGATTTGATAAAATGCTGTGGCTGAATGACCATCTCACATTGACAATGCAACAGTGCCACCTTGTGGCCAAGTGAACACAATTCAATTCAATTCAAGTCCAGACTTTTTTTTTTTTATATATAGACCAAATTTACAACACACATCATCTCAATGCACTTTACAGAGACAATACAAACATATTGGTAAAAAGTTTTCTATGTAAGTAAAACCAGCTGATTGCATTGAGTCATTGACTGTACAAGACACAGCCCTCACGCATAAGCATGTGGCAACAAAAGATATTCACTTAACACTGAGCACAAATGCAGCAACATTAGAGAGGAAAAACTCCATTTAAGCAGGAAGTAACTAGACTTAAGGTTACATACAAGAGTAATAAAGGGGCACTGATCTATAAATACTTTCTATACTAGAAAAAGTAACTGTAAACTAGCTTCATAGCTGGCTCTGTCTAGGAAAGAAATAGTTAAGCAGATGAGCTCTGAGTCAGTTTTCATGTCAAGGGGATGAAAAAGAGCAGATACAGTTAGCCAAAGTGTAAGGCCAATATGTCTAGGAGAGAAACAGGACTACACACTAAAAAACAGCCCCGATTCTCAAATCAGTGATCAAAGCTGTTGATGGGAAGATATATTTCTCTGCAGGATGGTGTAACATCTTATCTTAATAAATACATGACTAATATAAAATATCTACAATTAAAAGGGATTGAACTGTCTTGACTGGGACTGTAAATAAATATAATTAAGCAAATTGTATTTGCCTTTACCTCATTAAATATCAATCTATTTTTAATAAAATTCAGTTACTGATGGGAACTATTTATTACTAAGGCTGTGATTTTGAATCACTTTCAAAATTACATACTCTTTACACACTTTTTAAAAAATTTCTTCTATTATATGTAATAGTTCTTTGCAATAAATAGCCTTTGGAAAGCTAGTTGCCAGGGTCATACCTTTGTAGTTTGGGAGGCAGAGTTAAATATGTGGTTTTTACTGATTAAAAACCAATGCCAAAGCTTGAAATGAGAAACCTTTATTTTCATTTTTAACCAAAATGAAAATAATTAAAAAACAAGTAATTTTTGTTCTAAAAGTACATGGGGAAAAAAAAGCAGAAAACAAGCAATCACTTGCAATTCTTTTCTTTTTAGATTTTTTTTCTACTCATATAGCATGTGGAAAGCTGTTTGTGTCCAAATTGGCATATAATTTATTACATTTGTACTTACAGCAAAAATAAAAAACATACTGTTGTTTTAGACCACCAAGGAGGAGCAGACACCTACCATGTGAGTGCTGGTCACTTGTTTCTGCTGAGATGCCAGTTTGCTGATGCTCTGCCATCACAGATAATATGGAGCAGAGGAGATAGCGGCAATGAGGGGCTTCCAACTGGAGTAGAGGTCAGAGATGGATTGCTGTGGTTTCGACCTGTGGAGATGAATCATACTGGAAGCTACATCTGTGAGAAAGGGTATAAAACACATTTTTTTCTTTTATTCTACACTGTTATAAATAATACTTCTAAAATGCAGTCTTTTCACTGTTAATTTCCTTTTCTGTAGGAATGAAACAAGATCATCAAAAAGAATATTTAAAGTTTTAGTGTCCAGAGAAGGTTGCCCTGATCCAAATGAGGACATTTCGGTAACCATTGGAAAAGCTGAACGTCTTGAGTGCAAACAGGACGAGATCTTTACAATGAATCTGAAAAGGAAAATACGTTGGATGAAGGTATTCTGCTCTGCAGCTTTTTTAGAATCATTCTGCTGCATTCATATTTAGAAAAAAAAATATTGTAATCAACTAACCCAACCTGGAATCTTTTCAATATTGATGATTCCTACATAGCATAGTTATAAATGGTAAATAATGGATTTGCAAGTAAACAGATCATTAGGGTGTCAGAAGAACTTCAGACTAAATATAGTTAAAGCCAGAACTTTGCTCTATAGTTTTTGTCTTCTATGGTGCAACACTGCCCCCTATTGTCGGAACCTAATTCAAAGAATCTGCCAAAACAAACAGGGCATGCTCTTAAAAGATTCCAAATAAGAAATGAAATTGTACATGAAGCTTCTTTTTTAGCATGTGTAATAAGTGGTGCCCTGCAGGAAGGTGAACCTCCACCCAAATCTCAAGACTTTTGGTGCGACTTCCAGGTTTTCTTTCTTTCTTGATCTGTATTCAGCTCTTTTTTTTATAATCTTACTTGCAGCAAAGTAATCCCATGCCTCACACAGTTCCACCGCCACACCATCCACTGTGGATGTCATTTTTGCATTTAGAGCATCCAGGGGTTTTCCTTCGAAATTGTTGTACTATTTAGGAAGTTCTTTAAATCAGACCAGGATTTTTTGTCTATTGAATTTTTTTTCGCCTACCTTAATTTGCAAGAAATAATTGATTCTGCTGAGTTGGCAACAATACAGTCTAGTTGTGGCTAGGATATTAAAAACAAATTTTTCCCCCCACAATATACAGTGATTATAGATTTAGCTATATGTATAATTACACCATGTTAAGGTTTTGCCTCACAAAAAATATCACTTACATTTCCAAATACGTTTTTTTACTCACTAAGCATTTGTTTGGGATATTTTCCTTTATCATCAGAAGTCATTTTTATTTTTTATTTTGAGTGTGTTAGTATGTCAGGAATTTACTTGCATTATACAAAAGATTACTGCTATTCAAAGAAGGTCATTTATAAGAACGGATTTCTACCATTGTTGCATTTAAACTAATTTTCATTGTAAATTGTGAGACAAAATACAAATGCAAATTTTGACTTTGTCATTACACTCCTTTTATACATTTATATTTGTATTATACTGCAAAAAGTGACCGTATTATGTTTGCATGCATACAGGACTGTCACCCATTGGAGCTGGGAGAGGATTCAATCTATCAGAAAGTTGAAGGTTTTATGAGGTTGCCAGCGGTTTCAGAAAAAGATGCAGGAAAATACACCTGTCTCATTGACATTACAGTAGATGGCTGGAACTACACTTCAGCACGCAGCATCCAGCTAGCTGTCACAAATGGTAAGGCAAATCTTAAATGTGTACAAACAGCAGTTAGAGTTGATATTTCTTGTCTTTTAATAAATTATAATTATAACAAGCCTCTTTTGCCTTCAATGTGACATAATGTGACATATTTGTATCAGTCTATACTCAAGAGCAACAAAATATTTTAAGAGAATGTAAAAATAGAAAAGTTGGAGTAACATTAAAGTTACTCCAACTTTTGGGAAGGGGAAGAGGAAAAACTTTACCTGAGACTGAAGGCTAAAATTAGTTCAATAAAGTATGAGTTGAAGTACCTACATGCCTGTAGGTACTTCAACTCCTTTGTTTCCTGTCTTTCATTACTGGACAAACTGATTAATCCAGGCCTCAGTAACCATGACAACATTAGCCAGACACACCTGGATTAATCAGTTTGTCTAGTAATGTAAGCCAGGAAACAAAGGAGTTGGCTGAAGTTCAGGAAGTAGTGGAGATGGGGAATATACTCCATGGTCCATTCTTCCTTACCTCCCATGTATTTAGACCATAAGAAGTGATTTTTGCTCCAAGCTCTTCTCCATTTACCTTTGAGATTTACTTTCAGCTTTAATTCTAAATGTTTTCAAACCTTAAATAAACTTAAGCAGAAACAATTCTTAATTGCTTTAAGTATTTAATTTGCATCAAAGTGGTGCTGATAAAGAAAATCCCTCTTTTTTTTTACTTATGACTAGCACCTTAACATTTTGATTTATAGTCTTTCTTGTCTAAATTAACAGATTTTTAGAATTTCATTTATAGCTAATTCGTTCCAAACTGACAAAACCTTCACTTCCAATGAAAGGATAACCTAAAAGTTGTGGTTACATTCTGTCATTCCTAAAAAGTTAAAAAACGATCCACTGGACTTTAGCTCGAACTCAACACTATTTCTGAAATTTTGAATTGAAAAAGCTGGATGGGAAGTGAAACTTCTTCAAATAATGGAAACGAACTCCAGTGGATTGCTTTTTTATTTTTATTTTATTTTTTTTTACTTTCTTCGGAATGTCTTTGAATTGGATGACTGAGAATCTTCTCCAGCATACATTATATTCTGTCATTAAACATTATTCCTTAGTGCGGAAAAATGGTTAATAAGATACAAGTGACTGACATTATTCCTTGTAGAACACACAAGAGAGACTTTGCAACAGCTCCTTCATTCACCTTTACCAGTTTACATTTTTTTTTCTTTCAGGAACCCAGTTTCCTTTTTTTAGGAATGATAATCTTTTCTAAATCATGAGATCCTTTTCATTCTTTGATAAAATGTTATTTTTATGTTAGTTAGATGACCATCTAACTAACATAAAAATGGTTTCACTTTTAATCCTAACTCGAAAGATGCTTTAAGCTATATATTTTTTTTTATCTCCAACAGATTGATTTCTTTAGTGGAGTTTTACATAAAATTGTATATAAAATATAAGTGACACTAAAGGGGGAATAGTTATGCAGTTGGTTATCTACTGTATTAAATTGATCATGTTTTGTTTAGGTACTCCAGAGGTCTTTCCAGAACTCTATGTTGTGAAGCCCCAAAAAGATGTGGTCATAGTACGAGTTGGTAAGTAAATAATATGAGTGAATATCGTTACAACAAAGATAATGAATACTGATTTATAACTTGAGCAATTTGTTCTTTAACCTTATTAAATGTCCACTTTGCCATTCATCTCCTGCTTGGTTTTCCATGTACTTGACACCCAGGTAATACGGCAGAGCTGCAGTGTTTAGCCTATGTCGGCTTCATTGAGGATCAAGAGATTTTAATGTACTGGACCATTAATGGTTCTTACACTTCTGACTACAGTGGGATAAACGAAACCTGGAAATTGTGAGTCTCTGCATTTGATCCTGTCGTTGTTGTGAGTCTGTTGGCAGCAATGAATTCTGATGTAAAAGCAGATGACACTGCATTAATCATTATATTTCAGTGTCTATGTGGTCATATATCCTTACCAAACTGCTGCATATCTTTTGGATCAAACGCAAAGAAATATAAGCCATTTTAAGTAAACAACACTCCTGCATGGCTGTGCAACATATTGGCTTGTGGATTTAATCTCACTTTAAATATAATTTTAACTAATTTGTGAGACATGTCAAAAAATTCTATATAATTAATGTCACCGTTTATAGATACTGAAGATGTAGGCATATTCACAAGTGTAACTCCAATGATACAATAATGGCCAAAACATGTCTCATACAAGGCTATGCAGACTCTTTGTCTACACTGATGAAGATTTATTTACCTTTCTTAGACAAATTATTAGAAGAGTTCCGAATGCTCAGAGTCTGACCTAATTTCTTATCAATTTGACTAATAGTTTTTACTCTCCTCACCTCGGGATCCTCTTCATGGAGCTTTTCTCCTCAGATGGTTAGTTGCTGATAATTGCCATAAAGAGGTGCATCAAAACCACACAAGGATAAAGCAAAACAAAAGACTTGCCTTGCAAAGCATGCTTAATTTCTTCATATTTAGACAAACTTTTTCACATTTTGACTCACCAGCATAAAATGAATGGCAAGAAAAAAGAAAAAAAGGTTTTAATAAGTAACTGTTAGGTGCATGTTATGAATGATTCATTGATTTTAATTTTTGTTTAACAGTATTCATGAGAGAGGCAAGGTATATAGGCAGTGCAATCTGTCTATCTCTACAGTCCAACATGAGTTGCTAAATGTCCCCATTAAATGCCACATTGTAAGCCCGGCTGAAGAGAAACTTGGTGAGGTCTGCCTACAAGAAGGTAATTGCTTAAAATACAGTGGGGCAAAAAAGTATTTAGTCAGCCACCAATAGTGCAAGTTCTCCCACTTAAAAAGATGAGAGAGGCCGGTAATTTTCATCATAGATATACCTCAACTATGAGAGACAAAATGAGAAAAAAAAAAATCAGAAAATCACATTGTCTGATTTTCAAATAATTTATTTGCAAAATATGGTGGAAAATAAGTATTTGGTCAATAACAAAAGTTCATCTCAATACTTTGTTATATACCCTTTGTTGGCAATGACAGAGATCAAACGTTTTCTGTAAGTCTTCACAAGGTTTTCACACACTGTTGCTGGTATTTTGGCCCATTCCTCCATGCAGATCTCCTCTAGAGCAGTGATGTTCTGGGGCTGTCGCTGGGCAACACAGACTTTCAACTCCCTCCAAAGATTTTCTATGGGGTTGAGATCCGGAGACTGGCTAGGCCACTCCAGGACCTTGAAATGCTTCTTACAAAGCCTCTCCTTCGTTACCCGGGCGGTGTGTTTGGGATCATTGTCATGCTGAAAGACCCAGACACGTTTCATCTTCAATGCCCTTGCTGATGGAAGGAGGTTTTCACTCAAAATTTGACGATACATGGCCCCATTCATTCTTTACTTCACACGGATCAGTCGTCCTGGTCCCTTAGCAGAAAAACAGCCCCTAAGCATGATGTTTCCACCCCCATGCTTCACTGTAGGTATGATGTTCTTTGGATGCAACTCAGCATTCTCTCTCCTCCAAACACGACGAGTAGAGTTTTTACCAAAAAGTTCTATTTTGGTTTCATCTGACCATATGATATTCTCCCAGTCATCGTCTGGGCCTTGACATGTACTGGCTTAAGCAGGGGGACACGTCTGGCACTGCAGGATTTGAGTCCCTGGCGGCGTAGTGTGTTACTGATGGTAGCCTTTGTTACTTTGGTCCCATCTCTCTGCAGGTCATTCACTAGGTCCCCCCGTGTGGTTCTGGGATTTTTACTCACCGTTCTTGTGATCATTTTGACCCCCAAGTGAGATCTTGCGTGGAGCCCCAGATTGAGGAAGATTATCAGTGGTCTTGTAATTTTTCCATTTTCTAATAATTGATCCCACAGTTGATTTCTTCACACCAAGCTGTTTACCTATTGCAGATTCAGACTTCCCAGCCTGGTGCAGGTCTATAATTTTGTTTCGGGTGTCCTTTGACAGCTCTCTAGTTTTTGCCATGCTGGAGTTTAGAGTGTGACTGTTTGAGGTTGTGGACAGGTGTGTTTTATACTAATAACGGGTTCAAACAGGTGCCATTAATGAAGGTAACAAGTGGAGGACAGAGGAGCCTCTTACAGAAGAAGTTACAGGTCTGTGAGAGCCAGGAATCTTGCTTGTTTGTAACTGACCAAATACATATTTTCCACCATATTTTGCAAATAAATTCTTTAAAAATCAGACAATGTGATTTTCTGGATTTTTTTTCTCATTTTGTCTCTCATAGATGAGGTACCGGCCTCTCTCATCTTTTTAAGTGGGAGAACTTGCACTATTGGTGGCTGACTAAATACTTTTTTGCCCCAATGTATCTGCTATACTGAATGCAATTTCTTGGTAACATGTCTAAAGTAAACCCTTCTAAAGCCTCTTGAGTTACTGTTTCTATTTGTCTGTCTAGCTTCCTCCACTGACCATGGTGGGTTTCACATAAACGTGGAGAGATGGCTTGCTGCTCCTATTACCCTTCTGCTTCTGACTGTTTTCTTTTTCATCTGTAAAGTCGATCTGATTTTGGTCTACAGGAAACTTAATACACACTTTTACAAAAAAGGTGAGCAAATTCTTAGTCACATCATCAGGATCTACACAAAGACACACACACACACTTATAAATATGAAAAAAAACACACTAAATACATCTCAAACACAATAGGTAATTACACAGAAAGTGTTGCAACGATACCAGTATCGGGCGGGGCCCGATCCAGCACTACAATGTTGGTATCGGTATCGGCGAGTACCCACAAATAGGGCACCGATACCATTTTTAGAGTCAAAAGTTTATTCAACTATTGTACCCCATTCCAGGTAGGCAATAAAAAGTTCTACTGGATTCACTTTGTATTAGTCTTTTTCCTGCTTCACAAAGGTAGGCAGCAGCTTGACAAAGCCATGATGGCAATTATTTTACATCCAAGTAGTATGCAGTTCCTCATATATACACACACATCAATTTCAAACAGATGGTATCGGTATCAGCCAATACTGCACAGCCAAGTATCGGATATCGGTATCGGGGCCAAAAAATGGCATCGGCACAACATAAAAATCCTGAGTAACAAAAACTGCATTTCTCAGATGCGTGATTTGTGGTTGATAAAAAAAAAATAAAAATTAAAGACCAAATTTGAGGTTAGATTTTTGACAAAATATTTTTATTTTTCTAAACACTGCTAAATTAAGACCCCAACCTGTAATCTGCTCTTAAAGCTTGCAATTATGTGTTCACCATCTCAGAGCCAAAATACAGATAAAAAAAAAAAAACAATTATGTTGTGGGGATGTATTGTTAATTATTAGGGAGAATTAGGCTGGGTGCTAATCCAGACAATACGTATACAGCCAAATTAATACAAAGTTGTTTCACAATAAAGCCAAATCGTCAATCTATGAGCTATGTGTAGAGTACGGTTGAACATTTGTGGGTAGAACAACAAATATGACTCGGTCACAGCATCAGGAGCAATGGGCCTTTATTTCAGCAAACTATTTTGGGAAGTTGATTAGACTAAAATCAAAGCTTCTGATCCAAATCAGATTAAAGTTCACAGAGAAATTTTGCCAACACCAAAAATGTATGAATGTAAACTTCTTTGTAAAAAAAAGGAAATATTTAGTCTGTATTTGTGTGAAACAGTAAGGTGATTTTTGTGTCTTTTCATACATTTTGTGCAAGTATCTGGTTTGAAATTGATCGAGAGTTGCAAGTATGATCACCAATTACTCTCACTCTGTTTTCTAACAGTTCCAGATGGGAAACTTTACGATGCCTACGTGAGCGTTAGCCAATCCGCCATGCTGAGTTTAGATAGTGCAGCTTGCTTTGCCCTGCAGATCCTGCCAGAAGAGCTGGAGCAAAAACATGGCTACAACCTGTACATCAGAGGACGAGACGATTGCCCTGGAGAAGGTCAGGAACACAAAAACATTCCATTACATTACATTATAAGACCACTGAGCACAAACAAATATGGAAACAGGTAATATAAAAATACTTATGTTATATTTTTCCTGGAATTCAAATACAATAATATAAATATTTACTGAACTAACGAATAGGAAGAACATTGTTGACCAGCAGAGCATGTGAGCAGAGCGTGGAGCGGAGCGAAAGAAATATGGTGGAGCGCAGAGCGGTTTGCAATTCAAAGGCCGGAGAGAGGATTTCGCTCTGCCCCAGTTCGTTCCGATGCGCACACAACGTCAAATAAATTCTGTATTATAAAATCTGTAAAATAACATTTATTTGATTTATGTGTGATTTTTTAAATTTTAATAATTAAATAGGAAACGCGGGGCAACATGAATGGATCGAGGTGTTATGTTTACAGCTGGGAAACAGTTTGATAATTTAACAGCCAGTTAGATTAGACAATTCAATCTGAATAACTCACACGAAGAGAAAAGACAATTAGGAGAAATGTAACGATTAATTACTTTGTCTTTGGCGCTCAGACCTGACAGGAAACATAGCGCTTAATTTTGATAGATATGCATGAACAGGTGCAAAGAATAGGGCTGTTTAGTGAGACGGTCTGCTGAGCTTTATGGGGAGATCCAGTGGACTACGTGAGCTGATACTAAAGCTTCACTCAGGGACCTGGAAGATGGAAGTCCAGTTTGGATAACACAGGTTGAGAGAACCTGTCCATGATTAGCAAGCATGAAGTGACAGTGGAGAGGAAAACTCCCCGTTGGGAAGAAACCTCTGGCAGAACCAGGCTCAACATGGCGGTCTTCTTGTTAAAAAGAGACACGGAATGTAGTAAGAGTCCGAGAGGAATGACACACTGATGAAGCTTTAGCTACGAAGGTGGAGGAGGTGCTGCAGGTGGGTTGACACGGGGTCATCTGAATGAAGTCACACAACGCATCCATCGCTTGCGCACAGGAGCAGACCAGTGCGATCGGAGGCCTTTTAAGATGAACTGTGGATGCCGATTGGCTTTCATGGAGGCGTGGTTCAAAGCTGATTGGCTGTGTCACAGGTGGATGTAGGCGAGCAATCAGTTTCTTTAGTTGAACTTCCACCTGGGCTATTACACATGTATCGATCACATCATTAAATCAAACGCCCTGTTTTCTGGTGTTTTGGCATAATTACTTGAAGGAAAAATGTCAGAAAATGCCTTCTGAAAATTTGAGCGAGTGTGGAGCGATTTCGCCGGAAAATTAAGGTGAGCGCGGAGCGGAGTTTGAGCAGAGCGTCCTGGCGCAACTTTGAGCGGCAGAGCGAATGAGCGAACATTCTCCTTAGCGGGAAGCGAGAATTGCGCGGCGCTCCACTCCGTTCACATGCTCTGTTGACCAGAGAGAGCTGCAAATTTAATTGACCTTTTTTGGGCGGGGATAAATAAAATTGTTTGAACTTATTTGTAAAATATGGTCTCCTAAAAAAATTTGCTCATACCCTTTGAACATTTAAACACAAAACACAGTCACATTTGCTATTATCAATCACTGCAAAAAGTATAGCCTTTGTAGAAGACAGACCTGAAATAAGCCATTGTCAACAATTCATAAGAAACGGGGGACTCAAAACAAGCGGAAGGCATTACCCTTGTCAAAAAGCCTTGTAGATGACAAATAAATGGTCAGAGTTTATCTAAAGCTGGAGAAAACTTAATGTTAGATGTTGCTGGAAAAAAAAACTGATTAAAGCAGTAAATGACTTTAGGCCTGGGCAGAGGTTCAGCTGCCAGCAGGAAATAAACTAAAAAAGTCAAGCCAGGAAAAGCACATTCAGGTGTTAGGAGGCTCCTATCAAAGTCCAGAGAAAGAATAATTAAGGCATATGTGGCAGTTTGCTGCTCACAGAAGTTTTCAATCCAGTCGACTGACCTAAGTCTATTTAACGAATTTGCTAAGTTGTTATCAGTAGGTGTTCTAAGCTGGAAGAGACATTACCAGAGATAAATTTTCATGAACTGTAACAACACTGCTACTTTGTGTTTTTCCATCAGATCCCAATAAAATATATTGAATTTTGTTGTTTTTAAATGAAAACAGACAAAACTATTAAAGTTTGATGAATGTTTTTTTTGCAAAGTACAGTACATGAATGTGGCCTAAGTTACACGAAGGGTATAAATAGCTGGGACAAATAGGAGTTAAAAATGTAGGATATACCTGGATGTTTGCTTGGGATTCCTAGTCACAAGACTTTCAAACTTTTTGCAATCATGTAACAGACTTAAAAACAACCGACAACCATAATAAGCATAAGTTTATCAATTGTTGTGACTTCCCGGTTTCTCATCTTGAATGTCTTACAGCGATCCATGATGTTATAACAGCTGCAGTGCATCAGTGTCGCAGAATGATTATCATCTTGTCATCTTGTGGCAAATCGCAGGAACCGGTTCATTTTGGCAACCAAAAGCATGTCTTGTATGAGCAGAAAGTTGGCCTACACGATGCTCTGATGGAAAATGGTCCCAAAATAATTCTGGTGGAAGTGGGTAAGTACTGGTTTTTCTAAAACTAAGTGCATACATTCTCATTAGTTTACGATTTTTCTGCAATATATACTTGCAATTTATACATACTCAACATATCCTCATCAAATTGAAATGTACAGTATGAATCAGTAGAGACCAGAGCATGTGAGCGGAGTGGAGCGGAAGTAATATGGTGGAGCTCAGAGAGGATTTCAAGCCGGAAATAAGGGTTTCGCTCCGCTCCAGCTCGCTCCGATGCGCTCACAACGTCAAATAAAAATGTCAGAGTATAAAATCTGTAAAATAACATATATTTGATTTAAATCTAGTTAAACAAAATGACCCACGGACCGGTACCGCTACAGCTGTGACTCAAATCAAAACCAAGCAGATGGATGTAGAGAAAAGCCTGGTATCAGCTGGTTTTCACGCTAAGCTATCAGAGCTCATCAAAGCAGCTCAGGGGTCTTGATGAAAACAAAGTTAAACTAATTACGTCAGTCTGACTATAATTTTTGTTTCATATTTTGTTCCCAATTCAATCTTAAACTTAATTATAAGGAATTTACTCAGAGGAGCACTAGTTTTATAAATACAGGTTTATAATATGATTTTATTTTGCATTTATTTTGATCCATTTCTAACTTCCAGACAAAATATTTATGTTTTTTTTATTATTATTTGCGAAGGAAAACATAAAATGCCTCAGAATTAAATGCATTTATAAAAGATTAAGTAAAATAGGTTTTATTATTGTACGTTCCACTTTTAGACAATCATCAACACTTTTGACTGAGAGGAGAACTCAGGGTAAGACAAGATGCCCAAACGGGTTCACAAGGTCTTTAACGCGGGGTCAGCGAACATTAGGACATCCACGGAGGTACAGCATGGGGGATTGCAAAAGTTTTGGTTTATTAGACTTTTTTTTATGCACCCCCTGCATTGAAATTTAAATGTTTTTAAATGCGCATTAACATGAATTCAACACACTGTAGTAAACAGATAAATTGAGGCCGAAGATGTCTTTCAGTCATCAATGCACACATTCAGCGACACACAGAAGCTCTTTCAAGCTTGGCACCGTTTCATTCACAACACCTGTCCCATCAACCAGGAATGAGAATCAGTAATACTTTGATTTTCCCAGGGAGGAATTACTTTCAATAAATTACTCAATGTGTAATAGAGTAACTATAGGACCTGTTTCATATAACACAATTTCATACAATATACATAATTAGGGGGTCCCTGCTTCATCTCACCATCAGTTTGGGGGTCCTTGGCCTGGAAACCGTTGAAGACCCCTGTCTTCAATGAGTCTTTTTTAACCATAGAATAGCAAGTATAATTAAAAGCTTTCCCAGCCTTCTATTTGCAGATAAAATCTACATCAGTAAGAAAACAAGCTTTCATAGGTGTTTTAAAGTCTATGTTTTAATGTATAGTTCACCAGACAGTCTCCCGTCTGTTCTCTTTACCAGATGATCCTGTGGACTACAGTCAACTGCCAGAGTCACTACGCTATATTAAAAGGAAACAAGGAGCTCTGGAGTGGAAAAATGCATTCGTCAAAACAAACAAAATAGCTCAATTATACTTGAGAAGCAACTTCTGGAAGAACCTAAGGTATCACATGCCAGCTGTGCCTGGAAGAAGACTTCAGAGTACTGCTTGATGTGGTGAACATACAGTACGGAGTTTATCCAGGAAGTTTACGGATGGCATCCATCGGTGTCTTCCATTTTTACTTTGGGATGATTTTGTTGTCCTCGTATGGAGAATGGATGTTTGAACGGTCATTCATCAGAAGGTGGATGATTTCTTTAAAAATATACTTTTATAAAGTCAGACCTACTTGAATGAAATTTGCAGTTTACAGATGGGGGGATGATAAGGCAAATTAATTATTTTACCAAGTGTATTTTACTTAAGATTATTTTTTATCAATGTTATTTATTTACTTTTTTTATTCAATGTTTAGGTTTATTTACAAACCAAAAACAGTTACACTATCTTAATTGTCAACTTTTTGCTTTGATTATATTTCTATTTAATTAGTTTTCTCTTAGCGCAAAATATAATTACAGAGCAAAAAATAAATACATTTAACAAATATCTTTTAGGCTTTTAAGGGTACGTAGCATGATGTAAAATGTGTTTTTGCTAAAGATAGATAAAGATGTGCTGTTACTTTGTCTTTGGTAAGGATTTTATAGCAGACAAAGGAAAAACAACAAGACATTTGGGATGCTTCAGTTATGGCAAAAAGCTATACAGTACCGCTAATTTGTGAGACTTAAGCTGATCGGCAACTCTGGCCACATAACTTTAATTTAAGTTGTATATATGCGAAAAAACCTTAATTTTCCTGTTTTTCCTTTCCTGTTCTACTTACATTGCAGTGTCCATATTATCTGAAATACTCCCTGCACGAATTATAATAAAGTTATTTATATGCATAAATTAAGCGGAACACCATGGCGATATCAGTACTGCTCCACTTGTGAAAGTAAAATGTGTTGGAAAGTAAAAATCAAGACAATTATTCTTATTGCCACATTTCCAGACAGGACAGTGAAAAAAATTAAAATAAAATAAAAGTGGTTTTACAGTTTTACAGTAAGCACAAAACTGTTGTTTTTTTTTCGTCAAAGGACTGCCTGTGAAGGACAGGGGAGTACTTAGTCGAAAGCGCAAGGGGTAAATCTTGCTTGTTTTTTAGCTTACGTTTTTTGTTTTATTTTTAGCCTGCTTATTTTTTTATATGCAATAAAAAAAACCCTACTTGATATAAGTTGGGTTGAGTCTACAAATGTCCATGAGTCATGATTGTTGTGGTACCTCCTGTCTTATTAAGAACATATTTTTCTCTGTTTTTTCCTTAATAATTTCATGTATGCAGGGTAACCTTTCTTATGCAAGGCACTAAAGGTTATTTACCTCAATGATTTTCCAAATGATTACCATATCAATAAAATATAACCCATTATCAGGTTATCATACTTATGCATTAAATCTGACAAAATATATAAACAGAATTGTATTAGACTCTGCTTCATTCATTTTGCAATATAACCATAGAATATTTATAACAGTCTGGAGATACACTGAAAAAGGGACCTTTTGGTCCTGTAAATATTACCAAGTTGTTTATGTAAACTTTACTGCAAAGTGCTCTTAAGTGTCTTTAGTTCAGGATCTTTCTGCATGGAGTACTCTGGCTTCCTCTCAGAGTCTAAAAAATGACTGATACTTTAATTGGCTTCTCTAGAATAAACAATAGACTGCTGTTGTTAGGCTTTGGCCCCACCATGACTCCGAGAAGCGTGAGAAGATGGATGGACAAATTTTTACTTCTTTGTCTTAATCAGCAAATATGCAGTTACTGGCTGAATCTGACCAGAATTTTTTTTTTATTTCACTGAGTTCTATTGAATGAATTGTATATAATGAAAATGAAAAATAACGAAATTAGTAATTAGAAATTGACTTAATTATTAATTAAAAATAAAGCAAAGACAAATCATTACTTTCGCCTTAAGTTTTAGAATTGAATAAAACATTAGTGGTGTAAAATTTACTAATAAAAGAAAAGCACATCTTTAGTTAGCTTGACAAGTTCAGTTTAGGAAACTGTACTTGAAGTTTTCTAGAGGAAATTTTGCCTCTCACCCAAGAGGTTCCTCAGTTCTAATTAGTGGTTGGGAGCACTGAGATTAATATACTGTAGGTATAACAAAGAACCAGGGTGAACAAAAGATGGCACTGCTCCCTCCTACTGGATTGGCCATGAAGGTCAGCTGTGGGGTGTTAATGGTCATTAGGGGGTTTCAATCTCATGCCTCATTAAAGTGTGAGTCAGTGGTGAATCTTCTAGGTATATTTCCTAAAAGTGCTTTTTAAGTAGGTAAAAGGTTATGTCTAAGACCACTTCCTCTGTTGAGAGATGGTTTTTCCAGGTTAACAAAGAGGGCTTCCTTAACCCCTCTCTCAAACCATCTTTCTTCCTTGCCAAGAATGTGGACATTGTTGTCCTCAAACAAGTGTCCTTCATCCTTCAGGTGTTAGAGAACAGCTGAGTCCTGTCCTAAGGAGTTGGCCCTCCTGTGTTGAGCCATGCACTTTTGTAGCGGTTGCTTGGTATCTTCAATGTACAGGTCTTTGCACTCCTCACTACACTGAAAGGCATAAACCAGGTCGTTGGCCTTGTTTCTGGGTGTCTTATCTTTGGGGTGAACCAGTTTTTGTCTCAGGGTGTTGCCGGGTTTGAAGTGCACAGGGATCCAGTGCTGGTTGAAATCCTCCTTTTTCAGAGACTCCAACAACATATGGAATGATGATGTACCTTCTTCTTTTTTCTTCCCTTTCAGCAGAACTCTTCTTGTTGGTTTTTTAAAAAGCCCATATGGGATAACAACAGTTACAGATTGTTAAACCTACAGTTTATTAATCTCAGTGCACCCCACCGCTAGTTATAACTGAAGAAGCCTCTTCTGTCTTCTAAAAAACTTCACGTCCAGTTGCCTAAACTGAACTTGTCAAGCTTGACCATGACCTGGATGACTGAGAAACTTCACAGATATGTTACATCTTTATTTGTTTGGAGAAATTATTGGTAAAATCTAATTTAGTTTGTGAAATAATTTCTTCTTACTAAGCAAACTTCTATTTTATTAACATTTACAAAGAATTTCTATGTGGAAAAAGTTACCTAGTTTGCTGAGTAAATAGTGCTCCAATTTTTTTCAGTGTATCTGACCATTAATGTCCAACAAGGCAGAGACCCAAAGCATGGCCAAGAACATGCTGAGGGACTTGGGTTGTGTTCGGTCCTTCGAAGGCCATGAAAATAAGGAGGTTGGAAGAGTTTGGCTATAGAGGTTAGCCTTATTCTACTATCACCGCCCCTCACTCAGTTTACGCTCTGTAGCCTAGCAGCCATGACAGTTGATGCACAAAGGCTGGATGCTGAAGAACTTACTACTGTTCTGTGTGCTAATGACATCTTTGAGCAGCCTCAGCAGCATACTGTCATAGATATTAATTTCATTGTAGTCCCCACAATGCATAGATATATTGGAATCTGTGCTTAAAATGTCAGAAAAACCCATTTGCCCGCGCACCTGCCCGGTCAGACAGGTGGGCGGGTTCAGTCGCTCCATACCTGGTTTGGTAGTCATTCCGAATTAGACAACATAAAACCTCACACCTCAACAATCCCAGGGATAATCGGAAACTCCTACCTCCAGATCAGGACTTTTTTTCTGGACATGTGGATAATATCTTTCTGCTGAAATAAAGTAATTTTTTCCATAAACAACTTTACAACTAAAGAAAATCTGAAGGACACATTTCTGACAAACATCTCTGTAATTTAAAAGCTGTATGACAGTCTATAACAGTGTTAGGAAAGTTTCTTCCTAAATGTAATATATTTCATGTTACAAGTTACCTTTTTTAGAAAGTAAAAGTTTCTTTACAATATGACTATCTTTTTAAAATAATGAGTTACTGATTACTTTTTAGTTACTTTCGCCAGTTAGGACAAGGCATTACAAAATAGGGTGTTCACTATTTTTTTCATAAATAGCTGAATCACAAAAATATAATGATATAGTCTTTCTGCATGGAGTTTGCATGTTCTCCCTGTGCATGCTTGGGTTCTCTCCGGGTACCCCGGCTTCCTCCCACAGTCCAAAAACATGACTGTTAGTTTAATTGGTTTGTATGAATTCTCCTCAGGTGTGAGTGTGTGCATGAAAGATTGTTTGTATTGTTTGTCCCTGTTGCCCTTGGACAGACTGGCGACCTGTCCAGGGTTTACCCCGCCTCTCACACGTAGACAGCTGGAGATAGGCACCCCAGCAGGGATAAAGCGTGACGGTAATGGAAGGATGGATGGATAAGTAATACAAATCTTAACACAAAACAAAACTTTATTTTGGCAACTACTTGAAAAAGAGTAAAACGCATTTTAAAATCATATATACTTGTATATAAATTCAGACATCAAGGGGTTTAATGAACTTTTGTGGAAGCATGTTTATACTTTTACAGAACTACTATATCTACATTTAAAAGGGGTCATAGAATGCAAAACAGAGTTTCCATTGTCATAGATGAATAACGATAGTTCAGTGGGTGACATGGACGTACAGAGAAGTTCAAATCCCATCGACACCTCCTTTATCTGCAAATCTCACAATTCTATTCTTCCACCATAAAACAGGTGAAATCAGACGAAACATAGAGCTGACGTAAACTCGGGAATGTTGCCTTATTTGGTATTGGCCTGGACTTTTGTCATTCCCAGGGGGGCGGGCATGAAGTGTCGACTGCTGGGTTGCTGACTGGACCGGACCTCAGCAGAGAGCCATGAGTCGCCCGTCTTCCGCCGGAGGAGGAGGTGGGGGCTTGTGCACAGGCTACCGTCACTGGGTCAGGTTTGGTTGCTGCTTCCCCCGCTGGCTTCTGCCCCTGTCCACCGGGGTTCCAGGACCAGTCCCGGAGCTCACAGGTCAATTATACTGCACTGTAATCGACCAAAAACCCCTAAGATTTTGAAATTCCCCCCAAGAATTTTTGGGTATGAAAAGCAGGACATGTCCAGGAAAAAGAGGTCATCTGGTCACCCTACCATATTAACAATTTCAATATTTCAGTGAGTGAGTGCTTGTTGCTATGATGCATCTTTGCTCAGCAGCTTCGCTCGTTGTAAACCAGCCAATCAGATGGTAAAAATGGTAAATGGTATGTACTTATATAGCACCTTTATTTAAGTCAGGAGACTTGACCAAAGCACTTTACACTACATTCACCCATTCATGCACACACTCACACACTGATGGTGGCAAGCTACATTGTAGCCACAGCTGCCCTGGGGCTCACTGACAGAAGCTTGGCTGCCGTACACTGGCGCCACCGGGCCCTCTGACCACCATCAGTAGACAATGCAGGTGAAGTGTCTTGCCCAAGGAGAAAACGACACTGAAAGTCGGAGTCAGGGCTTGAACCGTCAACCCTTCGATATCAGGGCAAATTCCTATATCCAACGCCACTGTCGCCCTGTCGTCGCGATGTAGGCCATTGCCCCGCGCTTCCGAACGGCGCACAGCTTATCTAAATATACAAGATCATACCAAAAAAGGAAGAAAACCTGTCATTTCATTCTAAGGGCTTTTAATAAGGCTTGCATTAGGGCTCATAGAACAGCAAATATGCCATTTTCAGCCCAACCAATGATACCAACTCTATACAGAGACCTTAGGGACCAGCACCAAATATCCTATATGAGCATTCTATACCTCTTTAAAACATTTCCATGAATAAAAACTCAATAACCATAAATACTCACTACCAAAATATATAAATAGCATCAAATCACAGCTTTTATACTTTTTTTACACAAGTAAAAACATGCCCAAATATTTATCGATATTTTTTACAGTTGATTCTGCTTATACAGTGCTAGTTTATGATTATGCACATTCTAAAAGAAATAGGATATTAGAAATAAGATTTAATAAGATAAAATAAGAATTTAAGTATTACTCAAATCTTGTTTATTCATACCAAAAATGTGTTTGTGATAATTGTGACTAACAGCTAACAGGCTTTAACGGTTAAAGGGTTGTCAAGATGCCAACATTTTGGTATCTGTACCGATATCTGCCATATGCTTTAATATTTTCATCAAATAAAAGAACATAAAAAATATGATAATTGACTTTATTTTAATAATAAAAAATCTTTAAACAATAACATATCATTTTGTAAATTCTACAAACATACAATGAGAAAAAAAATAAAAATAAATAAATATATATATATATAAATACAGAAATGGGGAATCACAGTAAGAAACGGGTCATTTATATATATATGTATATATATATATCAGTGGCGCCCGGCCCATAGGGGGCGCTGGGGCACCGCCCTCCCTAATAAGAAGAGAGAAACGTAAAATATATTTTTAGAAATTAACTCATAAATGTCAGTTTTACTCTCTAGAGTGTGTACCTATAAGCAAAACTAATTATATAAACTACATTTCCCTACCTACTGTCATATATTTGTGGATTTCCACAGACAGACTCCTACCGTCTCTGTCCTGGGGCTGTGATCAGACTGCGCCACATTTGCAGAGAATCTGCCAATCATGTACTATTGCTAAGTGAATTTAATAATTTAATGGCCAATCAGCGTCTCAAAAATTTATGGTCTTGGGGCTCTGAAAATACTGCCCTTTAACAGGCTTCTGCACCCAAGCGCAGGTGCAGACAATTAGAGGGAAGATGGCGAACGTAACGAACGAGATGCAGCTTCCACCAAATTCGGTGAGATCCTTATTTATCTACCCGTTTGCCAGAAGAACATCCATGTTGTAGGGTATGAAAATTTCCTGTCATGGTTATTGTGACTGTGAGGAATCCACCTCATCACTTAAAATAACCTCTCTAACTTTGCGCGCCACACACACATTCCTGTTATACTGTGCTTGTGAGGACCAATCCGCTCGCGCTGAGCCCAGTAGCGGTCCTTTAACTTAAAACACACAAGCTGTTCCTGGTTACCTGCTGGCGTATTGAGAGTGCACACTTAATATTTCAGTGGGGTTAGCCGTGTGTGTGTGTGTGTGTGTGTGTGTGTGTACGTGTTTATGCTACGGGGACTTGTCATCTTCAGTCTTGCGGCGTCTTTGCTGGGTTCAAACCCAGTATGGTGTAATTGAATAAGTAAATGAATCTGTGTAAAGGAATTAAGTTTTATTTTTGTATATCAATTGTTTGTGGAGGTAATATATGGACAAAACTGATTAATGAGAAGAAATCAGAAATAAGAGAGCCTGAGGTGAGGGGCTTAAACTATTTAATGAGAGATGTTGGAAGAAAAGCGTCCATTTTTGTTTTCTGTTTCTTTGTTACATTGCTGGTAACTGGAGGGAGGCTGAGGCCGAGTATCTTGTATATGTTTAGTTTCTTTTGCACCCTGTTTTGAGTTTTTGAGCACAATAAATCACCAACACCGGTAACCCGACTGAGCCTGGATTCTTGGAGGCCAAAGAACCCCGTCACAGTGACCCAAATTATCACTGTTACTGTTATTATATAGTAAATTAAATCATTGCTGTTAAATTGTATTTCATTTCCAATTGTTTATTTGAATTCTTATTCTGGATTAGTTGGAGACATACACTAGGCTATATCAGCCCCATCAAAAATATTTTTCACCAGCCGCCACTGATATATATATATATATATATATATATATAAACAAAGGAAGAGAGAGAAAGAGAGAGGAGAGCAGAATAGAACATGGAATTATAGATTGGTAATCTGGTTCTGCAGCTGTTAAGAAAGACTGACAATTAGCAGCATGCTACTGCACAGTTAAATCAACAGTATAATATGAAGAAGACAGCAAAAGAAAACATCTTGCAGGGCGAATAAAAAGATTAAAACGCATTAAGAATTGTCATCAGCTTTCGACAACCAAAATATAGTGACACCAGCAGGGCCGTACCCAGACACCAAAAAATACCCCAAAGATTAAAAGATGTTTTTAATTCCATTATTTAAATCTGGCAATTTTCCAAGTCTTAATGAGCAAAACCAACATCATTATGACTTTTGATACGCTAGCCATGATGGCAATTATTTTACATCCAAGTATTATTTAGTTCTTTATATATTGTGTATATATAGATTGGGGCCAATCTATATATACACACACACACATCAATTTCAAACAGATGTTATCGGTATGGTATTGCTATCGGCCAATACTTCACAGCCAGGTATCGGGGCCGAAAAATGGCATCGGCGCAACATTAATATTTACTTTAGTATTTAAAATAGCCACTCAAGCCCTATTACATAAATATGTTAATGATAGTGCTTAAACATTTTTCTATTTATCTTACACCATACGTCAAATAACATGCCATAAACAATTTACTTTTAAAACATATTCCTTTTGTAGAACCTGCTCTCTCTCAATCTCTCTCCTCACTTTTTCTCTTGCTGCTTGGCCCAAAGAGGAGCTTGGTTTTACCGCCTTTTCCTCCCTATTCTGTTTTCCCTTTAGTTAAGAATATCAACACAGTCAAATATTAAAATGATAGAAATGAAAGCAATATGCATTTCAAGATTTCAAGGAGTTTTCAACACGCTAACATGAAATTAAATTAGTTTTGCAGCCCAATGTCAATGTGAGAAATTGTAAAAATAGCTATAAATATGTTGAAGTATAAATATTAAATAAACAAGATAAAATATGCACATTTTAGCAATTATATAATATAAATAAATAAACATTACAACAGTTGTAAAAACAAAAACAAAAATAGGGCATTCTAAAGCTTTTTGATGGACCATTATGGTGACTATTGAAGTGAGGACATTTTGCCAAAGAAAATTCTTTATTAGTTTAAAAATGAACCGGATGTTTTATTTTGTTTCTGAACAGTACGTTTCCGGTGCGATCTGCTCCTTACCATCTTGTTGCGTTGAGCTTCAGCATACGGCACAAAATATAAAACAGGTTCAACAGCCAGCACTGAGAAATTAACGCTGAATACTTTTCACTTTTCAAAATATAAAACAGGTTCAACAGCCAACACTGAGAAATCAACGCTGAATACTTTTCATTTTCATTTAAAGACGTCGTTAACATATCAGTTGCATAATGAATGTTGATTCAACTGCTGAAAATTGACTGACAACCAGTGCAGCATTAAATACTGATTGTACGCAAAAACATCGCCATCGCATATGTCGCTGGAGTCTCTGAAAAACTCAAAAGGATTTTCTCCAAACAAAAAATCCCAGTACATTTCAAACCTAACAAGACCCTTTGACAGAGGCTAGTGCATCCTAAGGACAAAACCCCCAGACCATACCGTATATGAACAGAGTGGTGTATGCAGTTCAATGCAATGAGGAATGCTCTGATCCTTATATTGGAGAATCCGAACATCCTCTCTGCAGACTCATGGCCCAACACAGAAGAGCTACCTCGCCTGGACAAGACTCTGAGGTACATCTACACCGTATGGACAAAGGATGCTCATTTGAGGACAGGAATGTTCACATTTTGGAAAAAGAAAATAGGTGGTTTGAGAGGGGCGTGAAGGAAGCCATCTATGGTAAGAAAGAAAAACCAACCTTAAACAGAGGAGGTGGATTCAGGTTCTAGCTTTCAAAAACCAGCAATGCAGCAATTGAGTTAAACCCTTCCTGTTATCATCGCAGCCCCAGCCTGTGTATAGGAGAGCAGAGGACCTTGCCTATTCAACAGGCCAACACTGCCCTTGAATGACCGACCTTTCAGACACTTAGAAGGGAGATTTGCAGGCTAACAAAAGAAGCTAAACGACCCCCATTCCAAATGGGTGGACCCCTTCATCCGTTTCAATTTGCATGTTTTCTAAACAAAAACAAGGCTAAGTTGGGCTACTGTATAAAACCTTGAACTCAATGCTATTGTTGACATTTTGAACTGAAAAGCTTCGTGGATGGGAAGTGATTCGTCTTCAAATTTCAAACAGAGTCCAGTGCATTGTTTTTAATTTTATTTTTTTGGAATTACTATGACCAGTATGACTGATCATCTTCACCAGCATAGTTAAATTGATTTGGTTTGATGTTCCTTTGTTATCTGAGTAGCTTACTGAGGTGAAATATTTCCTCATGAAAATGCTATTTTTCTCACCTTCATAGAAACCTTAAGCTGCTCTCCACCTACATCTGTAGCTCGATGTGCTCTTCTTACAATGACTGTCATGACTGAAAGACTCACTAACAGCATCTGTAGCCTGTGTCTGGCAGTTACCATAGCGACAGTGCGTGTTGATGACGACGCGCAGCACGTATGCCCCAAACCTCAAGCTACTTTGTATTCTTGGAGTCACTAAATATAAAACACCTGGCAGTTTTGTAGGTGACTTTGATTATCGTCCTACAGTTAGTATAAAGGTTATTTATTTTAAGTTTATACATCAAAATTTGGGCTAAACATAAATAAAATATAAAATAAAGAGGACATGACCTCGCTGTCCTCAAAGGTAGTCACAGCCCTGGAGAGAAGTTTCCCCCTTGCTTCCAGGCATGCCTCCCAGCTGATGTCCATTCATTTCTAATGCAGACAGAGCTGCAGACAGTGCTGTTTTTATGGTGAGAGCGGTGATTACAGCTTGTTTTGTGGTGATCTGGCATAATATTTCAAATTTTCCTAATTTAAAAATCATTAGGACACATTTTAAGAAAAACTTTGGATAGTCCACCGATCGTCACACATCACAAATAAACTGCTAACTGAAAAAAATATCTTCTGCTTATTTTACACTGATTGTTTTCGTTTTTAGTACAGTTTTGAACCCTTAACTAATTAAAAAGTTAAGTTCCAATTTATTTATTGTATAGTTTGCATAGTTGTAAATTTATATATGTTATCATTGTAACTGTTTTCTAAGTCTTCAGCTCTTTAAACATTTCACTCGATCTTTCACATCTACCTGTCTAAGTTCAACAAGGCAGATTTCTCTGTGAAAAAAGCCCCTTTGCCTCTAACTGGCATATGGTACCTAATTTCTTTCCAAAATCTGGAGGAAGGAGAGAGGGATGGTGAGACTTTTGAGACCTTCTCACCACTTTCCTCATCCTTCCTCAAAATTGAACACATCCTCCATCTTTGCCTTGTCTGCAGAGCCTTCCACCAGCACACAGCACCCTGCTTCTTCCTCAGATGGCGCACTGACTCTGGGAAGAGGGCCAACTGAGCCGGGGTGATTTCCTCCAACTCCACCAGAACCACCTGTAAGGACAGACCTTTATTAGACAGTAACAAAATTATAACAAAATTACTTTTCTGAATTATCTCTCTGTTTAACTTTTATTCAGCTCTAGTTTGGAATTTCCTTTTGATTTTCACATTAACAAGTCTCCTGCTTACCTTTATGGATCCCTCTAGAAGTGCCTTGTACATGGCTGCCACACATTCCAGCTGCTGCCTCGTGTCCAAAAAGTCTTTATCGCCATCATCAACATCAACAGTGCAGCTGCTCTGATTGTTCATGCTTTCGATTTCATCGCCTCCCTCACTGATCTTTGTAATGATATTACTGCTGCTGTTTGTGTTTCCTTTGCCCATGAAAGTGGTGGCAGTGTATAGCAGGAGAACTCTGCGACTGGCCTGAAGGTTCTCGTCCACAGAGTCCATGATGGCTGTAGAAAACAAATGATAGAGAATAATGGACCGGGTAGAATGGAGTGTGTACAAAATTGGATGCTTCACACGAATCTTTCCCATGTAGTAGCCTACTAACTGTATTTTTCTTGCTACAAGGTGAGCTAAAAGCTGATTTAATGCTAAATCTGCAGGAAGTAACTAACTGTGAAAAGAAATCAAGACAAGCACATGGCAAACCAGTAAGAGAAGTAATGAGTGAAATGGAAACCAGGTAAACCTAAGCAGTTCAGCCAGATGAGGACCTGGACAAAGCAATACCATAATACAGGGGCAGATTGCCGCTATTGTTTCATTAGTATGGAAGTACACACTGAAAGTCGGTCCTGGAGCAAGTTAAATCCAGACATATTAAATCTGCTGACCTTAGGTTTAGGTTTCTCATTCACCAATGAAAGGACTAGGGTTAACCCTCATGTAAGGGAGAGAGCAAAAACTTTGGACATACCCTGCCCTGGCAGGCAGTCACGGCCTGCTATGAAGAGTTTGTAGCCGCAGGCCTGTTCCAACACTTCAGGCAATGTTTGCAGGGCGAACTTCTCCCCTTCTTCATTGAATCCAAAGGCACCAAGATTGGGGCCAATCACATAGGCGTCATACAGCTTACCATCTAAACCTGATAGTAAAAAGTTCTCGTTAGCTGCTTACTGTAACAATCTTGCTTTTTTTAAACATCAAAACAAAACTGTACAAAAATATCAGAAAATGGGAAAAAGCAAACATATGTGCACACACCCCCAGCTTGGCCCCATTTGAGAAAGTGAGCTTAACTAAAAAGAAGATATCCTGAATAAACCTATTTGGCTTTGTAATATTCAGGAGGATGACTTACACAATAGGTTGTATAAATAAGGTAGCTCAACTCTGAATCAAGTCCCCTAGTGTTATTCCCCAAGAATAATTCAACATTGGTGAGGGGGAAGCTGGAGCCAAACTCATACCCACCAGAAAACTAATGTTTAGAGGGAAAAAAACTAAATATGTCTAGTTTACACTGAGTCTTAACATAATGATCAAACTGTAATTGTGAGAAATGTTACCTTGATTTGTATAGAGGGATGAACACGTCCTTCTGGCCAAGAGCACAAGGTCTATTTTGAAGATGTAGTAGATAGTGACCGTGATGATAAAGAGAACAGTCACACCACCAGCAACTAATCCAATAGGAAGTATGATGTTCGGTTCTGTGCAGATAAGACATAGCACATATATCAGTTTACATTTGATTTACAACAAGTAAACTTTTGGGTATGATTCAAGTTTTTAGGTTCTGAGTTGAGGGCTGAACAGTGGTGTACTTTGTAACACCGTTGCCTTAAAAGGTTCTGTGATCGATTCCCTGCATGGGTTTTTTCTGTATGGAGTTTGCATGTTCTCCCATGCATTTGTGGGTACTTCTTCTTCCACAGTCCAAAACCATGACTGTTAGGTTATTGGGCATCTCCAAATTGTCCTTAGTGTGAGTGCATCTTTTTTTATGATTTTATGTTTTTGTTAGTCTCTGTGTTGCCTTGTGACAGATTGGAGACCTGAGGCCTGTACCACAAAGCAAACTCAACCTTGCTGGATTACTTCCATCCTATCCTGTTTAACCAGTCCACAACAATGGCGATCAGGATCGGTGGTACCACGAAGCTTGTTATCATCACACTAATTCAGTCAGCTTTGACAAATCATGAACCTGTGAAAGCATGCGTATAAAGGGCGGCGTTCAAGGTAGCAGACTAATCACAATCATAAGTGCAGAAAGGAGAGCGCCATATTACTTCTGTGAGGAACAAAAACTCATCTTACAGAAATGTGAAGAGGAAAAACATTCTCAATGAAAAGCCGAACAAGGTGGCTGATTCAAAGGGATAAAAAATGACATTGGAAAGGATTGCTGACTGTGTGAATAAGCAGGTTAGTTACACATCAGGGTCATTTAACACAGACTGCATCTGTACTAAAACTTAATTTTACTTGTTAGTTGGACTTTTTAATTCAATAAGATATGGGTAACAATAAAGCTGGAAGCTGATGCCACAACTGCATTATATTAAATAAAAGAAGTGATCAGTTTGAGTGAAATCATCCTGATTTCTGTGTCACAACTCAGCAGGAAAAAAGTAAAAATCTTCTCTGCTTTTAAAATGGGGAAAAGCCCTAAATGTAAAGAAATATGTTAATATAATTTCTTCTTAAATTACACTTCATAGCATTTCTGTTTTAGTCCCATAGAAAGTCTTTGCTTCAAACGATCAATTCTCCTTTTCATAGTAATATTACAGCAAACAATAAAATATGTATATATATATATATATATGTATATATATATATATATATATATATATATATATATATATATATATATATATGCACAGCATAAGAACCACATGCATTTGTTCATTAGTAACACCAGGTAGAGTCTCAAAAATTCACGCACAAATGCTGTAAAGTTCTAAAACTACTGGTAGTTTATAAATAAAGATATGATTGTGTATGCATCAAAAAATACTTTTTTGAATTTTGTGTTGTGAAAATATAAATTGTGTGCATTTTTGTGAATCACTGTGTGCATGTGTGGATCTTGTCCTGTGCATGTGTGGATCTTGTCCTGTGCATGTTTGGATTGTGCTGGACATGTGTGGATCACATGTGTGAGTTTGTTGTACTACATTCTAACTCTATAGTACTAACATTTGGACATATAAGTAATAGCGTAACAGTTCATGCTCAATAGCTTTACCTGTTGGTAACAAAGTGAAGTATCCTTCAGGAGAGCCTCTGGAACTGTGGGCTCGACAGGTATAATTGAGGTAGAAATCCTCCTCCCTCACTTCAGAGAACAGTAGCAGACTTTCTAACCACTCACCCTCTGGTTCATCTTGAGTCCATAAACTGTAAAATCAAACCAAGTAGAGGTTCAGTAATGTTGTTTCACAATTTTAAATGTGGTAGTTTGAAAGAGCAAAAGAGAATTTAAAATTACAAACCGCGTCTCCGACATGTAGATTCGTTCAGATGACTTGTAGGAAAAGGGTGTATTGTTGACAACCCAAAAGACATCAACGAATGGTATTCCAACTCCTGGTATAAATACTAAACACCTCTGGTTGAAGTTCAACCCTAAAAGCAGAAAACAAATAAAGAACATTTAACCCTAAATATATTTGGTGTGACATTGCATTCAAACTGAATTGTTTTTGCATTCGCAAAAACATCATAATAAGTTTTTGTACCGTTTCAGCTTAAACAGTTTTAGACCATCCCAAAACAGGTCACCCAATAATGCGGTATTAAGGTTTAAGACAGGACATATAGCTCTGAAAAAATTGCTAAGCCCAGAACCGAAACCAAAATAAACAGCACAGCATAGGAGGACACAGATGTAGATTATCTGAATGTTAGTACTACTATGTTGCTACTGACATTTTATTTTATTACTTTGATTGGCTTAAACCAAACTTTGGGAAGTGTTAGGTAAAGTTTTACCTAATCTCCTCGGAGGGTTCACTTGACATAGTTGTTTCTTTTGTTTAGTAACTATGAATATGTATTACTTTGTATAGGAAATTCTGTTGGGATCCAGAGGTTTGTTAACTTTTCTCCACCAGAGGGAGCCTGAGACCTTCCTCCTGAGGGCATGAGTCGACATCTGCACACCTGTTCTCTATCTTCTCATTTGGAGGCGTATAAATGGAGGAGGATGCTGACACTTCTCTGCTAGAGTGTTGCCAGTAACGCTAACTTTCGGCTGCTTTAACCTGGATCAGTTCCCTGATTCTGAATCCCCTTGTCTCTGTGTTTTCAGCTACTCAGATCCTGAATTATCTGGAGATCAACCAACCCTCAAGACGGATCCCTCGCTGCCTGGAGTCTTACCTGTCAACCCTCCGCCGCCGCCTCTGACCTCAGCCCTCAACCTGCCAACCGGCCTCTAGACCCTCAAGGTCCCCCCCCCGGTCTGAAACACCCCCGAACAGGTATTAATCCCAAACTTCCACCAAACAGCAACTTTCCTGGATCCTGACTAATCATTTCTGTCCTCCCCTAGTTACCTCCTGAGATCAATCAGAGGCGCCAAGGATTCCATTACTCTTTGTTTGAATTAATTGTCAATAAATCTCACTATTGTATTTCCTGTCTCTGGAGTGCTTTCTGCATGTGGATTAGGAGACTCGACCCCAACATGACAAATTCAAAGTGCTTAAAAGCAGGGGAAAATGTATTCAACCTACCAAGATTACTTCATGTATATTAAAATAATCATAATTTACTTACGCATTTATAAGAGATGCTCTAGAAATATTTGAGCAACATACTCTAGAAGACTACATGTGGATAGTGTCAGTTAAGCTTAATTTTAGTGGATTTTGGAAATGGAGATTGTCTTTTGTGCAAAATATACACATTAGCAGTCTTTGCAGTTATTTAAGTTTGGGATTTTATGGAGGAAAATAATGTTATAAAGGCAGGCTATTTTAATCAGGATTGATTTGAGAGAAAAATTATTTAGTTCTTTTTCAGGAGAAATGCTTGAAAAGAGTAAAGTTACAAATTTGACTTTAAAATACCATAAAGTATATTTATAAGTAAAATAAAATCATCACTCTGATAAAAAGAGCTGCATTAGTAACATAAATCTGAGAATCCGCTTTATGATAAGCTATTTGGTATTACAGGTTTGACAATGTGTGTTGTGACCTACAGTGGGTGCTGGTTGGAAATGGACACTTCACTCACGCTCCTCGTGTTTCACGAATTGCATGAAAAACATGTGACTACTATAGCCACTAGGTGGCAGTCTGAGTCCATTTCGGCGTCCCATGAGTCAGTATTAGATAGGTCAATGAGCAGACTGGGAGGGGTTTTTACATGTTGCAAGCTGAGCAGACTATTGTTCCCCAGCTTTAGCGTAGAGGGTAGGGTGAATGGTCTACAGTTCAAAAGGTTGAGGGATCGTTCCCAGCTGTGGCTGAGTTTATTATTGTTGCCTTAAATGCTTATGCATTCCCACTTATTGTTGTTCACTTTTTATTTTTCTGACTCTAACTAGTCCCGCAGTTTTCAACCGATTTCAACAATTTTGGTATCAAAACGTTCAGCTTGTTCAGGAGAATTAAGCTATGTCTTTTGGTAAAGATAATTTTTGTAGTTTTCTCGATATTCAGCTTTTTCTGCATTTTTTTTGTCCCATTGAAATGCATGTAGAATTCTTAGATTTCAGCAAAATTCAGCTAAAACTTCATCATCTTTGACCTTTAACTACTTCAGCATACTTTCAGCTAGAAACACCATTCAACTTTTAAAATGTTTCCCTATCTTTTTGCTATTACTGTTTAACTCAGCTTTTTGCTAACTTTTACAGTTTTGCTTCAGTGAAGCTTCAAACTTGTAAAATGTAAAGATTTTCAGATTTATAATTGAAGTCTATGGACGGAATTCTTCAACTGCAAGAGTGCGTGCTCTAGCTTTTGAGCTGTTCTGGTTTTTCCGAACAAATTCTTCTCACTCCCTCATTTTTCACTCAATTGAAATAAATTATACATCAAAACGTAGGTATTTTTGTCAGGATTCAGGAAATGTAATCCTCATATGTTTGGCATTTACAGTTTTCCGACAGTGTGGCCCAGACCGCGAAGAAGTCCACACTTCCCCAATAGAAATCCAATGAGAGACTTGCCAAAAATCACATTAGAAAATCCAAAACGATACATATTTTCGTATCGCTCCCATTTCTTAACTGTTTGATGTACAAACATGAAACTTGGTATACACCATCTCCAGGCACTTCTAGCACTCACATTGAAGGCATTTTTTCAATATCATTTATGGTTTAGCTGTTTAGCTGACCTGTTCGGGCATAGGAAAACGTTGATTCTGAGAAAAATCCTCATACTCAGAAAAAACACATTTTTATATCTTCACCGTGGCTAAATAGTTTTCAGTAGAAACATGAAAGTTGGCACAGTCGAAGCCGAAGGATGGCTGACGACAACAGTGAAAAAATTTTTTGATTACCTTTTACGGTTTTGGCTCACCGCTCGTTTGTTCGGAGGGGAAGTTTTGCTTTTGAGAGCTCTGCTCTACCATTGAGCTGCATGTTATTTAATGAGACCAGCAGGAGTGAAAAACCTTTTTATTTCTCCTTCCCATTAAGGTTGTGAATGAGCTACAGCCATGAAAGTTACCCCAATCGGAGATAAAGGATAGCTGTCGCTTAGACTGAAAGAGTTTTTTAGATACCATTTACAGTTTGTCTTCAGCACACGTTTGTTCGGAGCTGATTTTCCCATTCAAAAAAGCCTGAGAGGAAAGGAACGATACTGTTGCGCTTTTCTCTCTGTCACTGACAGGCTCGTTAAGCGTTGTCAAGGTAACCGAGCTTCAAAGGGATTTTACGTCTGCCACTTTAAACAGCACATTTTAGTCTAATGGAGGGAGACAACACTGATTTAACATTTGGAAATGGATACAATATGACTACTGGCCATGACCCTTCCCTTCACACGCAACCCTGATAGAATTTCAAAATAAGACTCCAGGGACCCTACAAAATAAAAGCCCCTACATTAAACTCAATTTTTCCCCCCAACATATGGCTCAACATTATGACCCAAACTCAACCACTTTTTTAAAATTAGACTCAAGGGGGGGTTTCAAAACACACCCCACAGCAATTTTCAAAATAAAAGCCTCCCATTGCCACATCATGTACTGCCCTAATAACAGGGGAAAAGAGTGATTTAACGATTGGAAAGTCATCAAGTATCACTGCTGGGTCTGACCCTTTTCTCAACACACAACCCTGATAGACTTTCAAAATAAGGCTCCAGGGACCCTACAAAATAAAAGCCTCTATATTACACTCATGTGTTAATTAATGGAAATGGCTCAGCATAATGACTCAAACTCCACCAGCTTGTTTCTTTTAGACTCTTGGGACCTTTTCAAAACACACCCCAGCAAATTTCCAAATAAAAGTCTCCCATTTACGCTCTAATACAGCATCTATTCACCCAATAACATGGAAAACTTTTATATGCACAAGGGCTGTTGACGTCACACCCAAGTGCACATTTCTTAATGAAGCTCTAACATTTCTACTTTAATAATCTATCTGCTAACCTCATAAGCAGATGCTTTGCTTCTGTCGACTTCCAGGTAAACAGATACTTTTAGACTTTTTCTTCTGGTTAATCAACTTTAACTAAATGTTTTGCTTTTAAGATGAGGGAGTTTCTGCTATTATTCTACCAAATGATTCCACCCTACAAAATCTTCAGATGATTCCACTTTTTTCTGTTGTATGAAGTTTCTGGTTACTTCCTATCACATTTTCGTATGTTCCTCAGCTAATTTGTGCTTCTTTTCCTTCTTTCACTTTCTTTAGCTAATTTTTCTTTTTTCATTCAGCAAAAAAAGCATTCCCACTTTGCTGTTTCTCCGAAACAGCGTTTTCTAGTTATTATTATCTAGCTGGTAAAATTTTCAGTTTGATCTGGAAAAGGACGCTATGATGCCTGATACAACAAGCTTGAAAGGCAATGATGTTTTAGTTTACTCCGCTTTGTTTGACCCAACCCCCTGGCTTTTTGGGCACATTATGCAAGAATGCTGCTTGCTGCCGTGATGAATAGTGGCGTTTCTAAGCTGTTGTCAGGGATGGCTTTGATCGACCTAAAAGTCAGTGAGCTAATCCGGAGTATTCCCATTTTACAGTGAACCCTCATTTATCGCGGGGGTTACGTTCCAAAAAGAACCCGCGATAGGTGAAATCCGTGAAGTAGAAACCTTTTTTTTTTTTTTTAGAGTTATCATACAATTTATACAGGCCCAAGCATTTGTTTAACAAATAAAAGTACGGTATAAACGTTGTTAACTACTGTACTGTACTGTAAATTTGTATATTTACAATTTTAATATCAACAAAATGGGAATAAAAGAAATCAAAATGTGCATTTGGAAAGTTCTCCAGAGAAGGCGAAAAGGTTTCATGGTTTAGTCAATATGATTCCATCTGTTATACTGTAAGTATAAATAAGTCAAACAGACCAACATGTATTTTTACAGAAAAATAAAAAAAGCGTTACTTTTTTTTTAAGTTTTACCTTTCACTGCCTTGATAGCTTCATTTGTTGGTTCATGAACTTGGGGAAACAGGAAGTAGTCATCTAAAAGTAGAAAAAAAAACAAAGTATAAAGAATATTGATTTTGTTCTGTTATTTGGTCTTTTTTCAGTTTGATCAAAAGACATAATGAATCTTTTCATGTTGTTTCAGCTGTTGAGATTGATTGTCTTGGCACTGATGACTGGCTTAATTTACCATTCGATGCACCTGTCCAGCTCCACCCAGTGTCTCATCACCATTCATCCGTGTTACCTGCCTATTTAAGCTGCTTGCCCCCAGTCATCAGTGCCAGATTACTCGAGCCTCTGGTGAGAGTTCCATAGCGTACCTGTTTGTGTTCTGATTGCTTGATCCTGACCCATTTTTGCCTTTGGACCTCATAGCCTGCCTGTTCCTGTTCTGATCTGTTTGCCTGACCTGTCTTTGGACTCCTGCTGGGTTTCCCTATCGTACCTCTTCGGATCTCTGGTCTTCTGGCTTGGATTCCTATGAACCTACTTACAGAACCTCAGAGGTCTATTTGTCACAATAAGATAAAAAAAGACTTGATTGCAACCAAATTGGAAATTATTTTCTTAAAAATCTTCTTTAGTTTCAATTACATGTAGAAACTAGAAATTCTGCCCCATCTTTTTTAAGTTGATGGAATCCCGACTGGATGTCAATAAAAAGTATTTTATTCAAAGGTGTCAAGTAACAAAGTACAAATACTTTGTTACTGTACTTAAGTACACTTTTAAGGTATCTAACTTTACTCCATTACTTATTTTTCCTCCTACTTCTGACTTCTACTCATTACATTTTTACACAAGAATCTGTACTTTCTATTCCTTACATTTTTAAAACAAACGTTACTCGTTACTCTTGGCTTTGGTTTGATGCAGAGGTCACGGATTAGTGCACGGGATCCGGACCCACCTCCTGGCTAATCCGAACCCAACCTGATTTAAAAAATGTATAAATGACCACGTTTTCTGATTACAGTGTCTAAACGTCACTGGCGACGCTTCTGCTGTTACCCCGAAGTCTCACATCCTCTGTCACCACTCCGCACCGCAGCATCCAGACCTCCTGTGCAAAGCAAAGCCTACAGACTCCACTGTTCCTCCCATCTTGCTGCGCTCTGACTTATCCTCTGAGCTTTGGGAGAGCATATTATTCATTAAATTCGTAGAGCAAAACATGCAGAAATTAACGCTTTATTAAATACAACATATAAAAAAAATCCCCATCAGCATTCAGCATATGCTCAGTTTCTGATGGAAATGAGAAATCTGCCACCTGGTCTGTTGAAGTAACAATAATTTGCATCCAATCTTTTAAATAAATGGTGTTAGGTTTTTAAAATATATAAGAATTATGCTCAATTTCATAGTTACTGATCTGTTGTTACTATATTTTAATTTGACAAACCGGATCTTCTCGCCGTTCTTTTTTGTGTTTGGTGCGATTGCAATAGCGGATCTTGACCTGGCCGGACCGGAGCGGAGCCTCAACAGCCAAGCCCTTTAACGTAGACCCTGTTATTGTTTGCAGACAACCAGTGAGCTCAGCTGTTGTTGGTCGCTGTCAACTGCTGGTCTGCTTGAGGCCTGTTGCAAGAACCAACTCTTTCAGATCTCTCTCTCAACCTTCCTGGACCTCTTAGGGTGCAGTCTGCAAACCCCCTTCATATCCAATCTTTTACCCCAAACCAGGCTTTCTCCTCTGGATCAATCAACTAAGCCTATTCAATTAGTCATCTGCCATCCTCCAACAACAGGCTACCGATTAGGCCGTTTTTTCCCCCTCAGACAAACCAGAGGGCTGATAACTTACTGCAGCGCCCTGCTTCCCTGATTCCTGTTAACAGTTTGGTTCTGAGTAATTCTGCATACAGGGTCGAAAAGCTACAAACCCGCACAACAGTATGACTGTAATTCAGTGGTGTCAAAAGTACACACATTTGTTACTTAAAGGAATAGTACACCCAAAAAATGATTAGCCTTCATTTTCTACTCACCCCCATGCTGAACAACACTCTGGATTACTTTTTTGATATCTCAAATGCATCTGGAGATCTGGGAGGCTTCTTGCTGTCTGCTAACATTCAAATAATGGAGGTCTATGGTGCCCGAGGCAGAAAGGTCCATAAAAGTCCGCAAAAAACGTGTCAATATTCCTCCATACTGCTCGTCCAATGTATTCCAAGTGTCCTGAGTGGGTAGCGTCCATAATTTACTCGAAACGAAGTCATTTAGAATGTTTTTAGAGCATAAACAGTAGTGTATAGGATTTCCTAAAAGCGCGTTCACGAGTCTACTGAAACCGCGGCAGACCAAACCAGACGAAAGTGCGTATTCAGCTCGGCAAAGAACTCATGCTCTTCCTCAACACGTAAGTCCTCAGACATTTTTCTTTCGTTGTTTCTTTCTTTGCACTGGTGAACAGCACATTTCTTCTTCTACGCTTGCATTATCGGCGAGCAGACGCTGAATGCGCACTTGAAGGCTAATTATGTTTTGGGTGTACTATTCCTTTAAGTAGATGTATAGATACTGCAGTTTAAAAACACTTTGGTAAAAGTTGAAGTATCAACTTGACCCCTTTACTCAAGTAAAAGGGAATATTATGTGCTCCAAAAACTACTTAAAGTATAAAAGTATAAATTAACCTTTAAAAAAAAGCCAGAAGCCACTATTTGAATTTTAAAGCTCAATTTCAAAAAAATCTTTGAGATAGGGCAAAGGATGAGGGAGGTCTTGTTGGTCTCCGTCACCCGTTACACTCTCACCTGTGTCCGACCTTTCAAACATTTCAACCTCTTGTTCTGAATCCAACATTGTAGCATGAAATAGACAATTCATGTTTACAGTTTTAAGAATACCTGCTTGTTTCTGATGATTTCCTTTAGCTAACCAATGATTGTTTGTGTTATATGACTCATCCAATGACACTAGTTTTCACTAGATGTGGAATGCGCCAATGATCTGCATTGAATGGCGCCCATGACATAAAAGTAAATATTTATAAATATTAACCCAGGGGTAACCAAATAAAAAATAGCGGGGTCAGATGAAGAAAATCATCAACCAGTAAAGGTCTGGAGACATTTTTTATGATTTGTTACTTTAAACAGAATTTAACACTGAAATAAAATTAGGTATTTATGCATTCTTGTTTTACTTTGAATTTGTAAATAGAATTAAAAAAAAATTGCAAAAAATTACATCCCTTACTAGCTCAGAGGAGTTGACACTTGTTTGAGTGTATTCCTGTATATCTATCAGTAGTTAAAGGACAAGGGTCAGCAAATGCAAATTCTGCCCTGTAAAACAATGTCAGCGCAATTGCCGCTGTATGATCTGAAGCCTCATTTGGAGCTTTTAAACAGGCTTTTGAAAAACATTGATAATTTGCAGCTGTTATAGATTTTTTAGAATAAAAAGCTTGCAGATGTGCATAATCAAAAAATAACAAAAATACGAGTATAAGTTTAGTTCTGTTCCGTTTATGTCTCTTTCCTTGTACGTATGAAATATCTCATGCTCCTGAATGCACTACAGCTATCTGACGCTCCCGAATGCATCATACAGGTCTGTGTAGATGCGCGTTTTGATTTTCCGCTCGGCAGGCATGCACTTGTCGGCATAACACCAGATCGCAGTAATCGCATAATCCCTGACCTCTGCATTCAACAGAAGCCAAGAGTAACGAGTAACGTTTGTTTTAAAAATGTAAGGAATAGAAAGTACAAATATTTGTGTGAAAATGTAATGAGTAGAAGAGAGAAGTAGGAAGAAAAATAAGTAATGGAGTAAACTATAGATACGTAAAAAGTGTACTTAAGTAACGAAGTATTTGTACTTCGACACCTCTGCTGTAACTTTACATATTTCCCTTATGTATTCAGAAAACCCCAATGGATATTTTAAAAGTTGCTGTGAAAATCCTTTATGCCTTTATGTGTAAAAAATAATACAATTTTGAACCCATCTGACCTTTGAGTGTTACATCACGGGTTTCTGATACAGATACATTTACGCCATCAAGGGTAAACATCAGGGTACAGGTATATGTTCCACTGTTTTCGTTTTCCACTCTGTCAATGTTTAGCACAATCCTGCCCCTGAAGGTGTACTTTCCGGGTTCATCCAGTATGGGGTCACAGCCCTGTTGGGATAAAGAATAGTTTAGTTTCCAGCATTCACTTAGAAGATCCTCAACATTGAAAGCTGACAACATTTAATTAGTTTCCCATTTAAAAGAGGGGATAATTGCTATCTGCTAAATGATAAGATGTTCCTTCATGCCTTTTTCATGACTCATTTGTATATTTTATTTCTAAAGGAATAGCTTTACTTGGCGGAGACCCTGACAAATAGGTTAACTGACTGTTGAAGACATCTCTCATGCACAATGGAAAATAGATGTTTTCACACAATGCATAACAGAAAAGGAATTTTCCCCACCGTGATTCTGAATCACATCATGCTTAAGCTATTGGGGAAAACTGAATATTTTTGGGAATATTTTCAATATATAAAAAAAACCATAACATTTTAGATACCCTGCTACAAACTACTCACCATTGTTTTCTGGAATATTAGCCATTTTCTCCTGAGAGGACAAAACGTAGCTTCCAATTGGTAGCATTGATAAAACAATGCGGGAAACGACACCAATGTCCAGATGTTTTCTTCAGAATCACTAATATGGTATGGAAGGCAAGAGTGGCCATATCCCTCCGATAGTTTTTCAGGGTGCTTTTCTCGAGAAAACAAGTTAACTTTCTCATTATCTAAAGAAAACGAAAGCCGCTTTCTCATCCTAACAAGATGATTGGTGTGTGTTAAAACTGATTACATCCTTCAAAACCACAAAAGCGGGAGAGGATTTATAAGTATAATTCATGGCATCCTATGTGCAATTCTGTTCCACTTCTGATTCATAAGCAATTAGACCTATGCCTCGGGTGCCTTAGCATCCCTGTTTTCCTGAACAGCTCCGGTGTTACGTCTGTGACAGGTATAAGATGCATTAACGCCCAAGTTGAGTCCAGATTAAATTTTTTAATAAAAAAAAACTGTCAGATTTGTTTCTACTGTATTCCATGCAATCCAATCATCCACCATGGCCTAAAAATGAGTGAAAAGAAATAGGAAACAAAAAAATGGTTATTTGTGCACACACGGTATCGCAAATGCACAACTACTGGCACAGCAGTAATGGATGGACTGGGAATCCAACAGTTGGGCAGCCTCATTCATTACTCATACAAGCTAATCATCTCCTTACCTCAAGAAATCAGTTACTGTTTTCTCTTGATAGCAAGATAGTTATGTTGTTATCTTGAGAAGGCAAAGGAAAAAAAAAAGTGGAGTATAACCACTCTCAGCTTCCGTAATATTGTGAAACCTCTCTGTATTGTTATTTTTTGTTCCGTAATGCACATTTTGTTAAACATTGTACTAAAATGGATTAACACTGTACTTATAGTATACTTTGATGAGTGAAAACATTTACAGTTGACTGATTAATCATACAATATCATCTAAGTTAAAAACATTTAAAATTCTCTGAAAGTTTTTCTGACTAACGCAAAGAATGTTTTTTTTTTTATTACTATTTAAAAATGTGAGAAAACAAGCCTTTTCTAAACTCAAATTGAGTTTGCCAACAAGAACAATAAAAGTGACATACCTTATACCAAGTGACAGAGTAGATGATGCCGTAATTGTCCAGTTTATACAGATAGTCCCATAGATTGCATTTCACGATGTCTGCCACACCTTTGTTGAGCACTTGTTCGACTTTTTGTGGCCTTCCACACTCTCCAGCAACTGGCATATTTACCACCAGTTTAGTGGACTGCATGAAGCACTGAGAAGGAGTCCTGCAAGGAAAAACAATACAGCAGGATTTCAAGCTTAGCATATGTAATTAGCACATGTAAAAATTTTAACATGCTTATTTTAAAAGTCAATCAGTCTAGCAGCTGGTGTTAGAAAGATGCTTCGGGAAGCATTGCATTTTTTTTTCTTTAATCCTATTCAACCCTTTTCTGAGAAATGGTTGGAAAAGGTGAGACACCACAGTGTCACATTGTAGAAAACAAAACTCTTTCTTTAGCTTACTTTTTGCATGCAGTCAGAATAAAATATCCTCACAGAAGAAGTGACTTGATCTTCTCTATTGAATTTTTATTGATTTTTTTCCCCACAGATTTTGTGGGAAAAAATAGTCTTAATAATTTAAACCAGTCCGAAGAGTATTAATGTCTTTTGAAAACTAATCAGGTTTATAATTTTCAACTTTTGTCAAAAGCAGAAAGTATTTTTAAGTGTGACCTTACTCTTGTCGAGGTAAACTTCATAATTGTCATGTTATCTTCTATAGCATTATCTTATCATTTATGTTCATAGAAGGAGTCAAAAAATATTATTTTTCTTCAAAGACCTTTTTTGTGAAATAATCTAATAAAAAAAGTGATGCATAATTTTTATGCATCACTTGCATCACTTGAATCACTTTTTTTCTCAAATTTTTTCAGGTTGCAAAAAAAATAAAAAAAACTTTTTATAGAATACATTTTTTTTTAATTCTTAATAATGAACTACATACTGAATTGATAGTTTCCCTAAACATTCTTTCTGTTGTGGAGATTTAAGTAGATTTAAATTAGTGGTGGGCCATTATCAGCGTTAAGAGATGACCTATCTTACAAACTACCTGCGAGGAGAATTATCATGAGGAGAATACATGACCAGCACGCCGTGGAGAAAGCCGTGAAAGATGAGAAGTTGATTGAGGCAACGTGTGCGCCACTGACGGTGGACAACTGGACGTCTGTCAATAATGATAACCACCTCTCCATTTCTGTACACCTTGTCGATACCAGCTTCCTCTGCTTTAGGTATGCTATGTTATGTAATTTCAAATGTTATTTTACCACGACACCATGAATAACTACCACAACAATACAGTAGTAGACTGGTCCCCTACTATTCCTTTAATATTCTTTCTGTCATGATTTGTGGACATTAAGATCTAAAGAGAAGCATCATCTCCTGGTCAGACCCTGTAAATCAGTGAAAGGATGGTGACCGAGTAAAAAAATATGCAAGAGGGGGTCACTCCAGTTTTTAACAGTGTCCTGTCTGGCAATGTGGCAATAAGAATAATTGTCTTGGTGCCAAAAAAGGGGAGTATTACAGATTGTATGGACACTCCAATGTAAGTAGAACAGGAAAGGAAAAACAGGAAAAAACAGAAAAGATGAAAGAAAGAGGAGAAAAAAAGGGGGGTGTAAGTTTGCTTCTTGATGATAGCTTTGGTGAATGTGGGTAAAGTGTGATACTTAATGAAAATGTAGCTTCTGTGGTATCTATTTAGCCTATTTAATTTCTAGATTTTCATGATACATACATAAAAACCTCAGAATCTTCACATCACAACAGACATTCTAAACGCAGATTTTAGATTATCCTCAAACGCTGTTGTCTCTTAAGTCAGATTTTTGGAGACACTATATGGTTAAAGTAGGACACCCATATATTGGAAGTGGGACACTATTTTTTTCAGCAAAAACACGGTAAAAAAAAATTAGCAAAAAAAGTATTTATGACTTTGTCAAAATCTTATGTAAGAAGGCAAAATGATATGATTTTTGCAAACATAAAAAGTAAACCTTTTCTTTTAAATTCTGGAGGTAGAACACACATCATAAATGCCTTGGGCAGAATTAAAATGAGTAATTTTAATCTAGATTAATTGAGAATAATTCTAAAATCACAATGAGATTAATACAGAATAAAAAATGTATCTCTGCTCACCAGTAACTTAAATACAATGTAACATTTTGACAAACATTAAGAACTGTTGTAAAGGACCTTAAAAACCATTTGTAAGTCCAGCACAACAGCTTGCAGACCCCCTTGTCTATGCTATGAGACTTCATGGAAATCTGGTCTTCAGTGATTTATTTAAAAAATATTACTGTTTGGCTTCTTTATTTTGGAGCCCCCTAAACTGGTTTTGGCACTAATCAGTTTGTGTCCCCCCAGTGCATATTGGTACCTGCCTGGCCACCCCTTGGAAAACGTTTTAGCTTTGTGACTGATTGTAACAGAGATTTCTGCAGATTGGTACATTAGTAGACCAGGGTAATGCCACCGACCTGGAAAAACTTAATCTGGATAAAATATCTGACATTATGAGGAACATTACAATCCAGAGCTTGACTGATTAGTTAAGACATGTATATAACAAGTAAAGTAACAACCACATTATGTACCAATGAACTGCAGTGTGTGTGTAAGGTATGGACGTTTTAAAAACACACTTTCTTTGGGTTTGCAATTTTTAAAGTAGAAACACTGGGCGGAACAACAAATCCATATAAGCCCATTTGAATTTCTAAGCTATAAATTGTGACCCGGCTGTTTTAATATCTTAATATCCGTGTAACTTTTAAATTACCTTGAATTGAATATCAGTTTTCAATATATTTTTTGAATAAAAGGCAAAAAAGTTATCTTTTTAAAGTTTTTTTTTTTTTATTCGAAGTTATTTTCCTTTTAGCATCTTACCTCAGTACAGTTAAGTATTCTCCATCATCATCCATAGTACAGTTAAGGAACCATAGAGTTTCCCTAATTACCAGAACTTGACCGGTCACATTTCTCATTTCTTGTCCGCTCTTTGTGCTGTACCAGGTGATGTTGAACGGGGTGGTGGTAAAGTTAAAGACATCTGGAGACAACAGGGTGCTGTTCAGCATGGCCACGTCCCCGGGAACAGAGAAAACTCTTTCAAAATGGAGCTTGTAGTTGGTGCAGTTCTCTGCAACAAAAAAATCATTAAAAAAAGAAAATATCTTCAGTTACTCCGCTTTCGTCTCTCTTATTTAAAACATTTTGATGCATTTAAACAATATATCTCTTCTGCTGCAAACTAAATGGGACAATGTCACTCGTAAAAAGTGAATAAATAGCCTGAAAGAATTCTCATGGATGATTCAAACAAGTCCCTCATCCCTTCATCAAATAATATTTTAAACCTAAAAAAAAACACTTGACATTTTTATTGTGCAAGGGACCACATTCATCCTTTGTCACCTTCAATTGAAAGCAGTGCTGCAGTTGCCTTGACTGCGGATGTTGTCGGCCAATAGCAGGGTGCTTGTATCTTCACAAGGCTGCAAGTCCCTTGGTCCTTATCCAATAGGGACCATTTGGGGCCCCCAATCAAAACCCTTAAAACAAAAATGCTTCATCTGTGCTGCACAATAGTAGCCCACTGCTCCCCAAGTGGTTGGGTAAAGTGCAGGGGCAAATTTTATTGTAAGGTACAGCAAATTAAAATGAAGATTAAAGAGAAATAATAATAATATATTCGGGGATGGCTTTAAGAAAGGGATTTAAGAATCTGAAATGAAATCTGAGAATCTTTGGAAGGAGCAAAAGATTATGTCATGTAAAGGAGGCCTTCCAACCGCAAAGATCAGTCATCAACATAAATAACCAAAATACTAGGGGAAACATGCATACTGGACAGCATATATGCAAAAGACTATACAAATTTCTCTGTATGTTACTGAGAAGGGCATACGTTGTTTTTAACATACCATGTTTTAATAAAATGTATCATAGATTTTTACTATAAAAAAATATTAGTACAGTAATTTACTTGTTTTTGTTTTTAGTGTTGCATTTTGTCCCCAAGGTGGCAGCAAAATTCTAGCACAGGACTAGTGGCTGCTGCAGAAAAAGAAAAAAAAAAGTAACCTTTCAAAAACCTTAGAAATGTTACACTTGTAAGTTTATTCGTAAACACTGGTGTAAAGGAAAGTTCTGCGTTTACACCTTGAAGTTTAGACTTTCTCTCTCCGGTTCGTTTCCTGAGAAGAGATCCTTTGGGGAAAACCCTTTACATAATACTTCATAATATAAATGTATTAAACAACCATGAGATAAGACAGCAGATTTTGAAATAAATTGTAATCTTATTTAGACCAGAGAAGTTGATTAGGGTTACAGAAGGTAGCGCTTACCAACTGGGTTCCAAGTGGCCTCGAATCACAGTTAAAGAAGCATTTTATAAAACTCCAGTATGCCACATTATCACATCATTACATCATACACGCTTGTAAGGCTCCAACCTTATCAAAATATTACACTTTGTTCTTAGATCAAGACACCGCTCTCATTCCATTCCCAAATCTTTGCCACATACACAATGAAGAGGGTTTTTTTATCCTGACAGAAAAACTGTCTTAATTAGATCAACTACTTGGGAAAACTTTAGCTCTGACAAAACAGGCAGGTGTTATTAGGGTTTAACACTCACACATCATCAATAGAAATATTCCTAACACAAGTATCTCAGTTTTGGGTCGATATGTTAACAAAAACAAAACAATTAAAAAACAAAACAAACCTTTTATAAATTCAGCCTTTGCAGGTCCTGCACAAATCCATAAAATCCAGAGGAGCAACGGAAGTATTTTGCATAATGAACTCAGGTCCATTTCTGAAAATAGATGCAAACATATGTAAAAGAATTAATCTGATAGATGAAACAGCCGTCTCTGCTGCCGTCTGTTCCCCTTTCCTTAGTGTTCTTGTACTGGAGGGTGCAAGAAAGCAGAAACAAGCAGCAGACTCCTGACAATATGTTGTGTAATGCTTTCAAACATGTCATAACCCATAATTCTTTAAAGGCATTTTCAAATTTATATAAAATATAATCTTTTTGAAAGAGGTTGTGAGTGATTTAGGTTACCCTGAGCTTTGTAGCAAACTGTCTGACAGAGAATTGTCTCACCATAAATAAAAACAAAACTATAATCTTTGCTTGACGATTGTAATCCCTTTAAAGGTCCTTGGTCCTTTTGCTTCACATTGCTTCTTCACCATCAGATAGTATGGCATGATTGATCTTTAGGAAAAACTGTCTATTAATCTGTTGGTTTTTTTATTAACCCAGTTTAATAAAAATTTACCAGAGGTGGTGTTGCGAGGTTGAGGTTCGATTTTTCCTAAAAGACAGCTTGTTATTGGTTTATAAACTCCAGATGAGGGTAGCTATAAGTACCTCAGGATAAAAATGAGATTATTTACATTCTTTTTCATTTGTTGAGCAGTTGTTGCAGCCTGGTTAGTGTGTGTGAATTTATCTTATCACTTTAAGGCAGGTAAAATAGGTAGCTCTTTCAATATCTCCTCAAAAAATTAACTTGATTTAATTGCAAAATAATCCAATTCAGTTTATTTCTATAGCGCCAATTCACAACACATGTCATCTCAAGGCACTTTACAGTTCACCAGATCATAAAGTCAAATTGATTAAAAGTTTTCTATCTAAGGTAAACCAGTTGATTGCATTAACTTATTGACTCAAATGTAATCCCTCACACTAAGCATGCTTGTAGTAACAGTGGAGAGGAAAAACTCCCTTTTAACAGGAAGAAACCTCCAGCAGAACCAGCCTCAGTGTGAGCGGCCATCTGCCGAGGCCGACTGGGGTTCAAGGAGACAGAAGCAGAGATACAAAAAGCAGCTGCAAAAGGCGGCCCCGTCCAGGAAACACACAGCCAGGCAGACGAGCTCTGAACCAGCTCCCATATCAGTGGATAAAGAGAGCACATCCAGCCAGTCACAGTCAGAGAAACAGGACTACACTGAAAGACAGACCTATTTCGAACTTCTATAAAAAAAAGTTGTTGATGGCAGCAGCACAGCTGATATTTCTCTCCAGGATGGTGTCACAGCCAAACAAGTATATAGAGTGGGAGAATAGAGATAGAATGAGGCAAAATAATGAAATAGGGGTCCCTATGTCCTCCAGAAGTCTAAGCCTATAGCAGCATAGCTATAGAGATATCTCAGGATACATATACATTAAATGTTTTAACTACAATAACTATGGGTTGGGATATAATTGAAAGGTAACAGCAGTTAAAAGGATAATACAAAAATGAGGTCATGAAACATCCAAACAAAGGCTTCTACAACACAGAGGCAAAAAAAAAAAAACGAAACCACAGTCCCTTCATGTCTCTAACTTCAGAAGAGCCAACAGATCAAGTAACACAGATGGAAACACCTTGTGTGCAGACGTGGGTGGATTTGTGGCTAAACTGTTCTGCTTGTAATGCGACAGCAGTAGTTTTTTGTTGTTTTACACTCATTGTTTTTTTTTCTCATCAAATGGATGTAACCACACGGAAATTCCAGGTAACAGTCATTTAATACATGTATTTTGCAGAAAGGGACCTGTTCATATTCTAGAGATGACATGAGATTGTATTACAATTACTCCTACCAAAAAAAGATAGTGACAATGACTCTTGAAAGTAAAAAAATTTTTAAAGTGGAAGCTGGGGTCCATCTCATCCATAAAAAGTCAGAGGCGAAGTTCACCCTGGAGGCGGGATTAAGCATTAAAAATGTTTTAAAAAAAATAACAATAATAAAAATAAAAATTTTAAAAAAGCAGAAAAAACTTGTATAATATTTCTCACATTTTATGCTAATTCACCGCCACCGGTTTACTGAATAGGTTTTTTTTTTTTTTTGAGGTAACGGGAAAATCCAAACATGTAGCAAGTAAATATGCAAATCTCAGGTTTTGGTCACGATTTGGTTTCTTCTTTGTTCTGAGGACAGAGTTGTGTGCATAAGGAATATAAAAGAAACATTTTGAGAATCAACGATGAATGTAAAAGAAGCTACATTTGGAACAGTTTACTTGAAATAAACTGCAACAAAGGCAATATATATATATATATATATATATATATGTATATCTGTGTACACAGTATATATATATATACTGTCTATATATATATATACTATACGGCCTAATGAATTAGTTTATTTTCATTTAGGGATATTGAATCAGTAATTTACCTAATCAATGTATAAATAAAAGCATTGTTAATTTACATCTGTGCAACAGCCCTTTAGGTGGTCAGATTTGGATCATTTACGGAAGTCATTTAAGAGACCAGACTTTGAGATGTCTCAGGAAAACTGAAAAAAGGGGAACGGGGTGGGGTACAGACCGGGAGAATTAACACAACTGAAAAAAAAAAAAAAAGAAGATATATGGTGTGTGCACAAAATTAAAATTTGTTCCCACAAAACACTAATTTCCAGCAACAAAATACCTTTCTATGGCTGAGAAACATTAATATCTGTGCAAGAAACATTAAATTGTGCCCACAAAATACATTTGATGTGTACATGACATGCTAATCAATTTCCACGGCATACTTATTTGTGGCCAAACCATTGATATAATATATCGCTTTCAGCTGCACCAGATCCAGTCGAGCAGTACGAGGCTTAATGGGGCACTTGATTTGCTTTGACCTAATATAACTGTCTGGCTGATGCACATTTCTTTATATGTTAGATAATCAGATAATATTAAAAAATTTAGGGCAGGGGTGTCAAACTGGTTCTAGAAAGGGCCGTGTGGCTGCAGGTTCTCTTTCCAACCAAACAACAGTAGACCAGATTCCGTTCATCTCATCAAGTCATGATGTTCAGATTGGACTCACTTGATGAGATGAACGGAGTCTGGTCTGCTGTTGTTTGGTTTGAAAGAAATTCTGCAGCCACACGGCCCTTTCTGGAACTAGTCTGACACTCCTGATTTAGGGGCCCAGTCTATCCCTCATCTCTCAAATTCCTTCTTCAAAAAGTTGACTTAACCACTGTTTCCCTGCTTTTTCCTACTGTCCATCCTTCGTGCAGCCCAGCACTGACAACATTTTATTTCAAGCCCAGAGCTTTTATGGCTTCTCCTTCTCTATTGATTGAGCTTGATCAATACCGGGAAACAGTTTGTAAAATACTCAGATCAGCCAATCTGGAATTAAGAAGTATTGGTTTAGACTTCAGCAGGTAGTCTTCTAGAGGCTAAAAAGATGAGCTGCTGCTATATAACTTTCTGATTAAATGTCAGCTTAGTGATATGTAGTTTTCCACCCATCCAGCTTTTCCATGCAGTGTCTTGGGGGAGAGCTGGAGCCCATCTCAAGCATTCATTGGAGAGGAGACAGGGGACACCCTGGAAAGGTGTCTTGACGTTTCTAAATCTTAAGGGGAGGGGCGGCCTAGTGGCTAGGTCATAGAGCATAGAATCCTGAGGTTCTGAGTTTGAGCCCCACAGATAGCCACTCTCGCTCCCTGAGCAAAGACCCTTAATCCCACACTGCTCCCTTGGCGCTACTCAATGGCAGCCCACTGCTCTTCAAGGGGATGGGTTAAATGGGTTCATGTTGTTGCTCTGTACTTGTGACAGTGTAATGACAATAAAAGCTGGGGAAAAAAAAACCTTTTCTGTGATTAACTGTATTTGCTTTCTTTCATTTCTTTTGAAATGAAAATGTTCTCAAAGCTAATCTGCTTAACGATTGGTTTCCTTCACAGACCCAAATACGGAGCTAGTTTACATGACCTTTTTCTAACATGAAAAGTGTTTATGGATCACGTGTATATTCTGTTTGGCAGGAGGGAGCTTTCACTCAGGCGGTTTCTGAAGGAGGGTTTTTCCTGTTAAAAAGGGAGTTTTTCTTCTTCACTTGCATAGTAGGCCTGCTCTGTGTGAGGGATTGCTGCAGAATCAACAACACAATGCAACTAATGCTTACTGTCTCTACAAGCTCATCCAGGAGGAAAAAATTCTGCAAGGTCAACGAGTTGATGAAATCGGCTGCTTTTCCTTAGATAGAAAACTTGATGAAATTGTCTCTGTGAAGTGCCTTGGGATGCCATTTAATGTTAACTGGCTATACAAATGAACCGGTTTGAATTAAATAAGGCAGTATTAGAGTTAGCATAACAGTCATGTTTTCAGACTCTGGGGGGAGCTGAAGCTAGAGAGAACACAAAGACATGTCAACTTTAAGTAAAAAGACAGCAAGTCAGGATTCCAGCTCACGACTTCATTCCTGCAAGGCAACAACAGGTTACCAGCTGCAGCACAAGAGCTGCTTTATGAAATTACAGGAAAACAATATTTTCAGGTAATATTCTAAATGCTTGTTTTTAGCTCTAATTGTTGGTGATAGAGTCAAGGAGATAGCATTTCACCAGGAAAAAAGAAGACCAGTTCTAATCTGTTCCTGGATATCCTAACAGTTAACACAGTGGTCTGCTGGAGGTTTCTTCCTGTTAAAAGGGAGTTTTTCCTCTCCACTGTCGCTACATGCGTGCATAGCGAGAGGGATTGCTGAAGAGTCAATGAGTCGATGCAATCAACTGGCTTTCCTTAGATAGAAACCCTTGAAACAATTTGATTGTATGATCTGGTGAACTGTAAAGTATCCTGAGATGACATGTGCAGTGAATTGGCGCTATATAAATAAACTGAATTGAATTGTTCATGTTGCTAGAAGACAGAGAGTAGTCAGTAGTTCGGTTCGTAAAGGATTTTGAGTTTAAAGAATTATGATGACAATATTTTTTAACTAGATCTCATGTTCTTCCATACAAATCAAAGCTGCATCCAGTTGAGGGCCTCTTTATTTTAACAGACATACAAGCTTAGCATTGCAATTGCAAAGCTGATGGAAAGAGTGAGGGTGAGAAGGACATAACCTCACAGTTCAGGCTATAAGTGTCTGAAGTGTGGAAATTAATTAATTATATTATAAATTTTTTTCTTCATCAAACTCCAGTAGCCTGTATTTTTGTTCTTTTTGAAAATGGGCAGACAGGGGGAGAGACAGAACAAAGGCTTGAAATCAAACCTGTGAGACTTGTGATGAAAGGACCAAAGCCTCTGTGCATAAAGGAACTTCTTTACTTAGGATTAATAAAGATTAGTTGGTCCTGGAGGTTGAAGCTGATGGCTAGTATAAGAGGTGCCAAGACCAGGGACTAAACCTAACCCATTGATTTTAGATCGTAAAGAAAGGTGATCCCACCAATGATGCATCTGCATGAAACACATTCTGAGCCCAAATCATGAAAAAACATAATCCATTTGAGGTTTGAAGTTTAAGTAACATCTTTTTAAATTTTTTTTTTCAAAACTGCTTTAAAAAGCTATTAAATTTAGTAAATGTTTATCTTATAAAGGTTTCTATATCAACGCCAGTAATGTGCTTTGGCTTCCTTCCATTGTAAAAGCAAAGTATCATCGATTTCTCTAATTCTCTTATCTCCAGCAAAACTTAATGATTTAAAAAAACAAAAACAAATTATCAGTAAATTTTATTTGAATGCAATGGTTAAAAAGTCCATAGTGGTGCAAAAACATTTCAAAGTAAAGGTTTTAATAGATTTGAAATTGTCCAAGGTTAACTTTAAGTTTGGCTAAAAAACAGGCACAAAAAATCTGATAACACAGAATAACAAACTAATTCAACAGACAGTCATCTTAGGTTTATTTTAAAGTGTTGTATAATATCTTACTACACACGCTTTTAAAGGCTATATATACCCTCCACATTGCTTGAGAGCAGGTTTCTCTGATTATACTTCCTCCATTAATGACCAGAGAAAGGAGGGAGCCTCTTTTGTCCCTGATGATATATCTATGTAAGAATTCACATGTAGTCCTGAACATTGTATTCATTTGACCTTATATTTCTACAAATAAAACATAAGCTATAGAATTCAGACATGTCTTATAAAAAAATACAAATCTGTAGTAGCAGTTGATGAGGAATATGAAAATTGCATTGACTTACCTCAGAACTAGCAAGACATGAGGCAGGGAGAGACAAAGGAAGGATGGCAGTTTATGTGGGGAGCCAGAGCAAAAAAAAAAAAAAAAAAACCTGCATGCAGTCACTTTCTGGCAGACTGATGAAAAACTAGAAACTAGAAACAACAGAGGGAACTTCTTTCTTTACCACAAATCTTCTATGCTAAAAAAAAAAGTGGTTTTAATTTTTGCAAAAGCAATTATGAAATATTTAAACGCACTCTACCTATCCCTTCTTTTCAAAATCTAACACTGACACAAATATATAAAAAAATAATAAAATACCTACATTTTTACTGTATGATATCAAAATTAACATTATTTTCTATATATATCCAAAATAAAATGTTTAATATGCTATATAAATAAAAAAAGTATAATTAAAGATACATTAATACATTATTTCTAATCTTTAATATAATAGATCTAATGCTCAGTGGAGCAGTGGGTAGCACAGCTGCCTTGCAGCAAGAATGTTCTGGGTTTGATTCCCAGCCTGGGGTTTTTTCTTCATTCTTTTTGCATGGAGTTTGTATGTTTTCCCTGAGCATGTATGGGTTCTCTCTGGGTACCCTGGCTCCCTCCCACAGTCCAAAAACATGACTGTTAGGTTAACAGGCTTCTTTTCCTAAAGCCGGGCGTACACGATTTTCAGGGCGATTTTCCAGTCGATCGGCCCGACTTTCGGCCTGATTGTGCGTCATGAGTCGTGTAGTTTACAGGAGGTTACGAGGGGCAAACAGCCTCTCACGACCACCTCCCGATCAGGAATTGTGAGGTCGGGAGAAAATCAAACATGTTTGTTTCTTTGCCGTAGGCAAATAGCTTGCTCAGCCATGTCTTTGTCCAAATACGTTGCCGCCTTTTCTTTTCAGGGCTTTCGGCACAAAATTGCACAAATTGCCAAGGCAGCGCATTTCACTACAGTGAGCTTAATATTCGCCTTCTATTTGTTTGGCTTCCAGATAGACAAGTCAGCGCAGCTCCGTCTCACTGCGGAGCTGAGTCCAACGTGCTTATTAGTCGTACAGTGTGAGCTGGTAGATCGCATCAGAGCGTCGGGCCGAACATAAATCATGAGCTATGAGCTCACACTGTGCGACTAAACCCTGCGGTTAGTTGTACAATGTGAGCAGTAGCTGCGTGCCACGATTGAAAAAAAAACACACAGTGAACGCCCGGCTTTAGGTTTGGCTTAGGATTAGGTTAGGGTGTACCCTGCGTCTCACCTGTAGATGGCTGCAGATAGGCACCAGCAACCCTCGTGACTCCAACAGGGATAAAGCATGATGGAATATGGATGGAATATGGATGGATATACAAATAGCTAAATCTTAGGCTTTTTGGTCTCCATACATGCTGCTGTCCAAGTCATTTGTATTTCAGAGATTGGTTTGCTTGACTTATTTAAATTTAAGTTCCAAATATCATGGGTCAAACTTTCTGGGGCATTTGAGGTTCTACTACAGCTGTGTCTTATTCATGACCTCAATCTCAAGCCATAAATCCTGTATACATGTAAAGCTGTGACAAGGCACCTGGTTGTAATGTAAGTCCAGAGCAACTTTCAATAAAGATCGGCTGTCTTCCTTTATTAGCTTGCAAACATTGCCTGTTGGACTTGTTCTAACCCTCTGTTGCATAGTGGTCACTGTAGTGGACAGCTACTACAAAGTAAATATCTCTTTAATTCTATGGTTTCTATAGTGAAAATACATATTAGTGTCTAGAATGCTCTCTGCTACTCCACTCCATTGAGGTAATTCTAGTGGTCAGTCATTGTAACTGCAAGTAAATTTAATCTGAATCCAAGATGGCCAACAATCAGCAACACCTGTCGACCAGTGCTGGCATATTCTTTCAATCCACTTATTGTAAAAGAGCCCAACAGGTAAAAAAAATATAATGATTTATAGTAACATCTAAGGAAGGATGTTATCAATTTAAAATATATATTTTTTTGTTTAATATGCAGCAAATTACAATTAACCACGTGTCCACTGAAGTGGAGGTCATGCATCAGGCATTACATTTTTTCAACATAAGTCATATATTGCTTTACTGTGTATTGTAATGGTTTTGCTAATAATTCAGTGTTTTAACGTTAAACATATAAGCTATTCATTTAAAATTTACATTTTAATGTATTTTGTATGTACTCTCTGCAGATTAGCTGTAGTTTGTGTGACTGTTTTGAATTGAAAAAGCTTCCTGGATGGGAAGCGAAATGTCTTCAAACTTGGAAAATAAAGTTCAGTGGATTGTTTTTTTAACTTTTGTTTTACCTTTTTTGAAATGACTATACCAATGATTTATATTTTAGACTTCAAACACAGTGAAGAATAAGGCAGCCAACAGGAAAGTGAGGGTGATGAGGGCCAGGATACAGAGGAAGGTCAGCATGATCAGGACGCTGAGCATGATGGGCACAGGGCACCTGACCGTACTGAAACCCATAAATATATCTGGAAAATCCAAAACAATGACTTTGATGGAGACTTGCCTTTGTCATGATCGGTTCTGAATTAAACCCACATGCAGAACACTACAAAGGAGACTGATGAAAAGTTTAACAGAGTTTATTTGAGGTTGGTACAAAACTAGATAACGTTCAGGAAACAGGTCCGGGCTGGATACTCAGGCGTCTGTAGAGATGACAGTTTGGTTAACCAGGTGGATTTGAGAAGTTGTTGAGATTTCAGATTTACTCAGAAAATACCTTGGTTTGGTTCTGGCTTTCTTCTCTGAGGGAGGGAACCGGTTGGGTCCAGAGACTGTTGGTTTAGCAGAGTGCTCAGCAGCTGCAGCGTCTAACTTCTGACTGTTTGTCTGACCTTGGCTTGAGTGATTAGCTCTCATCCAGAGAGCAGCAGGTGGATGCCAAAGTGAGATCTTCAGGTTTGGCTCTCTAGGGCAGGCAGGCTGGTTCAGGTTAAGCTCTCCCAGAGCTTCACATGAGAGACAGGTTTTCCTAGGAGCGAGAAGACAAGGCTGGTTAGAGTTAGGTTTAACTCGGAGACAAGGTTCAAGATTTTAGAGGCTCAGGTTCGCTAACCAAACATAGCTAACACTGCGGCGTCGAAGGAAGGTCTGGCAGCTGCTTAAGTAGTGGAGGTCCTCTAATGGGCTGACGAGCTCCAGGTGTGCTGGAGGGCTCCAGCCCAGAGGACCCACGGCACACTCTGCTGGAGAAAGGTGGAACTTCTCCAGATCCCAACAGCCTTCTTTTCTAGGAGAGTGTAAATTCATTGAATGTGGAGGGAAGAGATCCTATGGATTGTTTCAGACATCTGATTCCAGCTCATCTGATTGATGACATAGTGCAAAACACCAACTTGTATGCTCTCCAGAAAGGGAAATTAAATCTGACAGGAGATGAAATGAAAACATTTTTAGGGATCGACTTGATCATGGGGTACATTTGGTATTGAAGGGCAGGAATATACTTGTCAAGTGAAGATGGACTACGAATTGAAATAATTGGTAATGCCATGTCTGTGAACAGATATGAGCAAATCCTAAGGTACCTCCACTTTGTAAATAACTATGCTTACCGCCCAGCAAACACATATAGGCTCCCCATTATAAGACCCTTCCTAAGTACACTTCAGGAGACATTCAAGGCAGCAGCAGATCCTGAGGAATTTCAGTCACTTCAGTAAGCCATGAGTGTCATTGGTTTCCTTATTCGGTTCTTAACATTGTGCCTTTGTAATGTAAAAAATTAAACAAAACATGTTGAAATATTTTTCAAAGCATAAAATGAATCAATGGTCTGATTTTTTTACAAGAGAATACTAGATCATTATTTTTTTTAATAAATTCATAATATTTTATATTGAGTTCTCAGTTGCGCATAGTCCACTCCAGTGGACATATCTGTAACTTCATGAAACAAAAATATTTTTGGAAAAAAAAGTTAAACATTTTTTTTCATGTCCTAAGAATAAGAAAAACCCTTGAGAAAAAAATCATGATCAAGGCTTTCATAATTCATGCATCAGAGGTTAAATTCCATCAGCAAGAATAGAGAACTAGTCCCTTTTCAGAAAATGCTAAGTCTCTTATTGGCATTTTAGTGATGGAAAAAGCAGCTATTCTCTGTGTACTGAATACCTACTGAGTTCACTAAATAAAAAAAAAATGTCTATCGTTATTAGCGTGGCTTTCGTATTAACCACTGGATGTGAAAGCTGTAAGCAGTGTTGGGCACGTTACTTTGAAAAAGTAATTAGTTATAGTTACTAGTTACTTCTCCCAAAAAGTAACTGAGTTACTAACTGAGTTACTCCACAATAAAAGTAACTAGTTACTAGTAAAAGTAACTATTGCGTTACTTTTGCGTTTCTCGCCCCCGTAAACCTCACCACCCAGCCCCCACCTTCTGGCCGTGTGTTTCCAAAGCCAGCTGAATAGAGCGGACGACAAAGACAAGAACCTGCAGAGAGTTTAGCATTTCTTGTAACTCAACGTAAATGACATCAGGGGGGAACACCATGTGAAGTTTTTTAACAGGGCATTCAGATCTGGTGAGTATATGAAATTAATAACTGGGGATGTCTAATTCTGAAATCCTGTGTGTTTGGGTTGTTATAGATACTGTAACATCTATCTATCTAGATGTATACTCTGTGTGTGACATAAAATATGGATCTCCATCCCTGCCACAAAGGCCATCAAATAATGTTTAAAATAAAAAATACAGTAGGTCGAAAAGGCAGAGTATCCATCCATCCATCCAGATTTCTCCCTTTCTTCATATAGGCTATCATTTGATCGTTCCCGCTCTCCATAGTTCTCCTGTGGCGCGAGCACAGGGCGACTGTTGCGCGCCTTTAGCGATCATGCGCGTTTCCTGTCGCTTGCGCGGTGACTCGTGCCGCCTGCGCTGTGCGGAGATGCAGGGGAAACCGTATGTGATGGGGAAACGCAGCTCGACGTAACACCGGTATTTCCATGCGGAAAATGCTGTTTTGCTGCTGGAGTCCTCCTCACTCTCCATCTCTCTGTGTGTGCTGTACGTTAACACCCACCAGCAGAAACACCCACCTACCCAACTGACAGACGGAATCTCACTATACATCAGCCATTCTCATCCTCCCCTGTCTCATGACAAGGCGCGCACCTCTGGATGACCTAAAAAATAATCTTTAATATCTCTTAAACAAAAGTTTTTTGACGTGGGTGGGGTGTCAGCTTCACGCAGCTGCGCACGAGTCCTATCATGAAAAAAGGTTCATTGTGCAACCTGAGTAACGTGCAGTAACGGGGTGTCTGCAATGGTAACTGCGTTATAGTTACAGTCAAAGTAATTAGTTAGATTACTCGTTACTAAAACAAGGTAACGGCGTTAGTAACGCCGTTACTTTCAACGCCGTTAGTCCCATCACTGGCTGTAAGCAAGCACCACATTGTAGTACTAGTCAGAGCGGTTTCACTGAGTGTGTCACAGTGAGTTTCTAAAGCACCCATCACTTGCAATTTCCCTTAAATATTTGTTTGTTTGTTGGTCTGTATCACATCAGGTGCAGATCAAGAGGAGTCAGGAGGTGTCAGTTATTAAAAAGCAAATCAGGTCCAGTCAAGTTTAGGCTTTAATGTAATAAATTCTGTTAATATAGGTAATCAAGAGACATAGTAAATATGAGCATTGCATTAAAAATAACTGAAACACCTAAATAGTTAAACTCACCAACCCATCATAGATTAAAAAAAGACAAGTTAAAGTGATTCAATAGAGAGCAGTCATGCAAGATACGGTTGGTACCTGCTACTATTACTGGTAATTTACATGTTCACTACCCGCTGACGCAGTGCTGGAAGAATTTAAGTCCAGTAGCACAAGGTCGTTCCTGATAGAATAGGTTATGGGGCAGAATGTGCATCATTAAAGTGCACACACATTGCTTTCACAACCACTTAATCCTGGAGTAAGTTTGGTATTCTTATAACTTAAACTGCCCTTTAAGGTTCCCATTGTGGGATGATAAAGGGATGTTCTATTCTATTTAAATAAACTCTTTATGTTATTTTCAAGCTCTGGTAAGTAGAACTCCGATTGAAGAAGAAACATATTTGATTCTCACTCCAATTTCTGAATAACAAATACCGGTAATCTACTAGAAGATCACATCACCAAAAACATTAAATACATACATTCTGCTGCTATCAAATAGGTTGATCTCTAGCTTCCTGAGCAGCACTTCTCTGTGTGTCCAGTTGGTTCACAAATTTGGATTCAGTGACAGTGTGAATGAATGCAGACTGTAAGGATCACTTCCAGTATAAGAATAGATGGCCCAGAGCGGGGACAAAGTCATTACTTAAATCTTTATTGTCATGTTTCAAATCAAGTCGCAAGTGGGGCTGAAAAAATTAATCAGATTAATCTGGATAATCTATTATTAAAATAATCGTGAGCTATTTAGTAATCAATTAACCTTTAACTGGAATATAAAGACTAAAACTTGCCGCAGAGCAATTCACTTAGAGCAGTAATTATACCAACATAGTAAAAAAAAATATATAAATGTTTTGCATTTAAGGGGGTTATAGAATGATAATATAGGGTATTTGGTGCTGATTCTTAAAGGGGAACACCCTTTTTTTTGTTCCAAAGATATTCGGTTAGGTTATATCTAATTAACGTCTTCCTATGGGCAACGAGTTGAAGGCACAAACTAAACTGTTCATAATTTTAGCATTTATGGTACGCCAGCATTCATAACATGTAGGCGAATCACTGTCCCCCAGACATTCGCAGTTAAATTTTTTATATTTACATTTTGTTTTTTAAAAAGTGTGTATGAACTCATCCACGTCCTATGGACGTAATCCAGGTAACGTCCATAGGAAGACGTTACTTGGATTACAAAACCGAATATTGGAATAGCTCCAAATGACACAAAACTCATATGGGTGAGTGGAACATGATGTAATAACGTAAAATGAAGGGGCCAATGTAAAAAAAGCTGTGTTCCCCTTTAAGGTCCCTGAATAGGGTGTGTAACATTGGTTGGGCTGAAAATGCCATATTTGCCCTAATGCAAGCCTGGCTAAAAGCCCCAGAATGAAACAACAGGTTTTCTTCCTTTCATGGTATGCTCATGAATATTTAGATGAGCTGTGCACTTATTGCTTAGTTTACCAAATTAACCAAATTATTGTTTAATTTCAAAATCGTCCAGGATTTTGGTGAACTACAGTGCAGCAGTAGTAGAAACACACCGGGCATTTGAACTGAGCCCTCAGCTCTGGAGCTGGTCCAGGAAACCCGGCAGCCTTTATGGTTAAAAAAAAATATGTGTGTCTGTCAATATACTCTGTCCAGAACTCCTCAAGTGGAAAGGTTTGAGTTTCACTTGGTTTAATTTTGTAAAAATTAATATGTAAGGAATCTTTGGCTATCCGATTATTAATCGATTAATTGAAAAAATAAACAACAGATTTATCTATTTAGAAAATAATCATTAATTGCAGCCCTAGTCACAAGTCAAAAATAACAAGCCCAGAGTCAAGCCAAAGTCCTGTGGTTAAGATTTCAAATCATTAACAAGTCAAATGAGCTATCCCTAAAACATTGATGAAGTGATCAAGCAATATGGATCATTATTTAGTGATTTACTATTATTAGGATGTTTTTTTCTTTACTTAGACAGGAACATCAAATAATTTTAAGAAGACCTACAGTTAGGGTAGGTAAACCTGTTTAGAAACACTTTTTGTTATATTGATTGAAATGGTCCTTCCATCCTGAGAGTAGTCAATACCTCACACATTCAGAAAAAGGAATGAAAAAAATCTGACACCCGCGAGAGCTGAAAGCCTCTAAAAACTCTGACCAATCTCTGTTATTCAGTCTGAGTCGAAAAAAAATAAAAAAAATTTCATCTCTGTCCCTCCTCCACCGCATACACACTCATCAGGTTTTGCCATTTCTGGAAATATTCAGAACACGCTTTCGCAAATCTTGTGAGGTTAGTATTATTAAAAATAACATTCTAAAACTGGTGTGGTTAGTATTATTAAACTTACCATGCTACCTTGAATGGTACAATAATAGGATAGTTTACTTACAGGTTATAAGGATCAACACCTCCAAATCCAAGGCCATGGTCCTCCACTGGAGAAAGGTGGACTCTCCTCTTCAGGTTGGCGGAGAGTCTTTGTCTTAAGTGGAGGAGTACAAGTATCTCGGGGTCATGATCACAAATGAAGGACTGACGGAGCATGAGATCGATAAACGGTTCGGTGCAGAGCCGGCACTGATGCGGTCTCTGTATCAGACTGTGGTGAAGAGGGAGCTGAGTCACTGGGCAAAGCTCTCGATTTACCGATCAATCTACGTTCCCACCCTGACCTATGATCGTGAGATCTGGGTAATGGCCTAAAGAACAAGATCGAGAATACAAGCGGCCAAATTGAGTTTCCTCACTGGGTGCCTGGGCACACCCTCCGAGATCGGGTGAGGAGTTCAGTTACCCGGTAGCTAGGAGTAGAGGCTTTACTCCTCCATGTCGAAAGGAGCCAGCTGAGGTTGCTTGGACCTCTATTCCGAATGTCTCCTGGTTGTCTCCCTTGGGAGATGTTCTAGGTATGTCCTATTTGGGAGGAGGCCTTGTTAAAGGCCCAGGACACGCTGGATGGATGGATGGATGGATGGATGGATGGATGGATGGATGGATGGATGGATGGATGGATGGATGGATGGATGGATGGATGGATGGATGGATGGATGGATGGATGGATGGATGGATGGATGGATGGATGGGCTTACAGGTTTTAACCTGTAAATATCAGAGATGAGGTAGTTAGGTTGAAGTCCCAAATATATTGAAATTAAAGGCTGAGTCGGCTCTCCTATGCTTTGCCGACTTCTGCTGTGAGATTTCATGTTCAAGTTTGCTGGGGAGGGCATAGCTCTGCATGAAGGGGGGAGGGGAAGCAGGATTGCATCTTTCAAATCTTGCTAACTCTCCAACATCACCAACCATAGCTTTAAGTTTAAAGGCATGATGGAGTTTTTTAATGATACAGTCAACTGCGGCAAAAAGAGAACTGCAGTACTCTTCTGCTTGTTCTCGTAGTGTGTGTTTGTACTTGAAAATCATTTTTTCTTACTGTCCTTATCTTACTTGAAGAAGCCATTAGTGTCTGAGTTGAGCTGGATACCGGTAACTACAAAATCCATCTTGAATATAATGCTACGATTGTATACATAAATGCAAGTCAACAATTCTATGACACAATTCTAAGTCTATTACACATTTCGAGTCAAGTTTTCAAGTCAGAGCCCACATCTCTCCAAATTACTCTTTATCAGCAGTTCCCTGTGTGATTAGTAGATTTGGTCATCTTAAATCAGGATTTTGGTATGGTGTGTTTTTTTTCCCCCAGTGTGAAGTTAGGAAAACTTAGTGGGAAGCATTTCTGGCAAGAAACTATTCAATTTTATTTAAGGTCCTTAGTGAGACGGAGAGCCTATAAATACTCTGACTGAATCATCCTAAGCACATACATTTGTACTCAATACACTCCAACACTCTCTCTCTCCAATGAAACTAAACCCACTCCCTGCACGAAAGAGCTTTCTCGCATTCTTGAACAAGAGGAAGAAAACAACTCAATTCATCAAAGACATAAATTTAGCCAGGAAAACATTTCAGAACAACTGTTTTCCCTTCATGACATCAACTGTCTTCCGATCACAACAGAAGAAGGATGTGAGAACCTTGAACACAATAAGGACATTTTTATTCTTGTCTAGAGTAGAGAAGGTTAGGGTTATCACCCCTATCTAGGCAGAGAAAAGGCACACTCAAAACATTTTATCTCACAAACAGGCTATGGAAAAATATACTCTCACACCAGTTTCACAGAGAGAATCCAACATCCAACTACTTATAGTCCCTGGACAGGTTGATGTTGAAAGACTAAAACATTTTTTTAGATGTGAAAGAAAGACCAGTATACAAAACAAGCGTTTGTACATAGCAATATAACACCCCATCCCCACAATACACCACATTCTAAAACCACTTTATAAGCTTCCTGAAACCAGTAGCTACTCAAAAACAAACACATTCATGCACAAACACACACCCACAAACAAGCTGGAAACTCCTTCCTTAACTTCACCATACCTGTAACTTCTGCTGATTTCTATTTGGAAAAGGGTGAGTTATCTCCAGTATTCAAAAGGTTATCATCTCAGGCCCACAGCATCTCCCTGAGGCTTGTACCACGAAGCAGGACCGGGGTTGGCAAGACAACTTCTAGTTTAACCCTGACTTTTTGGTGCCACTAAGCTGTATTGATTCTTACTGAGGCTAGTCACCATGGTAACATACTCTGAACGGTAAATCTACTCCTGGACTGGGTATGCCTTGAGCTCATAGAGCAAAACACATTGCTGGTGCACATATTGTTTCAAGCAAGTTATGTGATGGAAACAAAAGCTGTTTCTAACTGACAGACGAGCTAAACGGTGCTTAGAAACTTACCTGTCAACAGGATACTGATCTTTTTCAGTTCATCATCAAAATGATCAAGAATTATGGAGCAGCCTCAAGGCAAAAGAAAAGTTTCAGCCATCTGGAATCATTTTAATTCAATTCAGTTTATTTATATAGCGCCAATTCACAACACATGTCATCTCAAGGCACTTTACAGTTCACCAGATCATACAGTCAAATTGATTCAAACTTGACTGCGGTTCAAGGAGACAGAAACAGAGCTCCCAAAAGCAACTGTAAAAGGCGGCCCCATCATGGAAATACACAGACAGGCAGACGAGCTCCAAGCCAGCTCCTACATCAGAGGACAAAAAGAGCACATCCAGCCAGTCACAGTCAGAGAAACGGGACTACACTGAAAAACAGGCCGATCTTGAACATCTGTAAAAAAAAAAAGGTGTTGACGGCATCAGCACAGCTGATATTTCTCTCCAGAACGGGGTCACAGCCAAACAGGAACAGACCAAGCGAAGCTACTATGATAAAAAGCAGAGAGATTATAACGTTAGAGTTTGAACTAACAGATTCTGCAGTGGGAGAATAGAAAGAAGCAGACGAGATGAAGTATATAGAGTGGGAGAATAGAGATAGAATGAGGCAAAATAATTAAATAGGGGTCCCTATGTCCTCCAGCAGTCTAAGGCTATAGCAGCATAACTATAGAGATAGCTCAGGATAACCTGGGCCACTCTAACTATAAGCTTTATCAAAAAGGAAAGTTTTAAGCCTACCCTTGAAAATAACCTGATATCTAAAAGATATGCCTCCCATTCTACTTTTAGAAATTCTAGGAAGCACTAGTAAACCTGCTGATTGATTCAGATCTCTGATATAAGATGGAGCTTGGCCATTTAAGGCTTTATATGTGAGAAGGAGGATTTTAAATTCTATTCTGGATTTAACAGGAAGCCAATGAAGAGAAGCCAGGATAGGAGAGATATGATCTCTCTTTATAATTTTCATCAGAACTCTGGCTGCAGCATTTTGGATCGGCTGCAGGCTTTTAGCTACATTTTGTGGACTTCCTGATAGTAAAAAATTACAATAGTCTAGCCTTGAAGTAACAAATGCATGGACTAGTTTCTCAGCATCACCCTTGGACAGGATATTTCTAATTTTTTGAAATATTCTGCAGATGAAAGAAAGAAATCCTAGAAACCTATTTTATGTGGTATTTAAATGACAGGTCCTGATAAAAAAATAACACAAAGATTTTTTGCATGTTTTGAAATCAAAAACAAGGCTTTGTTGGGCTACTTTGTAAAATCTCAAACTTAACGCTATTTCTGACATTTTGAAAAAGCTTCCTGAATGGGAAGCGAAATGTCTTCAAACTTTAAAACAAAATCAAGTGGATTGTTTTTAATCTTCTTTTTATGAATGACCATGACCTGGATGACGGAGAACCTTTACCAGCAATATGGTAGAATGGCATATGAGCTGGTTCAGTCCCAAATGATGTCCTATAAAACGGTGTCTCTGGTATAAAGAGCTTACTCAAGACCTTTGCAAACTTATTTTTACAAAATATAATGAGGGCATTGGCTGCAGAAGGATTTCTAAATTTCTGAATGCTCCTCGCAAGATTTCTGACAGAGGAGTAAAATTAATTATCAGAAGAGTTCTATTAGAGCCAAAGACCACTTGTGAAGAGCTTCGGGACGACCTGGTATTAGCAGGTGTTATTGTTTAAAGAAAACAATTAGTAATGGGTAGTGTTAACCTAGTGGTTCGAGCAGTGAGCTTTTGCTCTGGAAAGGTTGCAAGTACCCGGTTCCATCCCCACAGCCAGAACTCTCACTTAAGGGTCTCTGAGCAAGACCCTTGACCGCACACTGCTCCCAGGTCTCCCTGACTCCAGTCACACTGACCGAAGTCAGTCCGTAGTAAGAACAGCAGAGAAGATCATCGGGGCTCCTCTTCCTTCCATTAAAGACATTTCATCCCAGCGCTGTATGTCCCAACTCGTGATATAATAAATTACCTCTTACAGCCCCACCATGGACTGTTTTCCCTGCTGCCCTCTGGTAAGAGACTTCGAAGCATCCGATGCAGGTCCAGCAGATTCCAGAAGAGTTCTTCCCCACTGCCATCAGACTGCTATATGTTATGTACAATTGGTTATTAATAAAAAATAAAAAATGTTAGAACTGTAACTATACAGTCAAATGTTTATATTACTGTTTTTCGTCACAATGTTTTTTATCACTGCCGCTTACCTTATCAACACTGCACTTTAAAAATGAAATAGTCTAGAGAGCTGTTCTTAATTAAACTTCTTTTTGTTTACACTTGTATATACAAAATGACAAAATAAAATGTGTCTAAGTCCAATTTCTCCATTGTGAGATCAATAAAGCTCTATTTCCAACCGCCATGGCCTATAATGAAAGCTCACCACACAAGAGAAAGCATGTTGAGGTTCGTTTAAAGTTTGCTGCACTACATTTGGACTAGCATTTCCACATCACGTTTGGATGTCAAATGTCACTGCACATCACCCAAAAACACCGTACCAACACTTAAGTTTGAAGGTGGGAACACCATGGCGCATTGCTTTTTTTCAGCATATTTTTAGCATATTTTTTCAGCAGGTATTGGCAAACTACAAATAACTAAAGGAAGGATGAATGGAAAATGTACAGAGATATTCATTATAAAAATGCAACTAGGGGGATGAAGATGAAAGGTGGGTCATGGATGGATATTTCAGCAAGACAATGACTCCAAACTCTTAATTGATTTCACAGAAAGAAAATAAAGCAGCTAGAATGGTCCAGCCAATCACCTGACTTGAATCCAATTGAAATCTATGGAAATAAATAAAGGTCAGTGTTCATAGAAGAGGTCCAAAAATCCCACCTGTGCAATGTATGCAAGTGATTTCTCCATACTGGAGGCATCGTGAAGCTTTTATTGCCACCAAAGTACAAAGTATCAAATGAATTTCACAAAGTGTGTTCAATACTTTTTCCCTGTGTGATTTCCCTTAATCACAAACAACTTAATTTTGGACATTTATGGTTTGATTTCTCTTTGCATTTCTGTAAAATTAGTTTTTATTTCTCACAGTAGAAATGCAGTACTCTCCCCTATGCCCTCATGTTTGTGCAAAGTGAAGCTCAATGAGAAGTTTTTAATTGTACCGTGTGTTGAGCGTTGAGTGTTGGCAGATAACAGATTTGAGATTCCCTTCCAGTTTCTTCTGAGAGCGGGCAGGCAGATCTTTAGACAGGAATAATTCTCCAGGGTTCTTCAGAGAACGGACAGGCAGATTACTGACAGAGAAACTCTTCAGGGTTTCAGTTTTCAGGCTGGCTCAATCTAGGAAGCAAAGAGGAGAAAACAGATCAGGTCAGGTTCAGGCTTTCAGGGAGTCAGAGGTTCAGACAGGCTGGTTGGCTCAGGCTTGCTAACCGTTACTGGCAAACACTCTGGCACTGGAGAGAAGTCCTCTGCCTCCTTAAATACGGATCTCCTGATGAGCAGATGAGCGACAGGTGGTTGCAATCAGCTCCGGCTCCAGGAGATCTCGTACAGTACGCCCTCTGGTGGAGAAAGTAGACAGACCTCCAGATCCCAACATAATTAATCATTTGAAGTAACAACTTACAATTATTAACTCAATTAACAAGCACATTTGGGCATTCAAAACAGTTGAGGATCTGCTTTCTCTATTTTATATTGTTTTTTGGAATGTTTTTGTATTAGTGAATAACATATCTGATATTCTGAAAGTATGCACACTGAGGAAGCCAACTTATGGGACTATAGTGCTTAGCTTTCTCTTACTTTCGGCACTTTTTGATGTTGCAATGGCAGATCCTTTTGTCCGCGACTCCAAATCTATTCTTTACACACGGGAGCAGCTACTTGGACTATGCGCCGCTATGCATAGCAGCCCTACTCCACAACAAGTTGTGAGACCAGACATCCCTGCAGAAATAAGGAGAAAACGGAGTAGTTGCAGGTGTGGGAGGACCAGGGAAAGATATTTACCGTCAGTTGTCATGGGAACTGTAAAATCACTCCGCAACAAGACCAAGGAGATCGCAGCTTTAACCCACTTTCAGGGCAGGAACTATAGTATAGTATAGTATGTGCTTTACTGAGACATAGTTAGATGGATTTGTCCCGGGCAAAGTAGTTTCCCTTGACAGCTATAAACTTATCCGTGCAGACAGGACTTTAGCAGAAAGTGGAAAAAAGAGAGGAGTGGAGCTGGCTTCAACCCGCCCCAGTCCGCTTACCGACGGAACCGCTCGACTGAGGACGCGTCCTCTGCTCTTCACCTGAGCCTGGCACACTTGGAAGAGAAGAACACCCACGTGTGGATGCTGTTGCTGGACTTCAGTTCAGCTTCCAACACCATCATCTCACAGCATCTGATAGGCAGACTGGAACAGCTGGGCTCTACTACACCCCTCTGCTAGACCTCCTCAGATCTCAGTCAGTCCGGGTCGGACAGAACACCTCTGATGTCATCATCCTAAGTTCAGGTTCCCTCAGGTCTGTGTCCTGATGGGAGCTGTTCACTCTGATGACATACAACTGTACCAAAGTTTACCACCAATCACGTCAAAAGTTTGCAGACGACACCACAGAGACTGGTCTCATCAGAGACGACAGAGATCAGAACTACAGAGAGGAGGTGGAGCAGCTGGTGGATTGGTGCAAAGATAACAGCTTTATCGAAGAAGAAGGAGATCATTGTCGACTTCAGGAAGAACCAGCCTAACCACACTCCACTGTTCATCAACAGCTCTGCTGTAGAGTTGGTCAGCAGCACCAAATTCCTGCGGATAGAAATCTCAGACAACCTCACCTGGACTGTAAATACCACTTCACTGGTCAAAAGGGCACAAAAGCGCATGTACTTCCTGCGGAGGATGAGGAGCGCCCACCTGCCCCCACCCATCATCACCACCTTCTACAGAAGCACCATAGAGAGCGTTCTGACAAAGCTTTATGTACAAACTTTGTACATAAGACATAACATGATCAGTGACCCCTCACACCCCCACCATGGACTGTTCTCCCTGCTACCCTCTGTGATGAGGCTTCACAGCATCCGCTGTCGGTCCAGCAAATTCTGCAACAGCTTTACCTACCGCCTTATGACTTCTGAACTGTTGAAAAAACTCTAAATCAAGTCACAGACTCATGAAACTGATAACACCAAACAAAAATATGCATGCACTCTGAACTTCCAAATCTTTGCATATTTACACCATGTTTTTTGCTCCCACACTGTTAACATTGGATAACCTGCTGCATTTTATGCATTGGAAATGTTCATTTCACTGCTAAGCTACTGTCTGAAAGCTGTACAAAATGAAATTTCCTTTTGTATACACGCTGTGTAAACTAAATGACAATAACAGTTCTTAGTCTAAGGTGAGTTAAGATCGTTTACAGTTGAAGCTGATTTATGAGTTTCTTGCAATAAGAGTTCATCTGCCTTTAATCTTTTAAGCTGGCTCTTAGATTTTTTTCTCTCTAGTGCCAGCTCCATGCCCATTCCATGTCACAAACCTTACATTTACTATAAGTGTGAGTGAGCAGCTGAAGCTTAAAAGTGCATTTCCTTAAAGAATAAATCAAAATTCATAAACTCAGCAGACATCATATATGTCAATGACATCATCAGTGGGCTTGTGGTTTTCTGATCCACAGGAAAGAAGCAGATGAATAAGATGAAGGAAGACAGACACTTAGGAAAGTGTAATGAGTGAGAAAAGGTGAACAAACAATAGTTACAGTGAATCCATCACGTACCAAAGTGTGACTAACAACCATCTTGTGCTTCTGTGCTCTTGAGCTGTGCATACAATTAATCTATCACCGTGTTCAGTCCTATTGACTTTTAACAAGTGTAACAAGCTTGAATCAACCTGTTGTGCAGCTAACAAAGCCTCGGAGTGATCTTCTGTTCCCTGAACAGCTGACCAATAATATAAAGTTTGTAGGGGTCTTCAAGATGGCGGCTTAAGGGAGGGTCGGGACGAGGGGCGCTGGCGCTTATTTTTACCTATTTCTTCAGTTTATACCCTGCAAAAAACGACAAGGCAGTCTCTCTTCGTCGGCTAAACTTGCAATGAGTATTAGTGATTATTTTTTACGGCCGTCTGAGAACATGCCACGAAGGAAAAACGTTGTGACGGAGATGACAGGGGAATCGAGCGGAGAAGCTAATGAAGCTACTGGCGGTTTGGCTAGCGGAGAAGCTAATGAAGCTACTGGCGGTCTGGCTAGCGAAAAAGTTCGCGACTCTGAGAGGATGGACCCAGCTCTTCAGGAGGTGATTCGTGCGGTAACTGAAAACCTTACGAAGGTATTCGAAGACAAATTAAGGGACCAACTTGATCCGATATCGAGATTTATGCATGATTACTGGGAGCAGCTTCAGAAACATGAGAAGCGCATCACAGAGACAGAATCCCGCATCTCCACCTTGGAAGACAAAACAGCCCCTGTCGCTAATAAGCTGAAGTCACTGGAGGGGCGGGTGAAAGAGCTCACGGATCACATTGATGACATGGAAAATAGAGGCAGGAGACGAAACTTACGCATAATTGGGCTCCCAGAGTCTGCGGAATACGCGGAAGGGAATGATCCCGCTTTATTCTTTGAGAAGTGGCTCCCAAAAGTGCTGAATATCCAAACGGAAACCGGGAAGTTAAAAGTGGAAGGAGCTCATCGCACCGGGGGTCCAGTCCCCACCGCGTCCAGTCCTGGTCAGGCTGCACAACTACCGCGACAAGGAGAGGATCATGCGCGCGTCTGTGGAAAAGGGCAAGAATGGGCAGCCCCTGGAGCACAACGGTGCCTCTGTGATGATCTTTCAGGATTTCTCAGTGGCTGTTGCACAGAAGCGTAAAAGCTTTGATGGCGTTAAGAAACGTCTGAAAGCCGTGGATGCCAGCTACAGGCTCATCTACCCCGCCAAGCTTAAAGTCACTCACCGTGGTTCTACAAGGGTGTACCAGAACCCAGCTGAAGTTGAACGATTCCTGGATACGCTTAAATAAGCCCCGCTGTCAGCGCCATGGGACACATAGGTACTTCGTTTTACTGTTTTATACACCTATGTGAACTCATATCATTGTGATGAATAGTATTCTTATGCAGAGACATTATGCTTGTCGTTATATATTACTTTTTGTAAAATGGGTAAATATTGGTTCTTATTATCCAAGCGCCGGCCCCCCTTTTCTTTTTCTTTTTTTTTCTCGCTTTTTTTGGTTGTTGCTCTTGAATTAGCTAAACAGGTGACTGTTGTCAGAAGACCTACACACTTGCTCTTCACCGTTTGGAGGAGAAATAGTGTATCTGTCATGCCAATGTTAGGCAATGTTTGTTGGCAGTTAGTTAGTTTTACTGTTTGTTACATGTTATTCCAGCTCTTTTTGAAGTATAGAGGGGGAGGGAGGAGAGAAAAATGTTCGACCTCATTATACCAAGGAAACTATGTCGGAATCCTCGTGCCTTGTTTTTATAGCTAAAAGCTATTATGTCAGCACTTAATATTTGTACATGGAATGTTAATGGCATTCACACACCTCTCAAACGGAGAAAGGTCTTAACATATCTTGAAAGGGCACAGGTTCAAGTGGCTTTTTTACAGGAAACCCACATGGATGCGAAAGAACATGCAAAATTGCAACAGGGTGTCTTCAATCAGGCCTTCTTTTCCTCCTTTACATCTAGAAGCAGAGGTGTTATCATTCTGATCCGGAAAAATGTTCCATTTAAACTTGTAGATTGCATAAAAGATACCAGTGGGAGATATATTATTGTGAAGGGTATTCTGTTTGGGGAGGATATCGCCTTTATGAACGTCTATTTTCCACCTGGTCAACCAGGCAAATTTCTAATGTCTGCTTTTACAAAACTGGTGGAATTGAACATCAAAAATACAATTGTGGGCGGAGATTTTAATTGTCATCTCTCCCCCTTGGTTGATAAATCCCCAACTGGCAAATGTCGTATTTCATCTCAGGCCCAATTGGTTTTGACTTTGTGTGAGGAGTTGGCATATGTTGATGTGTGGAGAACGCAACATTTAACAGATAAGGAATTCACATTCTTCTCCAAAGTACATTCCTGTTATACAAGAATTTATTATTTTTTTGTCCCCAGGCAGTTCCTACCTTCAGTCATTTCTAGCTCAATCGGCAACATAATAATATCAGACCATGCCCCTGTATACATTAAATGTAACATGGGAACTGTGGCCAGTCGATCAAGACGGTGGCACTTTGACTCCTCTATTTTGTATGATAGAAAATTCAAAACTTAATTTAAACATTTTCTCTCAGTTAATGCAGCATCCACCGACGATCCATCATTACTGTGGGAGACCTCCAAAGCTTATTGCAGGGGCCTCATTACTACTTTTACAAATGGTAAAAGACGCAGGCAAGCAGAACAAAGATTAATTTTGGAAGCCAAATTGAAGAAGGCTGAGCAGGGCTATCAAGTTAGACCCTCCACGGAGAAACTCAAAGAAATCCAGACTCTCCGCTCAGCGTTAAATTGCCTGCTAACAAACGAAGCAGAGAAGAAAATAAGATTTTCAAAACAAAAACTATATGAACACGGTGACAGGCCTGGGAATATTTGTCATACCTGATCAAAAAGAAATCAGATTCTCAAAATATAGCATTCATTAACGACAGGAATGGCAAACAACTCTTAGACTCAAATGATATTAACAACACCTTCAAAGAATTTTATGAGAATCTCTACAAATCTCAGATCTCTATTGACACTACAGATCTAATGAACACCTTTTTTTCCAACCTTAACCTTCCTTGTCTGACAGATATCCAAAAATCAACATTAGACAGTCCTATAACCATTAAGGAAGTCACAGAAGCTATTAAAGGTCTGCAGTTTGGAAAAACAGCAGGGCCCGACTTTCTTATTGTAGAATTTTACAAGGACTTCATCACCATACTAGTCGAACCGCTGCTGCAGATGTTTAACGACTCTTTTCGAAAAGGTCACTTGCCCATGTCATTGAGGGAAGCCAACATATCTCTTATACTTAAAAAAAATAAACCACTGGAAGATTGTGCCTCATACAGGCCAATTTCCTTATTAAATGTAGACTTAAAGATCCTTTCAAAAATATTAGCCAAACGTTTGGAGATCCTACTCCCAACACTTATTAATGAGGATCAAACTGGCTTCATTAAGGGACATAGCTCCTTCAATAACATGCGTAGGTTGCTCAACGTGATCCAGCTCTTTCATCAAAGAGCAATGCCTGGTCTAGTTGTTTCCCTAGATGCCGAAAAGGCATTTGAACGCGTTGAGTGGCCATATTTGTTCTACACCATGAGAAAGTTTGGCCTGGGGGAAAATTTTGTTAATTGGATCAGAATACTTTACAGTGAGCCTTGCTCAGCTGAACACGCCAAGGCTGCCCTCTATCGCCCCTGCTTTTTGCTCTGCTTATGGAGCCTCTGGCAGGGGCGGTGCGGACCCATGAGGGGATATGTGGTCTGACCATTGGGGAGAGACAACACAAGATTACTTTATATGCTGACGACGTGCTCATATTTCTATCTCAGCCTGAGGACTCTATCCCACATCTCATAGAGACCATTAACAGGTTTGGGGATTTTTCGGGCTATAAAATCAATTTCAACAAATCAGAGGTCATGCCACTAGGCACATTAAAACATCAACCATCTATACCTGTTCCATTTCCTTTCACTTGGTCCCCAGAAGGATTTTCATACTTGGGAATAAGAATTACCCCCTCATTTGAAAAAATGCATAGGGCTAATTTCACCCGCTTATTTGAACGTATTTGGCTGGACCTTGAAAGATGGAGAGCGCTGCCTCTCTCGTGGTTGGGCCGCGTGTCTCTTCTAAAAATGAATGTCTTGCCCAGACTTTTATATCCCATACAAATGATTCCAGTTCTTTTTCTCCGTAAAACAATTAAGGCTCTAAATGGATGGCTAAGTTCTTTTATATGGGCGGGAAGGAAACTACGCTTAAAAATTTCTACACTGTGCCTCCCAGCCGAGTGTGGAGGCCTGGCTCTCCCAGACATACGAAAGTATCAGATCAGCGCTCACATGCGTGCTGATTGGACAGGGGAGCCTACTTCTCTGTGGCTCGATATAGAAAGCTCTATGTCCAGGTTCCCTTTAAAAAATTTACTTTTTTTTTAGGAAAAAACTATGCTATAAAGACGTACTGCAGTAACCCCATTACTATTAACACTGTGAGGGCATGGCAAATGGTCCAAAAACTTGAGGGCAGGTTCCAAATTATATCACCTCTTAAACCTATTTGTGATAGCCCGATGTTTCTGCCAGGCGTTATGGACTCTGGCTTCAAAACATGGTCAATAAAGGGAATTCGTACGCTTTCTGACTTGATGGAAGGTAACACATTATCATCTTTCTCGCAACTATCGGATAAATATGATATTGGGAGGCAGGATTTCTTTCGCTATTTACAAATTAGAGATTTCATTCAGAAAAAAACCACACTCCATGTGGACCAAACAATTTCAGTGTGTGAAAAACAGCTTTTTTCCTCCAGGGTAAAAACTTCAATTAAAACCTTTTACAACTTGCTGAAAGAGCATCCCTTACCAAATACATTTCTCCTAAAAGAAGTTTGGGAAAAGGAATTGTAGTGGGCAATAGATCAGGAGGGATGGGATGAGGCCTGGAAGAATGCAAAGTCTTTAAGTATTTGCAATCGGGTTAAGGCCATACAATTTAAAATTTTACACCGTGCGCACATTTCTCCTTCTCAGCGAAGTAAATTCAATACAAGCCTCTCACCATTGTGTTTGAAATGTAGAGTGGATATTGGTAGTCTCACACATTGTTACTGGTCCTGCAGGGAAATTCAACATTTTTGGCATATAATAAAATGTGAATTAGATAAGATCTTCTCTGTTGGCACACAATTCAACCCATTGTATTTACTACTTGACACCGGTATTACTGGTAAACGTCAGCGTCAATTCTACAGAATGCTTATTTTTTGTGCAAGAAAATGTGTGGTACTGAATTGGATTTCTGACAAGGCACCAAGTAAATCACAATGGCTAAATATAGTACTGGACTATATATCTTTGGACTATTTGACGAGCAAACTGCACGATAAAGAAAATAACTTCTATAAAGTTTGGGAACCTTTTATCTCTTATGTAGGATTTGAAATCTCGGCTCTTCTTCGGAGAGGATTTATAATTTGAAGATGTCCTAATTGTAAACATCTGTAATGTTTTGGTTCGGACCATTTGTTTTCCATTGCTGTCCTTTTTTTTTTTTCTCCCTTCTTTTCTCTTTGGTCGGTATGTATGTGTGTGTATGTGCACGCATATGCTCGTATATAGGTATTTAACTTTAAAAAATATATATATATATATAAAGTTTGTATACAGCCACTGTAGCTCTTACTCCTTCTGCAATATGTTTCTTCCTAATTGGGAATAAAACTTGCCTTCTATCAAGGATTCCCTTTGGAAACTGGTCATTGACGCTGAAATCCGTTTCTCTCAGCTCTTGGCCCTGACTTCTGACCTGCTCTTTTTGTTTATAATGCTAAAATTAAGCTACAGTCTGTCGAGCAGTTTTTTTAGGGGGCTTTTTACCATTCAACGAGCTGGTGAATGCGATGAAAGGGGATGTTTTTTATCTGATCCACTGGGATTTTCAGCTTTTGTTGGAGGAACTCGTGGATTTTTGCCTTAGGATCCTCTTCCTGCTGCTTTGGGGTGCCGGCAAAGATGAGGAATTACCAGTATAAGAGTATACCAGTATACCAGCATACAGGTTCCCAGTGGCACAAAATGTTCAAAAATGAACTGACCAAAACTCCCTGTAACTCGTACAACTGGACAACACAACAAAATATTATGCCTACATCCTAGTCAGAGGCATCTCAGTGATTCAAAATTCAAGCAAAGATAAGTAAAAGTTAAATCAACTTAAACTGCAAGCTAATTTCATTACTGATTATAACATCAATACTTGAATCATAACTCAAAAATAATAAAAACTTTTATATCAGAATTAATAGATGAATATAAGGCAGGGTCCATAAAAGGATGCATGGCTCACAATAATATAAGAAAAACACTACATATAATAGAACAAGCTCAGAAAGAGAAAAGGAGCAAAGTGTCGCTCATTGTAGCTGCAGAAAAAAGGTTTTGACTGTTTAAATAGGACATTTCTGTATGGGATTTAATGATAAATTCATCTGAATTATTGAAATGTTAGATTGTCTGATTAAAAGAAATGGGTATCTTAAGGAGAAAATCAGCCCCCTAAGATCAAGTAATAAAGGGATTTTCTATTCTGTTTTCTATTCTATTCAACTCGCCAGGGATGCAGACTTTCTATGAAGGTAATGCTGAGTCAAAACTACTGTATTTTTGCATTGTAAGTGTGAATTTGAAGTTTCAGAGAAAGTTACATTGTAAGTTTTGTAATAGTCGAATTAAAAAAAAAAGATTCAAAAGTATTTTTTTTTTTTTTTTACACCTGTTCAAATTATAAGGACAAGTGCCAGGGATTGGGGCTTGTCGCGGGGAAAAGTATTCAACTATTCACTATTCACATTAAATAAACGGAGATCGATGGATTTCACTCAGTCGGCAAATTTATTCATATCTTTGCAAAGAGAGAACAGTCATCATACAGCCCTAATGGCACAGCATTCTGCCCTGTTCTGCTAGAGCAGCGTTCATCCCCCCTTACTTAGAACAATGGAAAGGAGTCAAGAGTCAAAACAAATTACAGACACTTTGGTTAAATAGTAACGTGTTATGAATAGACCTTGAGAAAGAATCTGATTTGTTATGGGAAGAAGCTAGGTCTGGTCCACAAACACCATCCTGCAGGGAATGGTGTGGCCTTGAAAGTGAAACAGACTGAGTGAAAACTTTTATAGTGAGTAAATAGGATAAATAAATATATAATAGAAGAGAGTTAAAAATTTTCTGACAACAGGCTGTGGCTGGGTTACTTTCTCATCCTTCAGGTTATTACACCAGAGTTTCTGCTGGGCAGGATCATCAGCTGTAGGCAGAGGTGTGCACAGACATTTTGAGAGACAGGTGCTTGGGGGGGGGGGGTGCACTTGTTAGCGCACATGGAACACTTAATTATATAAAAAAAAATCTTGCTCATCTTTCTTGCTCATCTTGCTCATCTCCCTTTTTTCCCTAACCCATCTGCTCTCCCTCATCCTGCTGTTCTCCCTCATCCTGTTCTCCCTCATCCTGCTGTTCTCCCTCATCCTGTTGTTCTCCCTCATCCTGCTGTTCTCCCTCATCCTGTTCTCCCTCATCTTGCTGTTCTCCCTCATCCTGTTGTTCTCCCTCATCCTGCTGTTCTCCCTCATCCTGTTCTCCCTCATCCTGCTGTTCTCCCTCATCCTGTACTTTTTCTGTCTCTGTGTCTTCCCTGAACTCTTCCTCATCTCCTGTCCTGGTAGATGTTGATGGTATAGAGCTTCCCTGCTGTGACTGGCTACAATATAATAATAATAATAACCATCATGACAATAATAATAATAATAATAATAATAATAATAATAATAGCTTTAACAAATATGCCACATTAGTTTAAATAATGGGCTATTAGGGCAACATGAATGGAAGTCTTGTCACGTGGATATGACTTATGGTAGCCTACAAAATAATAGCTATTTTAATACCTGCTGATTTTGTACAAAACACTTAAAAATAAAATGTGAACAGCTTTTAAGATTTTTCAATACAATTAACCCAAAGGAGCAGATCAATAGCATATAACTAAGGCTCACAACAGTTAGTGATTCTGACCTTAGCTTATCTAGCCTAAGTAGTTTATCAGGTGACCAGTCGGCAAAAATGCTTGTTTGGTGCTGCTGAATGAGACATTTTAATGCACAACAAAATGATTTTGCTTGATCTGTATATTACCTGGCTAATGGGGCACGGGAGAAGCAGCCTGTCAGCGACCGTTCCTGCTATCTGAAGACGCTTACTGAACTGTTATGATGCTGCGCATCTGGCATGCCCTGCGGGCGACGGCGCGAGTTCACGTGACAAAGGAAGAGAGATAGGCTGGTCGGGTGTGCACAAGGAGGTGGCTCATTTCGGGGCATTGTTTCAGTCGTTTTTAATGGCTCAGGTTTTCAAAGGATCATTTCAAAACCGACCTCAGTAAAATCTTAATATTAATAATAATAATAATAAAAAAAACGAGTTTCAAAAGGGCATTTTCGTTGATAAAGGGCAAACTTCCTAGTGCTTTAGCACCACCCAGTGTCTATGCATGCACGCCCCTGGCTGTAGGTGCAGTAAGACTGCCTCTCTGAGCACTTGGTAATACTTCATGTCTCTGCTGAGGTCTGTCTGGCAACAGCATTCTTTGGAGAGCTTCTTTAATAATATGACATGAAATGCATGAGAATAGCATCTGCCTTCAAGGTCCTACTTTGCATACAAGAAATTAGAACCCTGACATTATTTCTCCTGCAAAGTCATACTGTCAGGGTTCTGCCCTCTGCTTGGGTTTGTATTTAGTTTCTTTTTGTTCTGTGTCTTTGTAGTTCTATCAGTGCTGAGTTCTTTAGATCTTGTGTTGCTCTCTGTTTCCCTCTTGTGTTCATTTCCTTCCCCCTTGGTCCCTTCTTGTTACTCCACTCACACCTACTCCATATCTGCTGATTAGCTTGTCTCGGTTCACTTTCCCAATATAAACCTCACCTCTGCAGTCATGCAGTGCTGTATTGTTGTGTTTTGTTGTTTCCCTGGTCTCTGGATTCCTATGTGAGTTTTCCCTGATGTTTTTGTCTTTTTGAGTTCTTTGTATTTTTGCATTTTCCTCAGTTGTTCCATTAAATCTGCTAAATTCCCCACTGCCTCTCTGTCTCTGCATTTTTGTCCTCAAAACCTCAACCCAACTGTGACAAAAATTTTCAGAGCGGCTTGTTGAAAAATCCTCTGAGCACAACTGGCTGTGCTTGTTCAGACCAGTACACCTGTCAGCCCTCAGTTTTAAAGCTTCATTCAAGGCACCAAATATCTTCTATCGCTACAGAGAAGTTGTGCACACTGGTGTCCGGTGTTACAGTATTAGCGCAGTTGGATCAGCTTTTATTGAATAATGTTTGTTTATTTATTGTTCAGGTGATTTTTATTGTTTGTAGCATATTTAATTGTCAAACCAACTGTAGTGGCTAAATTTCTTTCCTGAGATTCCTGAGTTTATAAATCTCCACTGGGACACTTTTGACTTGTCTCTTATTGTTACAACTCGATTGGCGACAAAGATATGGTATCTTGCACTTTAATTTTTTTAGATACTGAAAAACTGATGTCCTGTTGGTCCAGAAGACTGAATCCTCCAGGATTAGATCCAGTTTTTCTCTCATAACTAGTCAATTTTTGCTGCTACAACAGCAGCAGTGAGCTGGAGACGAGGAATGGTAACTGGTTTTATTGGTATGACCCTTGCCTTTCCAATAACAAAAGCACTGTGTAGCTGGTCTTGTTTGTTTCTAGAGACCAAGTAGGTGATTGTACCTTACCCCTTCTCACTTCTCGGCTGCAAAGTGGTGGAGCTGCGCTGAGATGGTCTTACCAAAGCTGGCTGGTGTCAAACATCTGTTCACCTAAAACCCTTCTAAGTGTTGCAATGTTGTCACCCACTATTCCCATTGAAAAGAAAGAGCCTCTGGCATGTTGTCATCCCAAGTATGCTTTGTTCTGCATAGCTCTTGTAGAATCTGCTTCGCAGGAAGGATAAGTGGTGATAGAATCCCAAGTGGATCATATTTTGAACTCACCATTAAAAGAACTCCTCTGCTTGTCAGTGGCTTGCTCTGAATAATGACTCTAAACTTCAGAGTGTCTGGCTTCACAGACCACTGAACCCCTAAAGCTCTTTCAACTGGGAGATGACTTCTTCTTCATTTCTTAAGTCCAGCGCCTTTATTTCTTTGGCCCACTCCTCCTCTGGCAACGACGCGAGCACAGCTCTGCTGTTGTAAATCCATTAAGTCAGCTTGATGCCTCCTGTTTTACATAAAACAGAAGGCATAAAACATAGATCTTGAATGAGCGCAACTGCCGGCTCCTCGGTAGCAACAGATTTGAGACAGTCATCGACAAGTTCTTCAGCACTGTGTTTATTGCTTCTGAGCTTTACTAGAAGCTTTGTAATTTTGTTTTGACGCTGCATGACACTTAGCAAGTCTCCAATATTAGCAACTTGGTTTTGTCCTGAAAAAGATTGTTCATGTGAATCACAATGTGGCTGAAAGGTATTTTTGCATAAAGCTTGTTGTTGTGCTGTCATGAAGACCTCTGATATTTGGCTGCACAGATCTGAAGCTGCTCTCATCTCCTCGGCTTGCAGTAGTTTTTACTTAAACACCTGTTCTAACCACAGGTTCTGAACATCCACTATGAGCTGGCTCTTTTAGAGTTAAAACATCTAGCTTTGCATCAGCCACAGCAGTAGCCATTTTTAACTCCAACTCCTCTTTTCTTGCCCTAAGGGCTGCTTCCTCTTTCTCAAGCTCTTGTTTTAGCTTCAATGCATCAGAAAGTGCTAATAGAGCTACTTTCTAAGCTTCAACCTTGAGCCTAGCAGAAGCTGCAGAGGACAGGCTAGATGTTATAGGAGATTTACTGCTGTTATGTGTTTTGTCACATTTAGATGAAAGTAGTGAAACACTGTCTGTTGGCTCAATTTCTGCAACAGCTGCTTTAGCCTCTTCTAACCTCTTTAACAGCATCTAGCCAACTCTCAACTTTCTCCACAAAGGTTTTCAGATTTTTGGCCTTTGGTTCAAACCACTGCACCTGATTGTCATGCAGTTCCTCATCACTAATATATCCTTTAATGCTGTCATTTATTTCAAAGAACTCCAGGTATGCGCTTGCAAATTCAGAATTTATTTTAGCCGCAACCTCATCTGCATTTTCATCATCCTTCTTGAGAGCTTCAATTTCCTTCATCTTTATTGTAAGACAGCCTAACTTAGCTGTCCTTGTTCCTTTAAGCTGATCAAGCTTCTTTTCTTGAATTTTAACAGTAGGCCTCGACACTCTTTTTGTTGCTTTTTCCATATCTGCGTATACTATGATGACTGCATCACCACAAATCTGTTCTGCAATTTAGCATTTTACTGATGAAAGTCACTCAGGAAAATATCCAACAGATCCAATTGGAGCTTTTATTCTTCACAGCAGTAATGCATAAACGTGCTTACTTGGAGCCATTTTGGTCCTGGTCCGACAGGAGTCCTCATTAATCCAGCCACGGCATTTTTATTTTTTTTTTTCACGCCGCGTTCATCCAATTAATCCCGTGCACCGCAGTAATCTCCACAAATCCTCTTGTTCAGGAGTAGTTTTCTTGACTTATGTAGTCGCTAATTTTCTTTCCTGACAATAAAATTTAACTTCGCCACTCTTGCAGGATGTGAAGTTTCTGACTCGTTAATCTTTCTTAAGAACTGAAGCAAAGTGAATACAAAAAAAACTCTGCAGTTTATTACGAAACTCAGTGTTTACAAAAAGAAGAAAAAGAAAAAGATGGTCCGTCCCATCCAATAAATCCGTAGTGACAATTGAACTTACAAATAACCTATAGGAAACTGTTGCTCCTTGTCCTGCTCCAGTAAAACTTCTAAAGCGCTGCCATGCACACCCCTAAAGCAAACTGCGCACGTGACCTTAACTAAACACAGGACTTAAAAGGAGCCTAATTAAGTGATATAACCACAAAATATAACTAAATGCTTAATAAAATAAACAGTATATTTCAATAACTAAATTCTAATCAGATATAACCTAGACATAAACATAATTTCTATATGGCTCTAACAGCAGCTTTGCTTAATGTATGGTTATTTTAGCTCTTAATTCAACCCGCTTATTCTAACATCTTCATCTACTTCCTGTTTGGCTGATAGGATTTATTATGTTGTCCTTCTCTATCAGACTGCTCGGTTAACTCATTAGGTCTGTTTAAGTATCTGATGATGGCCGTTCTGCTAGCACTGCTGCACTTATTAAGCAAAACATTTTAATTTTTTGGTACATTTGATGTAGATACCAAGCCTCTCTAAGCCCCCTATGGTTCTTGTAACATACATGATGTGTTTTGAACTCCAGTTAGCTAAATTTGCTAACTTAGCTCAATAATGAGGGGAAAGGTGGAGAGGGCTAAGCCGAGGAAGGCTGAGGGCGATAATACTACCCGGGCCAATAGACCACATACTAATGTGAAACAATTTTTCCAACAGATTAATCGTGACAACATGAGAAAATGCTGAGACGAACAATTTCCAGGTTATCCCATTGTACTCAGTACTGTAAATGCCATTAATCATCCAGGACATTGTCATGATTGGTTTAATGTTAAACCCACATGCAGAACACAAACGGAGGCTGAGTAAAAATTTAACAGAATTTATTGACAAAGGTTTTACACAAAGACATGAACTGGTTCAGGTACTGGTCCGGGTTGGGTTCACTGATGTCTGCAGAGACGGACAGTTTGATTAGCCAGGCAGTCAGATGATTAATTAAGTCCTTAGATAAATCAGAGTCTACCTTGAAGAAGTCCAGGCTTTACTTGTGAGAGAGGGAACCATTGGGTCCAGAGACTGTTGGTTCAGCAGAGTGCACAAGCAGCAGCCGCGTCTAGCTTCTGACTTTGAATGGCAGACCTTGATCAGAGTCTCCAGCTCTTCTCTGAGAGCAGCAGGAGAAATTCAGATTGGAATGTTCAGGTTTGGCTCACCAGGGCTGGCAGGCAGGTTAAGCTCATCCAGAGCTTCAGACTTGAGACAGGTTTCCTGTGAGCAAAGACAGAGACAGATTAGAATCAGGTTTCTCTCTGGAGACAACTAAGAATCTTTCAGGTATCAGAGGCTCAGGTTTGCTAACCAAACTAAGGTCAACACTGCGGGGTTGAAGGAAGGTCTGGCAGCTGCTTATGTAGGGAAGGTCTCCTGATGAGCAGACGAGCTCCAGGTGTACTGGAGGGCTCTAGCCCAGGAGACCCACGGCGCACTCTGCTGGAGAAAGGTGGTACATCCCCATATCCCAACAGTAACCCCAGTCCCTAACAGAAAACAAAAAACAGAAGAGGATCCTCGGCACCCTCTGGTGCGCAAGCCTCAGGATCCCAACAGACATAGACTAACACTGCAACTCTGCTTTACTACCTAGTTGTCCTATTACTTAGAAAATCAAGCAGGAAACAAATGACAAATCTACAATCATACCTAAATGTGATGTGGAGTCAACAAAAAAAATAATGTCTGATTATTACTAAAATCAGAATTAATTGGTTTTGACATTGTAGAGAAACTACAGCAACACAAGGTCTTTTTGGAGTCTCACAACATGGAGCTCTAAAAGGACCTCTAAAAAGCCCATAAAAACAAATGATGTATCTAAAACAGTAAAGATCAACCTTAAAAACTATTCCTCCAACAATTTGAGATATATTTTATGTAGAAAGCAAAACAAGAAGTAAAGCTGTTAGAGATATAAAAGTATGCACTCCCTGATACTTGTTGCAACATTTCTTTATTAGGTTCACCATTTAGCCCTGAGTTGTTCAGGAGTGACACCATCTATGAAAGATCTACCAGGATGAAATAAAGGGAACTTGATCTAATCCTATTTCCTTAAAATGCAGAAGAACAAAAAATTGATAAATAAACACTTATTTTCTTTATCCAGAATGTGAACATTCTGGTCCTCAAAAGAATGTCCTTTGTCCACAAGGTGTAGGTGTACTGCGGAGTCTTGTCCAGAGGAGGTTGCTCTTCTGTGTTGGGCCATGCGACTGTGGAGAGGTTGTTTGGTTTCTCCAATATAAAGATCAGAGCATTCCTCGCTACACTGAACAGCATATACCACTCCGCTCATATTCGGTCTGGGGGTTTTATCTTTAGGATGCACTAGCCTCTGTTTAAGGGTTTGGTTTGGCTTAAAATGTACTGGGATTTTGTGTTTTGAGAAAATCCTCTTGAGCTTTTCAGACACTCCAGCAACATAAGGGATTGTGATGTTTTTGCGTTTAATTTTCTCATCGCTGTCTTCTGTTGCGTGTCTTTTGGATTTCCTTGCTGATTTGGTAAATGCCCAGTTTGGATATCCACAGTTCTGGAGAGCATCTTTGATGTGTTTCTGTTCTTTGTGCTTCCTTTCTGTTTTAGTAGTGACATGTTCTGCCCGGTGTTGTAAAGTTCTAAATATGTAAAGACCCCATGCAATAACCCTTTATAATGATCCTAATATAAAAATAAAAAATATAAACCTATCATATGTGGACACACTGCATATACTGTAAATATCCCATGCACCCTTGTCTTCCTTTGGCGCCTTCTTCTCCTTTGACTATTTGAGCTGATGTAACAAGTACATGTCTTCACTGTGAGATCAATAAAGTCAATCAATCAATCAATCAATCAATCAATCAATCAATAGTGTCTATCTTTAACAGCCGACTGAAGGGTGCTTGCAGAGTCATTAACATTAGATCAGGTGCTGAGGCACTGATGAGGGAGAACCTTTTCCCCCACAACGTTTAGGAATAATTTCCACCTGAAATATACAACAAAATTATTTATGAATAAATCCCTAGTTGTCTGAATTGTTTGTGATTTGGGTCACAGGAAAATTACATGACTCGGTAGGGGTCACGACCCCCAATGGTGAAGATCTCTGCTTTAGATCATAGTTAACGGGCTCTATGACTGTATAACACATAGGCCATTAAACAGCTTAGAATGGGTAAAAAACTGACATACATGATGTTGCTTGCACACCTGCCTCACACATGAACTTAAGTAACATCCTATTCTTAATTTATACTCTTTAATATACTTTCAGCAGATCAGTTGAGTTCCAAGAAAGTTAAAAAACAACCAACTGGAATTTTGTTTCCAAGTTCAAAGATGTTTCGCTTCCCATCCGGGAAGGTTTTTTAAATGTCTGAGTTAGATATGAGTTTCAAGCTTTTTAGAGTAGCCAACAAAGCCTTATTTTGGCTTAGAAATCAGCTAAGTTCTTCCACATCAAGCATACTCTACTATGACATTGATCCTTCTTGGTGCAATCGTACGCAGTCATGTTAGAAAGGGAACAGAAAACTGTTCTCACATGGCTGGGAGCATGAATTGTCCAAACTGTCTTGGTGTGCTGAAACATTAAAGGTACCCTTAACTAGAACTAATGACCTGATTCCTAATTATCAGTCTCACATCATAATTTCCCCTTGGCCATACTATACAGTTAAATCAATGCTGAGGGGAAAGTAATGGTCTCCAAGAAAGTGTCAACCTAGCCTCTGAAACCAAAATCAAATTGAAATTAAAACAGATATAATAGAATAGAATAGAGTCAATAATTCTCTAGGCAATGGTAATAGCTCTTGGGAGGGTCATCTTCCCTTCAAACACACAGTAAGCATTTAAGAGGACAGTCTCTACAAAGCAGCAATCAAGGACTGAGATAAGCTCCTGTTATTTTGGCGGAATATTGCAAAAATTAGAAATTGTCATGATGGCTTTCAGATAAAACCCATATGCAGAATACACCACGGAGTCAGGGGTAAAAGTTCAACAGTTTATTAAAGTAACACACAGAAATATGAACTGGTTCTGGTACAGGTCCGGGACTGGAATCACTGATATCTTGAAGAGGTTCTGACAGATCCTTTGAGAGGGGGGTAACCGGTTGGGTCCAGAGACTGTGGATTCAGCAGGGAGCTCAGCAGCAGCAGCGTCTAGCTTCTGACTTGTGAGTTTCAGACCTTGACTTGGTTTCCCAGCTCTTCCTTGAGAGCTGTAGGAGGAATCCAGACTGATATCTTCTGGTTTGGCTTCCTAGGGCAGGCAAGCAGGTTTCCAGGCAAAGCTCATCCAGAGCTGCTGGGTTTCTGACCTTGACTTGGTTTCCTAGCTCTTCCTTGAAAGCTGTAGGAGGAATCCAGACTGATATCTTCAGGTTTGGCTTCTTTGGGCAGGCAGGCAGGTTTCCAGTCAAAGCTCATCCAGAGCTTCAGGCTTCAGTCGGGCTTTCTGTGAGCAAAGAAGACAAAGGCAGGTTAGAATCTAGTTTCTCTCTAGAGCCAACTAAGATTCTCTAAAATTAACAGAGGCTCAGGTTCGCTAACCAAACTTGGTCAACACTGCGGCATTGAAGGAAGGTCTGGCTGCTGCTTATATAGGAAGGTCTCCTGATGGGCTGATGAGCTTCAGGTGTGCTGGAGGGCTCCAGCCCAGGAGACCCACAGCGCACTCTGCTGGAGACAGATGGTGGAACTCCAGATCCCAACAGTAACCCCCGTCCCTAACAGAAAACATAAAACAGAAGAGGATCCTCGGCGCCCTCTGGTGGGCAAGCCTCAGGATCCCAACAAAGCCCCCCCCTCAAGGGCGGATTCCAGACGCCCTCAGAAGAATCCATGAAAAAAAAAAAGCAAACAAAAAACAACCCACCCAGGGCGGGCAGAGGGGGCACTAGGGCAAGGAGGGCCAGAAACAACAAAAACAGAGTCCAAAAAACAAAAAACAACCCACCCCAGGGTGGGCGGAGGGGGAAACAGGTAAGGAGGGCAAAAAACAAAAACTGAGTCCAGAACAGAAAACAATCCACTTAAGGTGGACGACAGCGACGAAAGTCTCTGATGACTCATAAGACAGAGTCTCGGGTGACCGGCCGTGGGACCGGCAGCAAGGCAGAGGTTCAGGTGGCCGGCCGTGGGACCGGCAGTGAGGGAGAGTCTCAGGTGACCGGCCGTGGGACCGGCAGCGGTGTAGAGTCTCAGGTGGCCGGCCGTGGGGTCGGCGGCGAGGCAGAGGTTCAGGTTGCCGACCATGGGGCCGACAGCGAGGCAAACTCTTATGTGGCTGGCTGAGGGGCCGAAGACGTAGCAGAGGTTCTGGAGGCCGGCCGAGGGTCCGGCAGCACGGTAGAGTCTTTGGTGGCCGGCTGCGGGGCCGAAGGTGACGCTAACGCTCTGGAGGTCGGCAGCGGTGCCGGAGGCGACGCTGACGCTCTGGGGGTCGGCCGCGGGGCCGGAGGCGAAACTGACGCTCTGGAGGCGAAGCAGCTTCTTAGGAGGATGACGCCCCACTTTCAGTAGGTAGCCCCAAGGGGTACCCCGTCCCCTCTTCAGCGGCTCTGGAACAGGCTCTGAAGGGACCGCCGACTGCGGCTCAGGAACAGGCTCTGAGGGGACCGCCGACTGCGGCTTAAGAACAGGCTCTGAGGGGACCGCCGACTGCGGCTCAGGAACAGGCACTGAGGGGACCGCCGACTGCGGTTCAGGAGCAGGCTCAGAGGAGACCGCCGACTGCGGTTCAGGAGCAGGTTCAGAGGAGACCGCCTACTGCGGCTCCGGATCGGGAACAGAGGAGCCCGCCGACTGCGGCTCCGGATCAGGAACGGAGGAGCCCACCGACTGCGGCTCTGGATCAGGAACAAAGGAGCCCGCCGATTGCGGCTCCGGATCAGGAACAAAGGAGCCCGCCGATTGCGGCTCCAGGTCAGGAACAGAAGAGCCCGCCGATTGCGGCTCCGGGTCAGGAACAGAGGAGCCCGCCGATTGCGGCTCCGGGTCAGGAACAGAGGAGCCCGCCGATTGCGGCTCCGGGTCAGGAACAGAGGAGCCCGCCGATTGCGGCTCTGGGTCAGGAACAGAGGGGACCGCTGCCTGCGGCTCCGGGTCAGGAACAGAGGAGCCCGCCGATTGCGGCTCCACGTCAGGGACAGGGGAGTCCGCCGATTGCGACTCCACATCAGGAGCAGAGGAGACCACCGACGGTGGCTCCATATCAGGAGCAGAGGAGACCACCGACTGTGGCTCCAAATCCAGCATGGAAGAAACCGCCCATGGCGGTAAAGGTTCAGTCTCAGAAATGGCTTGTGATGCTTGCGGAGCACTCTTGGCGGTCAGGAGCGCCAGCAGGGAGGTCCTAGGAGGCGTAAAATCACATACCTCGAATTCAGACTCCTCTTTAAAGTTCTGCTCAGGGGTCTCTGGACGGCACAGAGCTAACTCAGGGGTCTCCGGACGGCACAGAGCTAACTCAGGGGTCTCTAGACGGCTCAGAGCTAGTTCAGGGGTCTCTAGACGGCTCAGAGCCGGCTCGGAAGTCTCTAGATTGCTCGGAGCTGGTTCAGGGGTCTCTAAACGGCACGGAGGTGACTCAAGGGTTTCAAAATGGCACAGAACTGACTCAAGACGGCTCACGGCTGGCTCAGCTGGCTCAGGCGTCTCTAGACGGCTCAGAGCTGGCTTACGGCGACGCCGTTTCTTACGTCGGGGGTACTTAGAAGCTGGACTAATGGGTTCTGGTTTATAGACTGATTTAGACAACGAACTATCTGGTGTGCAAGTGGGTTCAGGTGCAGGTTTAGCTGAATTGCCCATGGGCTGAGGAGTAGGACTAATGGGTTCAATATGAGGTGACAAGAAGGGGAAGAGGTCCTCTCTATCCCCGTAATAGAAGTTCCAAAGGTCAGACTCATGGACTACGGGAGGTCTGACTGTTTGGGTTGTGATCTGTGGTTTGATTTTAAGTTTCCTAATGGAAGTTTCTAACTGGTGATCGTGTAAGTGGTGACTGAAACGGACTAAAACGGGATGAGATTGACTAAACAGGGCTGTACAGAGCTGTACTGGGCAAGACTGATCTGGACTGGACAGGACTAGACTGGACAGAACTGGGCTGTACTGGGCTGAGCTGGGCTGAACTTGACCGAACAGGACTGGAACGGAACGGACAGGAATGAATCGGGCTGAACTGGGCCGAGCCGGACTGAACTGAGCTGGACTGGGTTGAGCTGGGTTGGACTGGGGTCCTGGATCTAGACCTGGCTCTGGTTCGTATCTTGTTATCCAGGTGGCCTGCTATGCAAATGAGCTCATCTAGGGTTTCAGGTTCCTCGATCTTTGCCAATTCATTCTTAAAATTGTCATTTAAGGCGTGGATGTAAATGTTTCTGAGCATGGAATCAGTCCAACCGGAAGTAGCGGCTCTGACACGGAAATCAATGGAAAAATCTTCTACAGATCTCTCCCCCTGTTTGAAGTTTGACAGACCCTGGGATTTAGCGGATTCAAAAAAAGTTAGAGAGAATTCCTTCAAAAAATTTTCATATGTACTGGTTTTTGAAGAAAAACTGGTCTTTCCCCACTTGCGGGCTTTTCCTGATAATCGTGACAGAATAAAGGTTATTTTTTCCTTGTCGTTTGGGAAACTGGAGGGAGAGGGTTCAAAAAACATTTTACACTGAAGCAGGAACCCGTTAAATCTACTAGGTATGCCAGAATACCTATCAGGAAGTGAGAGGCGGAGTGCAGGAAGTGACGGGCCGGATTCCGGAAGTGACGAAACTGGGTCTGACCCTTGAGGCGGAGTTGACTCAGGAAACGGAAGTTGAGCTGGCGCCATGTTGCGTTTCTCACGAAGCCTGCAGATTCTTGAAAAGTTAGGTTATTAAACTCCAATCGGATGTTTAACTCAGGGAAGGTTGAATCGTTTTCATGGATATAATCAGCTTGCTCCTTGACTAACCTCCGTAGGGTGTCTGCGGGGTTCTTTTGTGGCCACAGTGTTCTGTCATGATGGCTTTCAGATTAAACCCATATGCAGAACACACCACGGAGTCAGGGGTAAAAGTTCAACAGTTTATTAAAGGAACACACAGAGAAATATGAACTGGTTCTGGTACAGGTCCGGGACTGGAATCGCTGATATCTTGAAGAGATTCTGACAGATCCTTTGAGAGGGGGGGAACCGGTTGGGTCCAGAGACTGTGGATTCAGCAGGGAGCTCAGCAGCAGCGTCTAGCTTCTGACTTGTGAGTTTCAGACCTTGACTTAGTTTCCCAGCTCTTCCTTGAGAGCTGTAGGAGGAATCCAGACTGATATCTTCTGGTTTGGCTTCCTAGGGCAGGCAAGCAGGTTTCCAGGCAAAGCTCATCCAGAGCTGCTGGGTTTCTGACCTTGACTTGGTTTCCTAGCTCTTCCTTGAAAGCTGTAGGAGGAATCCAGACTGATATCTTCAGGTTTGGCTTCTTTGGGCAGGCAGGCAGGTTTCCAGTCAAAGCTCATCCAGAGCTTCAGGCTTCAGTCGGGCTTTCTGTGAGCAAAGAAGACAAAGGTAGGTTAGAATCTAGTTTCTCTCTAGAGCCAACTAAGATTCTCTAAAATTAACAGAGGCTCAGGTTCGCTAACCAAACTTGGTCAACACTGCGGCGTTGAAGGAAGGTCTGGCTGCTGCTTATATAGGAAGGTCTCCTGATGGGCTGATAAGCTTCAGGTGTGCTGGAGGGCTCCAGCCCAGGAGACCCACAGCGCACTCTGCTGGAGACAGATGGTGGAACTCCAGATCCCAACAGTTACCCCAGTCCCTAACAGAAAACATAAAACAGAAGAGGATCCTCTGCGCACTCTGGTGGGCAAGCCTCAGGATCCCAACAGAAATAACCTGTCCAGGGGTCAGGTTGGACTATTGTAATTATTTACTATCAGAAAGTCCACAAAATGCATGTGAGCATGTACTCTTTAATGAGCCTTATAAGTAATAAGGTCTTTGAAGAAAATATTAATTTTGTCAAATACTGTTTATAAATGTTTGTATTTGATTGTAAAACTGAAATATTAAAAGTGTGAGAAATCTTTAAAAATAGTCTAGGACAATTGATTTGCAAAGAATATATTTTCCTTGCAACAAATTTTAATCTGATCAATGAAAGCAGGCATCTCAAGTCTTCCGGAAGTTCCGGGAGTCTCCCCGGAACTTCCCGCTCGCGAGTTGGATAAATTATCCCGGATTTAAGACTTTGCGAGGTGGTGTTTTTTTAATGCGAGTGAGAGCGTGCAGGCAATACAATAATTTGTGCATCACGTGCGGATTAGAACTACTGTGATTGCGCAGGAACACTAAGAGAGAGATGGGTGTGGGGAGGAGGTTGCTGGTGAAACCTGTGCAGCGTATCTGTCCAAAGCGATACTCTGTTCAACCAGCGTTCCAGGCGACTGGTTGATCAGAGAGCTGATTGGATCAGTCCGATAAGTTTCTCTGGGTTACTCTCTGGCAGTCACCTAGTTACCACTCAAAGCTGTGCATCCTGTGAAACGGCAGAGGTTCAATCCTGGAGTAAAAAACGAAAATATAGGACTAATTTACACCAGAATATACTAAATATACTAAAGTATATCCAGTTCTAGACCAAATGTACAAGGGGGCCGGGAGGTGGGGGGGGTTCATGGGAACAGAAAAAGCATGAAATAAAATGTCATTATTTAATTAAAGGTCTGACCCAAAATGCAGAAGTCCAAACAGAGAGACACAGATGAAAAGTTTGACGAATTTTATTGAAGATGTTAAGCTCGGTGCAGAGTTTCTCTGAACTCTGCTCAGCCGGAACTGGAAGGCGAGCGGAAGACAGACTGTTAGTTCAGGCTCAGTGGGAAATTTGATTCGTTGATCTTGAAGGAGAGGATCTGATTGTTGACTCACGTTTCCAGAGAAGTGAAGGATCCTTGACTCCAATCTGTATGTTGGTTTTCCAGTGTGTGTCTGATTCGATGGAGGGTGGAACAGGGTTTACCCAGAACTCGGACAGTGTAGGTTAACGGAGATGCTGATTGCCACTCAGATTTCCTGCTGTACTTGAACGGGTCATGGTGAAGATGATTCCCTTGCTCAGAGAGTAATTTCAACGTCCTCAAAAAGGAGACTGGATCCAAACCTCCTGTTTGAATCCCTGGCTCAGTATAAGACTCAGTTGATCCCTCCTGGGAGAGGAGGTCCGAAAATGTCCAGTTTGCAGGATGACTTCCAAAAGCTGGCAAACACTCTGGCGTCGAGGTAGTGGCAATCAGCAGCTTAAGAGCGCTCCGTTAATGAGGTAACCGTCAGCAGGTGCGTGAGGAGGCGAACCGGAACCAGGTGCCTCCTGTTGGTGGAAGGGAGACAAACACAAAAACAAACACACAGACAGGAACCGTGACATTAAAAACAGGACAGGAGATTCAAATATATTAAGAGAGATGCATGAAGTGAAATTTATTTTCAATAAGGTTCGATAAAAATTATATTTCTTATGAGGTCAATATATATTTATAATTTAGGAATTTTACACATTTTTGACTTAATTTGAGTTAAAAATAATGTTTTCTATAAAATTTGTATTAGAACTCAAGAAAAATTGTTATAAATGTTCTGTAATTCATCTGTAAAAATTAGAGAATTTTTTCTTTATTTGTTGTGATAAAAAAATATCATTTAGCAGCTGAAAACTGAGATCTTATCTCAATACCACTGAAGCCATCATCTTGTTGTTTTTGAATAATTTGTAAAACAGAATTTGTAAAGAAAAAGAATGAAATAGATCCAAATCACCTATCAGTAACCATGTCTGTTCCAGTGCAGATCATCAATAGAATTTCTTGTGAGTATTATATCTTCAGGAAAATTCAATTGCACTAGTTCTAGTTATTCAGGCTGGTTGAGTAATCAGTGGATAGAAACTTCTACTGAACATGGCATCTGCATAATCTGTAGTCATTTTGTGTTGTCCTTGTTTTAATAAATAAATGTTAAAATCTCCACATATAAGCCAAGTTTTCTGATCATTTAATCCAATCAGGAGAGTTTCAAATCTATTTCTATCAGAGCCTATACAAGCCACAATGTTTCTTATTTTCTCCATCTCAGTTTCAACAGTAACGCTCTCCATCATGTCATCCAAAGCAAATTACATACATTTAGTTTTTCAAATGTCAAGGAATAACTAACATAAAGCAACACCCCCACCTTTGCTTTTCACTCGATTTGTGTTACAGATTATAATCCTCCAACCCAAAATCTGAAGATTTGCCATTTAACAAGATCACAGACAATGTTATTACTTGAAAGTGATTTACAAATTATTTCAAATATTCATTAATATTGTGAAAATTTGTATGAAGACGTCTACAATTAAATGAGTTGGAAAAAGTATCCAAGTCCCCAGCTGTTTATCTGTATAACATTTACAATTGTTAGTTCCATGTAACAAATTTACAGTCTGAATCAATGTTATTTTCATAATCATAAGTTTTTAGTTTGGTACCGTAATCTTTTTTGAAACTTTAATTCACCTGCAAATGTTTCCATAAACTAATTACCAAAACAAAATGAACCGTAAAAAATGAAATAAAAATGAAAGTTATTATGGACATAATGAGATTTGGTTAAGTATAAAACAAACTTTAGTTCCGAAAAATGGTCAAATGTTACAAGTTGAACAAATGAAACAAGTTGTGGTGCGAGTTCTGCTCCCTAAATAGTTTTGCAGTCAGTTTTATTTTGTTTATGTGTGACTGTTGATGGTCTCCAGTTTCATGGTTAGGTAAGCAGCAGAAGTGTGCGTGTAAATAAATAAGAGATAGAGGAAAAATTTAATCATTCACCGCCCAGCGCTGGGATTCACTCAACTCACCTTAGGGAGGAAGCAAAGGTTGTAGTTCTGCTTTTATGATCTGACTTTGGACCCTCTATCAGAAGTGTTGGTCTGCTTAATCAGTTATTGTTATGTGTAACAGAGAAGACTGTTGCATTCAGCTATTTTTCCTCCTGAAACCTCTTTCAACTCTTCTGGATTAATTTTGATGGTGGGGGAGGGGACAGGCTGAAGGCTTTTCTTATCTCTGAATGTCCAGACCTGAATAAAAACTGGTTCACATGAGTCCTGTGTTATACTTTTTCCCCCTAACATATCAAACATTTTAGGCTTTTACAGTTTTGCACCTTTCAGAGTCACTTAAATCTTCTTTTGGCACCTTTTGTCTGAGGAAAACAAGCTGCTCAATAATTCTGCTCACCATCATATTGGGTGTTGAGCTTTATAGGCCCTTTCCTGTCTCATTAATCAACTACATATTAGCTTATATGTTTATATTCAATAAGAATTTAAGTTTATATAACTTGGAGTTTTAAAATATGCATAGAAAGAATGATAAAGGTCAAAACCAAAACTTGCCTAATAATTGTGCACACAGTCTCTATGACCAGAGAGTAACTGTTTTCTGGTATTGTAAATTATAAATGCAGACAGAGGACAAATGTATTATTGTTAAGATTCTCGTCTTAACCTTATATAAACATTTGTTTATATATAATTGTTGTTAGATCGTTTTTGTCTGAGCACATGGCAAAATTACTGAATAATCACACTTCGCGTCATTTAGAGCGTAGAGCGTGACAGTTATGACCTACAGTACTTAGGCGAGATAAATTACAGGTTTTGATCTTTGTAGACAGATAGATAAGTGGCATTTATCCTATTATAGATGCCCAGCACACTTATGCTTACAAGACACAAGAAAAACCTACACAAACAAGCTGACAGAAATAAAAATACTTTGTTTTATTCCCATCAGTTAATATCAAGTATTTTAGTAAACAAATAATTTGTCAAACTCAAGTACAGTAAAACAAAAAGCGGACTTCACTCTTGTTTCCCCCAAATCCAACAAAAGCACCTTTGGTCTTCCTCTGGGACTGAACGATAACATCCAGTCTCTAAAGCCAAAGTGCCAGATCTGAACTGGGCACCCATGGACCGTCGTTTTTTTTTTTTAGACAAGGTCCATTATGCATATGGCTCAAGACCATATAGGCATCCTTTAGTAAAATATAAGGACGTAATTTTTATTTAAGATATCAACTGCCCAGTAAAATTCAAAATAAATCATTTAATCTATTCAGTATTAAATCTTATCTTGTTCGGTACATTATTCCTATATGTACCGAAAATCTCAAATATCTCGAAAAGCTTCTCCATAAAGTCTGGTCCAAATATACCCATTTGTGAAATCCCAAAGGATAATGTGTTTTGTTAATACATGAACTGGCATAGAGATTAACCTATTCCACAATCTAACCTTTATATAATGCAGATATCTAACTTAACGCTTTCTAACTGCACGCTGTCAACCAATATCTCCATATAATGCCATTTTAGGAGTATATCTATGCACATATAAGGAATATCACAAGGCTCTACACTGAACTTTTTCCCTGGGAGGTTGTTGACAGTAACCCCAGACTCCGATACCATAATCTAATACCGGGCAAAGACCTGAACAACTTAGTACACACCTTATATCAAATTTTAATTTGTACAGCCCATTTTAGCATCAAAGCATTTCAAAGTGCTTTACATAATAAAACATTACAATAATTCAAGTGCCAAATTTAAAATTTTATTGATTACATTTGAAAAGCAACTCTCATTATTTAATTGCTTATTTCCTGAAACATATTAGTGAGCTGTCTAAACTTACTGAGAGGCTAAAGGACGACAAATAATCAATAAATTGGAATAAAACTGAAATCATTTTTGGTAATAGAGAAATAGAATATAATTAAATATAATGTCCAGAGATGGTAATCTAGTAGAACCAGTACACAAAGTTAAATTGTTAGGCCTTGTTTTTGTTTTTTTTAATCACAAACTTAACTGGAAATCTCATGTAAAATATATATAACAAAAAATTGTCATGGTGGGATTTAGGTTACTAGCCCACATGCAGAACACACACGGAGTCAGAGGAAAAGTTTAACTGTTTAAAGAAAGAACACAAAGTTATATAACTGATGCTGGAAACAGATCCGGGACTGGTCACACAGGGTTCTCTGCAGAGAGGGACAGTTGGATTAGCCAGGAACCTAATGATCCTTTATCTGAGATGAAGTGCAGATCTGTACCTGTTCTGTGGTTCAGGCTGAGCGGCAGAGGGAGGGAACCAGAAGGGTCCAGAGACTGAGGGCGGCAGAGGACTGGGCAGCGGCAGGGCTTGACTTCAGACTAGATGGTGTTCAGATCTTGAGTTTCTCCAAGCTCTCTTCTAGAGAGCCGGCAGGCAGGTTCAGACAGTTTGATCTTCAGGTGTGCTTTAGAGAGCAAGCAGGCAGGCTCAGACAGTTTAATCTTCAGATGTGTTTCTGAAACCAGGCAGGCAGGATTCTGTTGAGAAGCTCTTCCTGAGCTCCAGGTTTCAGTCAAGCTCTTCCTAGGAAGCAGAGAGGACAAAAACTGGTTAGGTTCAGATTCAGGCTTTCAGAGGAGTCAGGGAATCAGACAGGTTGGTTGGCTCAGGTCTAGCTGTTACCATTACTGGCTAACACTCTGGCACTGGAGTGTAGTCCTGCTGCTGCTTATATGCTGATCTCCTGATGAGCAGATGAGAAACAGCTGGTGAAGTCAGTTCCAGCTTCAGGAGACCCAGAACGCCCTCTGGAGGAGAAAGGCAGACAGAACCCAGAAACCGACAGAAAAACAAATCCCCAGGAAGGGATCCTTGGCGCCCTCTGGTGGGCAAGCCTCCGGATCCCAACAAAAATACAGGTGCTGGTCATAAAATTAGAATATCATGAAAAAGTAGATTGATTTCAGTAATTCCATTTAAAAAGTGAAACTTGTATATTATATTCATACATTACATACAAACTCATATATTTCAGATGTTTATTTTGTTTAATTTTGATGATTACAAATGACAACAAATGAAAATCTCAAATTCATCATATCAGAAAATTAGAATATTGTGAAAAGGTTCAAAATTGATGGCCCCTGGTGCCACACTCTAATCAGCTAATTAACTCAAACCACCTGCAAAAGCCTTTAAATGGTCTTTCAGTCTAGTTCTATAGGCTACACAATCATGGGGAAGACTGCTGACTTGACAGTTGTCCAAAAGACGACCATCGACACCTTGCACAAGGAGGGCAAGACACAAAAGGTCATCGCTAAAGAGGCTGGCTGTTCACAGAGCTCAGTGTCCAAGCACATTAATAGAGAGGCGAAGGGAAGGAAAAGATGTGGTCGAAAAAAGTGTACAAGCAAGAGAGATAACCGCACCCTGGAGAGGATTGTGAAACAAAACCCATTCAAAAATGTGGGGGAGATTCACAAAGAGTGGACTGCAGCTGGAGTGAGTGCTTCAAGAACCACCACACACAGACGTATGAAAGACATGGGTTTCTGCTGTCGCATTCCTTGTGTCAAGCCACTCTTGAACCACAGACAGCGTCAGAAGCGTCTTGCCTGGGCTAAAGAGAAACAGGACTGGACTGCTGGTGAGTGGTCCAAAGTCATGTTCTCTGATGAAAGTAAATTTTGCATTTCCTTTGGAAATCAAGGTCCCAGAGTCTGGAGGAAAAGAAGAGAGGCACTTCATCCACGTTGCTTGAAGTCCAGTGTAAAGTTTCCACAGTCAGTGATGGTTTGGGGTGCCATGTCATCTGCTGGTGTTGGTCCATTGTGTTTTCTGAGGTCCAGGGTCAACGCAGCCACATACCAGGAAGTTTTAGAGCACTTCATGCTTCCTGCAGCTGACCAACTTTTTGGAGATGCAGATTTCATTTTCCAACAGGACTTGGCACCTGCACACAGTGCCAAAGCTACCAGTACCTGGTTGAAGGACCATGGTATCCCTGTTCTTAATTGGCCAGCAAACTCTCCTGACCTTAACCCCATAGAAAATCTATGGGGTATTGTGAAGAAGAAGATGCAATACACCAGACCCAACAATTCAGAAGAGCTAAAAGCCACTATTAGAGCAACCTGGGCTATCATAACACCTGAGCAGTGCCACAGACTGATCGACTCCATGCCACGCCGCATTGCTGCAGTAATACAGGCCAAAGGAGGCCCAACTAAATACTGAGTGCTGTACATGCTCATACTTTTCATGTTCATACTTTTCAGTTGGCCAACATTTCTATAAATCCTTTGTTTTTATTGGTCTTCAGTAATATTCTAATTTTCTGATATGATGAATTTGAGATTTTCATTTGTTGTCATTTGTAATCATCAAAATTAAACAAAATAAACATCTGAAATATATGAGTTTGTATGTAATGTATGAATATAATATACAAGTTTCACTTTTTAAATGGAATTACTGAAATCAATCTACTTTTTCATGATATTCTAATTTTATGACCAGCACCTGTATGCAAAGGTATTGGACTTTTAAACAACATAAAAAAAAAATTATACAAATTTTTACCACTCCAGACTTTATTTTATTCATCTGTAGTTCCATATTTGACTTATTGTATGGAGGTTTTGGGGCAACACATGTAAAAGTAACACTAAGTCTTTGTGACAAAAAAGAAATCTGTAGGAATTTTGTACAAAGTCACTACTAGTGAACATACAAATAATTTGTTTATTCAGTCAAATACTTGATGATGAAGGGATTTATTTAATTTAATTTTTTTATATCAGTTATGTTTAAAGCAAGAGAGAAAAAATTGCAATTTAATTTACAAAATGTTTTGCCTTAATCTCAAGTCGCAGAAATAACTGAAGGAAGTATGATTTCAAAAGTAAAATTGTGCAAACTTCTTAAAAAAACAAATGTATTTCGGTAGTTAATGAGGATAATGTACGGAAGAGGATTAGGGCCACTGAAAAAAAATAAAGTTAACTGATTTTTAAATTTTATTTCAATTTAACATGGGAAAAAAGTCAGAATTCTGACTCTCAGAATTCTGACTTTTTTCTCAGAATTCTGACTTTAATCTCAGAAGTCTGCCTCTTTCTCAGAATTCTGACTTTAATCTCAGAATTCTGACTAGTTCTGACAATAAAAAAAAGTCAGAATTCTGAGATTAAAGTCAGAATTCTGACTTTTTTCCCCATACTATACTGAAATAAAATTAAAAGAAAATCAGTTAACTTTTTTTTTCAGTGGCCCTAATCCTCTTCCGTAATAATATGTTCTTTCTAAGGCATTTTCTTCATTTTATATACGCTGCCATGAAACGAAAAAGATTTTCAGGTTTCCAGGAGGTTTTTCTTCTTCCTCATCCTTTTCACTCATATAGATGTGCATTAGTGTTGCAGTATGTTTTGTTGAGTGAATATTGATTAATTGATTCATTGACTGAAATATTGAGGAATATTTATTACTTTTTAGAATATTCCTACACTCAAAGGAGTGGGAACCATAACCATAACATTTAAATTTACGACTGGCAACAGTCACATCAACAAAAACTGAATAAGCCAGGCCAACAGGCCTTAGAAAGGGACAGAATGAGAATAAAAGCTAAACTTGCTCTACGATCTGTGCTTCACTTGGTGTCGGCCCTAAGCTGAGCTGAGTGAAGCTCAGCGCTGGATGGTGAACGTCACAAGGTGTCTGTTCCATTTAATTGACTTGTGATATTTGATCATTTTACCAAAACTTAATATTTCTCAGGGTTGTAACAATGAGGGGTTTTTGGTTGAGTCCTGAAACTGATTAACGGACCTGTGTGGTGCACAGAGGGGAAAATGTGTGAACTACAAAAGGGTTATTTGATTAAATTGTCTTGAAAATCATCAGCTTTTGTCATTTCTGCTGTATTCACCCATCCTGGTCTGTGTATGTTGCTCCTTCCTATCTAAGTGGATGGAGCAACCAGCCAACAGTGGACCCCTGTCTTTCTGTACAAACTAAGTGGGGACCTTCAACTTTCCTGTAATAGCTTTGACATGGGTTGGAACTAAAACAATATACACATCTATTTAAGAAATTTAGAAGCTCAGAGGAAAATACTAATTCAAACGTTGTAAGAGCTGAACCACAAGTTTTTGCATTTCAGTCTGTGGTGTGAAACTATGAAACTGTTTTACTGTGGAATGAAAACAACGCCCAAACATTAAACAGTTAAAACTTTTTTTTGTTTTGTTTTATAGTTTACTGTAAACATGAGAAACTGTCTTGATGCATTATGTTGCTATTGTTACATTATTGTTGGCAAATAACATTAAAAATAAATACATTAGATATATATATATATATATATATATATATATATATATATATATATATATATATATATATATATATATATATATATATATATATATATATATATATATATACATATATATTACTGAACAAGCTTTACCTCAGTGGGGTTAGAGGCATGACATATAACTGGTTTAGAAGTTACATCTTTGGCAGACCTCATCCTATCTCAGAGGGGACTTGTGTCATTCTGCACCATCCAACAGTGGACCAGTGTCGTTCTATTCAAACCAAGTGGGGAACTTTACTCTGTAAGGCAAATCAAAGTCCCCTCTTTGTCTGCTAAGAACGACATGGCAGCACAACTTTGAATAGTTAAAATCAGAGGAGCAACTTACCACATTAAGAGACAAAAATTTATATGAAAAATATATATTTGTTGTTAATACTGCAGATCCTGTTATTGTCATGATTTTATTCAAAGATCTGACCCACATGCAGAAAAGCAAACAGAGAGACCAGGGGAAGGTTTAACCTCCTGTTTGAATCCCCAGCTCAGTTTGAAGCTCAGACGATTCTTCCAGGGGGAGAAGGTCCAAAACATCCAGTTTGCAGGATGAAATAAAACAACAAGGTTAAGACTCAGGTTGACAAAAACTCAGTTTGACTCAGCAAATCTCAGCTTGGCTAGAGTAGCCAAAACTGGCAAACACTCTGGCGTTGAGGTAGTGGCAGTCAGCAGCTTAAGAGTCCTCAGGTAATCAGGCAACCATCCGCAGGTGTGTGAGAGGGTCAACGAGAACCAGGCGCCACCTGGTGGTGGAGGGAGAACACACGAAAACACAGCCCACACAAACTGGATTCCTAACAGTTATTAGTTTATTACCACATTAAATGGCATTCAAAATATTATTCACTGTCCAATGTGGCCATATTTTCACTTTTTCGGCAATATTTATATTGAAAAGAATGTGATGGAGTTCATGCAAAACAAAAAGGAAAAAACAGATAATGAGCCATTTTCCATTATCAGATTCTGTGCACATATTGGAAAATGGAAGAATTGAATAAAGCTGATTACGGATTGCTCATTATCTTTTCTTTTTTATTTTTTGATCTCAGTCAAGTTGAAAGTTGATCTGGCTTGATGTAAAGTCTGAGTTGAGACACTGTAGTTAGTTTGGTAAAACAACAGACCACTACAATTTAATATCTCTGATCACTTATATGACTGAAGCGCTGTTAAAGGAAGGTAAAAGGGCTGCAGCTGTTAGGTGCTCAGAAATGCTCGGAGATGTCAGTGAGAAGATTCTGCGCCAACTCAGGAGAAAAAGACTTGTGTTAGAAACCAACCTGGAAACGGCAATCCTATCATCAATAGACAAGGTACCTTTAAGGGTTTATATTTTTAAAACCTTTAACTATTGAATAACAATCACAAAAAATCTTAGACAAGAACAGTGGAAGTTTGTTTACTTTCAAAAGTCAAAAAACACACTAACCCTACCATAGTGTTGTATGCACTCACAATCTTGCTCAAAGCTGGCAAATATTAATCATTTGTACTTGGGTCACCAAACACCCACTTTTGCCCATGTTCCACTTTAAATGGTGAACATCTTAACTGGTGACTGTCATGTAAATGCTCCATGATGATGATGCATATGCAGGGGATTACCATCTAGCAGAATACTTCTGCAGATAATGTACCACAAAGGTCATAACAGAAAGGACAACGTAAGTTTTTGTCGTGGTGCTACATGAACTTTTGGCTGTGCTGGTAAGGCATCTTATCACCGTCCAAACAGAAAGATATGGCCACGTTGTTGTCATTTGTCAAATACGCAGTTTCTTCAGATTACAGGAGGGGGGCACAGAAATGTGTGTGTGTTTGTTGCTCCCCCAAGGCTCAGCTCAGAGGGCATAAGTGAATAAAAAATAAAGACAACACACGTATTGAGCTCATCATAGCTTTCCAACAAGAGGATTTATTCTTCTCCCGATATCAACCTATCAAAATTTTAGACACTTAATAATCTTCTAAATGTCCATATTGACTAGTTATGTGACCTTGGAATCAAAACATCATGGCAATGACCTCTAAAAGCTATTCTAGTCAGTACATCCACAAATAAACCAAAACAATATACACATTGTCAATCATGCATCATATTTCCCATGCATCACATTGTTTCCACTATATTTTCCCTTTTTCTTAAACACATTTTTAGCAACAAATGAAATACAGTATCTATGATCTAACATACATTCCAGTTTTTACATCAAAACACATTTACATTTTTAATATCATGGACTTGTTTAAATCACTTTATTAATTACTACAACGTTTTAATTGTTTGAATGGCACCTAAATTACCTGTACTTAGCTTCCATTCACTGCATCACTATACAGGTTTGTAAATGCTCCACCTGATTTAGTCTCTGAAGAAATATAACTTTTTATCTGCAGGAAAAAACTTCTCTACGTCCTGCCTCATTTGGGGAAAAACAATGTAGATCAGGGGGGCCCAACCAGTCGATTGCAGTCTACCAGTCGATCGTTGTCGGAGTTTCAGTCGATCGCAAGAAATTTTACAATGAAGACCTATTTATGGCTATGACAAAAAAAAAGTTTAATAAAACACTAATCAAATAATTGATCACGAGAGGCCAATCTGTATTTTCATAATGATAAAATGAAAAATAAAAATAAGTATGCAGGGAACCTTTTTTATGCATGCTGCTGGGCATGGTTTTCCATGGTTTCTAGGTTGTAACCAGGGACTCTAAAGTGCGAAGACAAATCTGAAGAGATAATGATATCTATCACAACTGATGGGGCTCCATTTATGGTTGGGCGCACTGCTGGATTTTTTGCTTTTTTCAAGCTGTCGGAACTTTCCAGGATTTTTTGAGCTACCGCTGCATCATTCAACAACAGCTGTGCGGCAATATTTTAAATATTAAGCATGTCATGGACGTTGCGATGAAGATCGCTTGCTCTGTTCGGGCCAGGAGTTTACAGAGGCATTTATTCTGTGCCCAGCTCGAGGAGGCAGGTGTAGACCACACTGATCTGCTGCTGCACACCGATGTCAGGGGGCTGAGCCGTAGCAGATTCTTCCACAGATTTTTGGAACTTTTCCCCGAACTTAAAGAGTTCCTGAAACAGTCAACAACCCATTCTGATGTATGCTACATCTTCACATATACAGAGTTTGTACTTAGTATTTTCCTATTTTTATCTGTTTCCTGTTGAATTTTAATCCACTTGCCAGTTTCTCCGCCAATGCCCAGTGAAGTTTATCATTCTGAAATAGTGGACTTCCCTTCCTGCTTTGAAGTGATCTCTACAGGACTGTGTGTGTGTATCAATTGGTGTTTTATTTATATTTTTTGACTGCACAGCCTTTGTCTGGAGATCTTGGCCGCATCTCAATTCGCAGGCTGCGTACTTGGGAGGACGCAATTTTGAGGCCGGTGACGTCACAACACTGCGCAGAGGTCGTCCCATTTGGCAAAAATTCTGAGGACGCTTAAAATGCAGCCTTAAAATGCGTCCTCCTTTTCCCCGAATTCTGAGGATACATCGCTACCGTCCTTAGTGGCCTCGCCTCCCACTAGATTTCCCGAGGTGCTTTGCGCGCTTCTTTTTTTTTTTTTTTTTTTTTAGTAGTTGAAGAAGAAGAAGAAAGTCGGATTTTCTTCAAGTTACGGACAACCGAAAGCAGCAGCAGCGCCGGCAGTAGTGCAGAGAACACCTTTAAATGTAAGTAGTTTGTTTTTGTTTTTTTTAAATGAACATCTATCAAAATACATGACGGTAACAGAGCCACCGGAATGTGTAGGAGCAGCTAAAGCTAAAGCTTAGAGCTAACCTGTTGATACGTGATGTTCATCAATTAAAAGCCTTCATACAAATGTCAATATTTTTTTTATTTTAACCTACATCTTACTGTAGTGATAGCCATATCCCTCACTAATCAGATGTATTTATTCTCATACAGTTTATTACAAAGTATTAGAGCTGTTAAAGCTTAATGCAGCTGAAGAGATAACATTAGTCCAGCTGTACTGGGCTGTCAATACTGCAAACATTTAGTTTTAATACTCAATAATGTATAGTTAATTTACAGTACAGTAAAATAAGGTTTAAATTATAATTCACTTGAAGAACAATACGGGCGTAATTATACAGAACAGTCATTTTGCCTGTTGACATAACAGAAATATGTTTTACATGTCATTTTGTTCCAGGGAGCAGACAGAGGTAGGGCTGGGTATTGTTCAAAAATTTTCGGTGCCGGTACCAATACCGATACCTTCACTTCGATACCGGTTCCTGAACGATACTTTTTTGGATACCAGTTTTGTTTTATAATATCAATTCGAAGAAAAAGAAAATTACGCAACATAAAAAAGTACAAATCTTGAGTTTTATTTCAAGCTCTGATTTTTCCATTTACATTTTTCCTCTTACATAAAAAAAAAATTCAGTGTCTAATATTCACTGTTACATTGTGAGGACCTTTTTACTTAGCAGTTTTTCCTTAGAAAAATTACCATGTCTGACAAACGAGCCCGTTGAATGGGATCCTATTGACAGCGCACCGCTGGTATGTGGGGGTCTGAGCGGCTCCGACAGAAATATTGGAAGGCAGGATGAACTGACTGCACTGATTAAGTTTTCAGGTGGATTTTCTCACTTAAAAACATAATAAAACTACTTTATTCCCACTGATCACAGCAAATATAGCTGCAAGGCAGAGAAAGGATAGAGTAGCTCCGCCCAACGCACGTCAGAGCCACTTTTCGACCGCGCAGCTAGAGCAGCAAAGCTTCTTCAGCCGCGCGTCAAAAGCTGGTACAAGCAGCAAAAATGAGGCAGCAGACGCGATTTTGCTGCTCCTGCTGCGTCCAGTTTAAAAGCAGCATGATTCACTCCGCTCTGGCTTTGCTCTGCCCACGGGCTGCTGAGAAGATGGTTGCGCTGGCTGCGGTCCGTTCTTCTTGCAGTCAAACACCAAGCAACTTTCTGCTCTTAAATTGTTTCCGTGCACGATGTATTGCACTGCACACTATTAGCATCAGTCTTAATAAAGTGAAGCCGCACTTTTGACCTGGGGGCATTTTAAAGGGGTTCCATGATGCTCGCAACCAGTTCACAACAGATACACATGAACCCTGGCTGTAGGCGTGACTACCTGTGTATTTTTCCTGGATGACGCAATCACGTTAAGTGTTACAGCCAATCACCGAAACTTGGTACCGAAAGACGAGGCATGTTTCGATACTCTGTAGAACCGAAGCATTTCGGTCGGTACCATAAAAGAACCGAAGTTCGGTACCCAGCCCTAGACAGAGGAGATGATAAAATGACCACTTCATCATCGGGGCCAAAAATACTGCTGCAGGCGGATGGAGGGAAGAGTTGAGGCAGAATTCCATCTACATGTTGCATTTCTATGTAAAAGTCACACAGGTTAAAAGAAGTCCTGTTCAAACACCAACGTACAAATATAATAATTTGATCACATCAAATGATGCCCAGATGCCACTTTTTGTAAATCTCATATTTGTGATAGAAGTGATCCTTGTGTGGGACAACTTAAAAAAAAAATAGAAAGTATGTTCAGGTTTGGATAATGCAATGAAACACACACACACACACACACACATATATATATATATATATGTGTGTGTGTGTGTGTGTGTAGGGAAATTACATCTTACATTTATTATATTTATGTTAATTTCCACTTTGAGTAAGCCTAAAAAAGTAATCTCCTTGTTACCATTCCAAAGTCTTTTTCTGTAGAATTTAATCAATCCATCCAAATCATGAAACCTTCCTTCTTTCTAGCTTTACAGAAACACTACAGAAAATAGCATCTGTTGACACAAATAGTTTTCCTCTACTTTAGGAATGCAAAGGGGGAAGCCTACTGCTGCCACCTGGCCCTGGTTTGTCCTCATGGATGAAGTATTACGACAGAGGCCATCTGTTGCCCCACCTGTCCTAATTGCCTCCATCCCTGAAGACACACCAGTGCCAGGTGCTGCAGAGGCTGGGCAGCATCAGGTTGACGATGAGGAAGAGAATGAGAGGCCAGGAGAGAGGAGGGAAAGGAGGAAGAGAAGAAGGAGAGACGAGTTGGTGGATTTAATCAGGGAGGATATCAGATGGCAGAGGGAGGCGGGAAAGGATGGACAGATTATTCAATTTATTGGAGAGGATGGTGGACAGACATTATTATTTTTGGTGTTTTTTTTAACAAGTTCAGGTTATGTGTTGCTGTTATTAAATTAAATTATTAAATTGTTTATAAAAGTTATTGTTGTCGGTGTGTTCCACTGCATGAAAAGTGAGATTTTCGTCCCCGTAAACTCCCGTAGATCTCCCTGATTTTCGTCAGTTTCCGACAATTTGCAACCCGCGCTTGTCCGTGTTTGTCGTGCCACAAATTGTCGGAAACGGACTCTGACGTATGTGGAGAGCGATCGGCTGTACTAATGGCCCTGATTAGCATATGAATGCAGCAAACCTGCGCGGCTGGCCAGGTCTGGCTTGAATAACCTACTCAGTATTGGCTGAAACCACTATTCTCAAACAAGTGAAATCGCTCGTGATTGGCAGCAAAACCACATGTGGCCACGCCAGGCTTTAATTTTCTTACTGAGTATTGGATGGAACCACTTCTTTTTAAACAAGTAAAGTCGCTCGTGATTGGTTGGCATATATATATATTTACATATATATATATATACATATATATATACATATATATATACATATATATATATATATATATTCATTCATATATTTATTCATTCATATGCTGTATATTCATGTTATCCTACACTACTACAAAATTATTAGGCTACCATCAAGGACATGAATGAATTTATACAGGAAATGAACATTTGCCAGGAAGCTGTTTATGCAAAGAAAAAGCTTTATTAACACACACACAACTATATATAACGCGTATACAAACACATGCGTGTTAAAATTACATGTCCGTGAACGGTCCGTTTGCTTCCTCGGGGTTGGAGGTAACTGGCAGCATTCCCTCCGAGGCAGGTCCGATGTGCAGACGCCTACTGTGCGTGGCCCTGTACTTCGGCATCGCTTCTAACCGGGACTGCAGCTTAACACAGAGTTCAGTGAGATCCGGCCTACGAAATGGCGGCGACCGTACAATCCATCCAGAGACCCCGCCAACGACGCCATCTTCTTCGTCAGACATGAGGTCGACGGTGGCGGTCTTCCAGAGTTCCACTTCCTCATCTGCTAGCACACTCTGCCTCGTTTTCAGCAGCTGAAAAAAAAACAATGAATCAGCACACTGCGTATGGACACAACACATCTATCAATGCACCTGAAAAATAGTCACCAAATAAAGTCTTACCCTCTTTCTTTTAGCCCGACTCCGAGCAGATTGCTTGGCAGCCTCCGCACGCAACGTGTTTGCTGGCTGCGTATATCTGAAGCTCCTGCGTACCGTCTCAAAATACGTCTTACAGGCAGCTGGAAAACAATTAAATGAGAGTGTTATGAATAAAAAAAAATCAAACGCAAGTCACAGTAACAAGGAAGGAGAAAACATTAAAACAAGTCACTTACACACAATGTCGTCTTTATCAACATCGTGCAAATCTGGACTTGCTGATATGGCTCCGAGCAAATAGGAGGTCACCGCCTCATTGTGAGGCGACAGTTGTCTGTGAAAACAAAATGTACAGCTATGATCGGTATCTATCCGTATCCATTTCCTTTTACCGCAGAATGAAAGCATATTCTTTAAATCTTACCCTTGCTCCGGTTCATAGCGCCTGCAATTAATCTCCGAGTTGTGAAGACGGCGTACTGCTTCCTGTGAATCACAAAAAATACACTTTAATAAAGCTTGTTCTTGCAAGGCTACTATTAGCCGTAGCTTTAGGCTAGGCTGTTATTAGCCGTAGCTTTAGGCCAGGCTGCTATTAGCCGTAGCTTTAGGCTAGGCTGCTATTAGCCGTAGCTTAGGCTAGGCTGCTTTTAGCTTAGCAGGCAGTAATCGAACATATATTTACCGCTAGCATCTCTTCTTTGAGTTCGTCTTGTTCGACTGCAGCGTTGCCATCGCGTCCAAGAGGAGTTTTACCCCGAAATCCCACATACTCCGCTCCAGACCGCCTGCACAAAGCAAAGCATACATCCTCCACTGTGGCTCCAGACCGCTCCGCTCTGAGTTTCTTGGAGATCGTAGAGAGCATGCGCGAGATGAACCAGGGTTTCCGCGGATCATTAAAAATAATTACAATTCATTCTTTTTTTTTTAAATCAAGGCCTTAATTGGCACTAAAATTATTTAAATATGTTTATTGAAGTATTTATAATTCTTTAATAAAAAATGCTTATAAAAACAATTTCGTCAGATATATTATATCGCTATTAATTTGCGTGGAACTGATCATAAAGCCGTATGTTCGGAAAGGAAGCTCCAGGCGGAGAAAAAGCTAGAGGATATATATATACGTATATATGTGTGTGTGTGTGTGTGTTTACATACATACAGGAGTCATGGAACTGTGCTTACAGCTCCTTCATATTTCATGTACACTAATAACTTGTGTTCATGGTTCTTGTTGATGGCATTAAAATCATTTCTAATAGCATTAAAATAGCATTAAATTAGAGTCACTCATTCCTGTATGAACCCTGTGAGCGCTTAATTTAATATGACATATTAAAAAAATCCCACCATCATCCAGCATATTTTCAGTTTCTGCCCAAATATATATATATATATATTTTTGTAGATTTTTGTAACGGGGATAAGGATAATTCAAAACTGCTTTTTTTGAATGAACTTGTTCTCTACTCCCAAACTCAGCATCTCTTTTCATTCCTGTAATAAAAAGTTTCTTTTGAATGGATTTGATTAAAGTTTAAGTCCCTCGGTATAAAATAAATATTTTGATGGAGATGAGAAATCTGCTTCCTCGTTGGTGAATAACCAATAGTTTGGATCCAATCATTTAAATAAACGGCGTTAGTTGTTTTTTTTAATATATAAGAATTTTGCTACCTATTTTTCAACCTATTTTTTGACACATTGATAATTTCCTCGTTTGTTGGACTTACTGTTTATTCTCCACCTGTGCAAAAACAACAACTACTGCCCGGCCCTTGTGTCAGACTTGGTAAATCTCATCATGCCATCAACTTCAAAAGTAGATCTTTGTTTAAAAAAGGTTTGGCACCCCTGCTGTAGATGGATTTCCTCACAGAGAAGAGGATTTATCATTGTTTCTTTTTAGAGGTCTGATTCTTTCTTTTACTTACTTTTTTTCTTACTTTTAGAAATTAGCCTATGCATAATAAATAGGTGCCTGCATTTAAATATTTTTTATTTAGGAGTCCAAATCTGCACAGCCTCCAAGGCTAGTGTTAGTAAGATTTCTTCTCTGTTTTTTAAATTAAAATCACATTTTTATTATTTTACTTTTAATGCTTTAATTTCTTCTACATCTCATTAATGCTTTACTTGGTGTAAAGCACTTCAAATTGTGGACAATAAAGATACTAAACAAATAAAGCTGCCTTGCTAATTTCCTAAAATGTTTTTCTTGTGTTTAAATAGTACCTGCGAGTGAAAACATTTTGCCAGACGTCAATAATAGGGTAAACCACCCCTTTACAGGCCCTAATCCACCTACAAGATCAGGATTACTTGATATGCAGGATGACCTTGACAAATTTTGTGTGCACAACCTGGCCTGTCAAATGAGTCAGATAGGACTTTGCAGAGTTTTGCAGTCCTGGAATGTCCATAGGATACCAGGTAAGTTGTGGTAATATATATATGTAAATAGTTTGAACTGACAGTTTTGTTCAAGAATTAAAAAAATATTTTTTTTTAAATTCCCAAATCAACTTGCAGTTGCAAGATAGGCTACCCAGCAAGAATTCCAGCAGAGGTGTTGCCCAATGCTGCTAAAGTACCATGGATGTTGGGGTCTTCCCTGACTTGGGTATCTGCTTTTGGCTCTTACCCATTTTCAATAGAGGAAGACCAATACCTTTCTGAGCAACTATTTGGAGAGAGGTTTCCAGACATACCTCTTCTTTATAGAGAAGTTGTTAACATTGACTACAGCGTGTGTCAGGAGGCACTGTTCTACTTGATAAGTGTTACTGAAAGACATGTGAGATAAATGTAATTGCTGAATGATACTAATGAATGGTAAAAACTGCATTACTATCAAAAATACAAGTGTAACAATTATAAAACCACATTTACTTGTAGTAACTGCTCTGAATTTCCTCAAGAACTGATAAGTATTTAAAAGTATCAGGTAAAAACTTTTACTGAATGCCTTTTTCAAATGTAATGTGGAAGTATTGAAGTTCTTTACGCTTAAACATTAGATGCTAAATCACAACACTCAGTATTTCATAATTTAAAAAACAACAAAAACATTAATAATGGACACTATGAAAAGAAATTTGTTTGTCACTCTAACAGACAAACATTGTGTCAGCAACAACTTATCAGGTGCAGGCAGTGCCTCAGAGAATGCAATGAACTCATGGATGTTGCCCTCCAAGTCCACAGCACAACACTTTGGACAGTGGCTGTTGTTCTACTTCACAATGCATGCCTTGCACCCAACCAGGCTTCTGCAGTAGGTTGCAAACATGGGCTTATCTACTGGACCCGTAGTTTGAAAGAATGATAAAGAAGTTGTAAGCACAGCAATGCCAGATGATGCATATGCAGGGGATTGCCATCAAGCAGAATACTTCTGCAGATAATGTACCACAAAGGTCATGACAGAAAGGACAACATATCTTTTAGCAAGAAAACATTTCTTTCATCGCCTCACAAAAGTTTTTGTCGTGGTGCTACTTGAACTTCTGGCTGTGCTGGTAAGGCATCATATCAACGTCAGAAAGATATGGCCACGTTGTTGTCATCTGTCAAATAGCAGTTTCTGCAGATTACAGGAGGGGGGCACAGAAACGTGTGTGTTGCTCCTCCAAGGCTCAGCTCAGAGGGCATAAGTGAATTAAGAATAAAGACAACGCACGTATTGAGCTCATCATAGCTTTCCAACAAGAGGGTTTATTCTTCTCCAGATATCAACCTATCAAAATTTTAGACACTTAATAATCTTCTAAATGTCCATATTGACTAGTTATGTGACCTTGGAATCAAAACATCATGGCAACGACCTCTTCAAGCTATTCTAGTCAGTACATCCAAAAATAAACCAAAACAAATGCAAATTGTCAATCATAAATCATGTTTACCATGCATCACATTGTTTCTGTTGGGATCCTGAGGCTTGCCCACCAGAGGGCGCCGAGGATCCTCTTCTGTTTTTTGTGTTCTTTTAGGGACTGGGTTACTGTTGGGATCTGGGGATGTACCACCTTCCGCCAGCAGAGTGCGCCGTGGGTCTCCTGGGCTGGAGGCCTCCTGCCCACCTGGAGCTCGTCTACTCATCAGGAGACCTGCTCTACATAAGCAGCTGCCAGACCTTCCTTCAACGCCGCAGTGTTGACCTTAGTTTGGTTAGCAAACCAGAACCTCTGTTACCAGAAAGAATCTTAGTCATCTCAAGAGAGAAAACTGATTCTAATCTGCCTCTGCCTCTGTCTTGGGCTTTCTTAGGCAGTGTTCCCCCATGCCTCCCCCATGCCTCCCCCCCATGGAATTCTAGGTGAGGCTTTAACGTGTAAATGAAAATGCTGTGAGCTATACAAATGCAAATCAGGGTTGCAGGGGGAGTTTTACCCCAAGTGACATTTTTCTAAAAGGTAAGGGAATCTCTGGTACAAATAGATCAGGCTCAGTATAGCCTAATTATAGACACTTACATTTTAGCTTGAATTGATTTATTTAATTAAAGTATGCTAGATTACTGTGTATGCCATTAGCAATGGCAAATGTTATGTAAAAAAATACACAAAATAATTTATTTCAAAAATTAGTTTTAATCAGAATCAGTTGGTAAAATGTGAATCAGAAATTTAAATGCACAGAGGATGTATTAACCACACATCTTCTAGCAATGCGCTCAACTGGCAGAAATGATGCTGGGTATGAAGTGTCTGTTCCCTGCAAGCCCCAACCTTCTATTGGCTTTCCATAAAAATGTCTGTCCGGATGGGGATGAAGCCATGTTTACATGATAGACGCGACGATACACGACTCTTCCCAGACTGCCATTCATAACATCCCTGTTAAATCTGCCGTGAAATATCTTGGTGTTCACATCACCAAAGACAATAAATCACTGGAAAAACTAAACTGTTGGAATATTTTACATAAATGTAAACTTAACTTAAATTTGTGGTCTCAACGTGACATATCAATTTTTGGTCGAACTTTCATTACAAAAATTGAATTTCTCTCAAGATTTATCTATCCAGCTTATTCCATATTCCTTCCTAAACATGCAATTAAAGCTATAAATCAAATTAACTTCCACTTTATCTGGAAAAACAAGACACACTACATTAGGAAAGGAGCAATGGTTAAAGAGTATAATGATGGAGGTCTTAAAGCAATAGACTTTGAATGTTTAGACGGAATGATTTTAATGAATTGGTTCAAATCTTTTCTGAAAAATGAAAATAGTTATTGGTTTCATATCCCCTCCAAATTATTTATAGAATTAGGAGGAATTAACTTCCTCCTTAAATGTGACTTTGACCCTAAGAAACTTCCTGTTAAACTTTCTTCTTTCCATCAACGCGTCTTACTTTATTGGAAACTAATATTTAAGCATAATTTTAGTCCTCATAACACCCCATTATGGAACTCCCGATATGTCCTATTCAGGAACAAGTCTTTATTTTACAAGAGCTGGCTAGAAAGTGGTATATGGTCAATAATGCACATTCTTGATGACAAAGGGAATTTTTTACCTTTTGAAACTCTTTGCTCTAAATTCAAAATAAATAAAAGAAAACAATATAATATATTAATCAAAGCCCTTCCTCAGCCTCTGATCATAATGTCATACAACCTACTCCTAAACCATGTCCAGGTAAAACTTCCCTCTCTGTTACTCAACGGTCAGTCTGTTATTGATAAAAAGCTGACCAACAATGTCATATGTAGTTTGTTTGTCAAGGAATTTCATCCACATCCCACAGAAACCTAATCTCCAAGCATTTTCCAAAAGAGAAAGTGGGAAAACTGCGGAATAAATATCTACAGTTTCCTGTTGCTCCAAAGGTTAAAGAAGTCCATTTCAAAATAATCACTGACATTTATCCTTCCAAGGAATTTCTGAGGCTCCATTACGGTTTTTGAAGAAAATGATTGCACCTTCTGTGAATGTGAAACTGAGACTGTTGGTCACCTCTTTTACGATTGTATGTACGTGAAAGTTTTCTGGGAAGATTTCTGCTTCTGGTGTTCATCTAAATTTGATTCTACTTCTCATCTGGACAAAGAGAATGTTTTGTTTGGAATAGAAATGACAGATAAGCTGCAGGACCTAGCCTTTAATGTGTTACTCATGATGGGGAAATTTTACATTCACAAAAACAAATACATGAGGACCAAGCCAAACTTCAACGTTTTTCTTTAAGAACTTTGTTTATATTTTCAGTCACTTAAATTTATGAAGAAGAAAAATGATATAAAATTATACACTTTTGTAAATGACCATAAACTCAATGTAAACCCCTAGCTATTATTATCTTATGTTTATTTTATTTATTTGTTTATTTATTGATATGTTTGTTTCCCTTGTTTTATTTTTATTTATTTTTTACATTCTATGTCTCATTTTTTTTTAAGTTATAATGTCACCAACTGCTGTGTATCTGTGTTTGATGTTTGAATTACTCTGTATTGATACACGGAATTGCCAATAAAGCAAAAAACAAACAAAACAAAAAAACATGATAGATGCGAGCTGTTCTCGCGAGTCCTTCCGTATAACAATGACCTCGTATGTGATTGGAGGAGCCTGACGAGCCTTCGATTGCTCGTCCAATCGCGTGTGAGCTTATGGGCAAGCAGACATGTTTGTCAGAAGAACTTTATCTCCAGTTCCTTTGCTTGGATTTTGCTGCTACGTGATCAATGGCTGGACGACGTCTCGCGTTCAACTCGCCTTCAACTCCTCTTGGACGCGATCCACAACTTTCAGCCAGTCCGCAGACTGATGAGAAGAAACTACTGATTGCTATCAGTGGACTGTCTCGTTAACTTACTCAACATACTGCCGACATGAATGAGCGGCTCACTCAACTGGAGAATTCGGTACACTCCAGGTTGCTGTCCATAGAGGACAAGATGGCGGCTCTGCAGTCGAACAACTGTGCGGGAGAGACGAACTCAAAGAAGAGAAGCTAGCGGTAAATATATGTTCAATTACTGCTAGCTAAGCTAAAAGCAGCCTAGCTAGCTAAGCTAAAAGCAGCCTAGCCTAAAACTACGGCTAATAATAGCCTTGCAAGAACAAGCTTTATTAAAGTGTATTTTTTGTGATTCACAGGAAGCAGTACGCCGTCTTCACAACTCGGAGACAAATTGCAGGCGCTATGAACCGGAGCAAGGGTAAGATTTAAAGAATATGCTTTCATTCTGCGGTAAAAGGAAATAGATATGGATGGATACCGATCATAACTGTACATTTTGTTTTCACAGACTAATTTCGCCTTATAATAAGGCGGTGACCTCCTATTATTCATACCACTCTCATTTAATTGTTTTCCAGCTGCCTGTAAGACGTATTATGAGACGGTACGCAGGAGCTTCAGATATACGCAGCCAGAGAACACGTTGCGGGCTGAAGCTGCCAAGCACTCAGCTCGGAGTCGAGCTAGAAGAAAGAGGGTAAGACTTTATTTGGTGACTATTTTTTAGGTGCATTGATAGATGTTTTGTGTCCATACGCAGTGCATCCCATCGCATAGTGCTGATTCATTGTTTTTTTTTTTACAGCTGCTAGAATCGAGGCAGAGTGTGCTAGCTGATGAGGAAGTGGAACTCTGGAAGACCGCCACCGTCGACCTCATGTCTGACGAAGAAGATGGCGTCGTTGGCGGGGTCTCTGGATGGATTGTACGGTCGCCGTCATTTCGTAGGCCGGATCTCTCTGAACTCTGTGTTAAGCTGCAGTCCCGGTTAGAAACGATGCCGAAGTACAGGGCCACGCACAGTAGGCGTCTGCATATCGGACCTGCCTCGGAGGGAATGCTGCCAGTTACCTCCAACCCCGAGGAGGCAAACGGACCGTTCACGGAGTTGGAATTTTTGGATACGCATGTGTGGGCAGATCCTTGCGTTGTATATAGTTGTTTGTTTTAATAAAGCTCTTTCTTTGCATAAACAGCTTCCTGGCAAATGTTCATTTCCTGTATAAATTCATTCATGTCCTTGATGGAAGCCTAATAATAGTGTAGTAGTGTCAAAAAACTCTGCAAATAGACTGAATGGTTAGTGCAACGTTAGTGCAGATTTGTGCAGAAAAAAATATTGTTTGTGCTACTTTTGTTTAGGAGATATTAAAGATTATTTTTTTAGGTCATCCAGAGGTGCGCGCCTTGTCATGAGAGAGGGGAGGATGAGAATGGCTGATGTATAGTGAGATTCCGTCTGTCAGTTGGGTAGGTGGGTGTTTCCGCTGGCGGGTGTTAACGTACAGCACACACAGAGAGATGGAGAGTGAGGATGACTCCAGCAGCAAAACAGCGTTTTCCTGATGGAAATACCCATGTTACGTCGAGCTGCGTTTCCCCATCAGATACGGTTTCCCCTGCATCTCCGCACAGCGCAGGCGGCACGAGTCACCGCGCAAGCGACAGGAAACGCGCAGGCGGCACGAGTCACTGCGCAAGCGACAGGAAACGCGCATGCTCGCTAAAGGCGCGCAACAGTTGCCCTGTGCTCGCGCCACAGGAGAACTATGGAGAGCGTGAACGATCAAATGATTAACCTGACAACAGCCAGAAATGATAGCCTATATGGAGAAAGGGAGAAATCTGGATGGATGGATGGATGGATGGATGGATACTCTGCCTTCTCAACCTACTGTATTTTTTATTTTAAACATTATTTGATGGCTTTGTGGCAGGGATGGAGATCCATATTTTATGTCACACACAGAGTATACATCTAGATAGATAGATAGATAGATAGATAGATAGATAGATAGATAGATAGATAGATAGATAGATAGATAGATAGATAGATAGATAGATAGATAGATAGATAGATAGATAGATAGATAGATAGATAGATAGATAGATAGATAGATGTTGCAGTATCTATAACAACCCAAACACACAGGATTTCAGAATTAGACATCCCCAGTTATTAATTTCACCAGATCTGAATGCCCTGTTAAAAAAAAAACTTCACATAGCGTTCCCCCCTGATGTCATTTACGTTGAGTTGCAATAAATGCAAAACTCTCTGCAGGTCCTTGTCTTTGTTGTCCGCTCTATTCAGCTGGCTTTGAAACACACGGCGAGAAGGTGGGGGCTGGGTGGGGAGGGTTACGGGGGTGAGAAACGCAAAAGTAACGCAATAGTTACTTTTACTAGTAACTAGTTACTTTTATTGTGGAGTAACTCAGTTAGTAACTCAGTTACTTTTTGGGAGAAGTAACTAGTAACTATAACTAATTACTTTTTCAAAGTAACGTGCCCAACACTGTATATATATATATATATAAATAAATATATATATATATGCCAACCAATCACGAGCGATTTTACTTGTTTAAAAAGAAGTGGTTCCGTCCAATACTCAGTAAGAACATTCAAGCCTGGCCTGGCCACGTGTGGTTTTGCTGCCAATCACAAACGATTTTACTTGTTTGAGAATAGTGGTTTCAGCCAATACTGAGTAGGTTATTCAAGCCAGACCTGGCCAGCCGCGCGGGTTTGCTGCATTCATATGCTAATTAGGGCCATTAGTACAGCTGATCGCTCTCCACATACGTCAGAGTCCGTTTCCGACAATTTGTGGCACTGACAAACGCGGACAAGCGCGAGTTGCAAATTGTCGTTAACTGCCGAAAATGAGGGAGATCTGTGGTAGTTTACGGGGACGAAAATCTCACTTTTCATGCAGTGATTGTTGCAACTATTTTTCGTCGTCACTGGGCCCATAACCTGTTAATAGGAGACCAATAGTGCAACATTATGAAAGGAAGACAGACAACTTCTCTCTGCCCCTCGAGGGCATATTTTATTTTACATCTTAGTAACAGGCGGACCGCATACCGGACTTCACCAAACATGTAACGTCTCCTCAAACAAAGACCAATAGCAATATTCGTTACAATTCCAAAATTTTTGACAATTTATTTATGAGAGAAAGGGGAACTCATTAAATTCAAAGAGAGAGGAGCAGGTCTAATCTCTTCAACTCTTTTTTTTCCTACATTATACTGTCCTTTAAATCCTTTTGAAATATCCTGTTGCTTTATGTTGCAGATTTCTTATTTCTTCTACAAGATATTAGCGCTCATATTATCTATTGTTTGGATCATTTTGTAGAGATAATGTTATTAAAGAATTCCCAATGTAGGAATGCAGATTTAATATATAGTATGAATCTTAAGAATTTAGAAACTGTACTCGTGTATCTGCTGCCTTATTTGCCCTCTTTATTACAACTTCTAGTCATTATTTTGATTCTTAGTATAGATGGATTATATTTAGCATTATTTTCTTTCTGTTCTGATGTTGTATGGAGAACCAGCTCTACCATATTTTAAAATAAATACAACAAAATAAATAAATAAATGCTCAATAAATAAATAAATAAAATAAATAGCATACAATGAATGCCCCCAAAAATAAAATAAATAAATGTAGGTAGAAATCAAATTATACAGTGAGAAATAAATATATATCTCTTTTAATTAGCTTCCTTATATATTCACCTTTGTAATAATAACATTTTTTATTTACTTTCCGTTATAATCTTCAACTTTATTTTTTTTTTTTAAAGTATTTTTGTGCATTTTATAATATTTTTTGTCTATTTTATGCTTTATTTGTATTTTTTTCCCATATTTATTTTCTCAAAGCTATTTTTTCTGCCAGTCTTTTTTACATTTCTGTATGCATTTCTGACAGTGACAGTTCTCCGTTAATAACCCCCTGATTAATAGTGAAAGTATCATTAGCGGGGTCAATCCTCAACTCTCTAATAAACGCCCAGACTTTGACTGAGGCAATTTTAATGCGTGTAAATACCTGCAGGGAATAGGAACGTCTCACCTTCGGCTCCTCCCCTGACTGAACAAGTCTTGATATGCGCGTTATGGTAACTCCCTCTATTAACCGACAGCAACTACACAGCATTGCGAATCTTATCAAATCATTACTGCTCAGTAAAGGACCCTTCTTCGGTGCTGCCGCTTCTACCGCGCATTCAGAGCGAGACCCACGGATCCCTTCCAGCGAAGCAACCCGGGATCACCAGAAGGTTAGTGCTTTTCTTCAGTGCTATATTATCTGACCTCCACTGAGTTTCACTTAGTGATTTACCACTTCTCACTCCTCTCCACAATGATCCTGTTTCACTTACAGTATTTAAGATAACTTAATTTAGACCCTTCCTGCTGTTTTGGCTGAATAATTAGGTCACCAGTCTAGGTTAGAAAATAATGTGTTGTTCCTGTACAGCGCTCAAGTTTCTCCATTGTCTTTAACTATAACATTTGAACCATTTTCCAAAGGTTCTGGTTCATTTTGGTTTGTGTCAGGATGATCCACTTAATGATACCTATTGATTTATTGTTAGAATTTCTAGTGTGGCATATTTGAGTTTTTGTTTTCTGCTAAAAAGGAAAAAAGAAAACTTAAAACGAAAGAGGGAAAAAAAATCATTATTTTATTGCTTTACTTTGCATCAAGCAACTCAATTACACTGTAAATATGCACTTTCATATGTCTGACAATTTCTTGCTTGGAAGCTGCTCTATTAATAGATTCTCCTCTGGCTTTAAAGTCTAAGGGAAGTCATATTTAAAAGTTAAAATCATTCTGGCTTAAACATGTATATAAATGTACTCTTTATCATTTCCCAAAATTCAGAAAATTTCTATTTAAAAAAATATCCTGTCTTAAAATCCATGTTTTTTTGTTTTTTCTTTTGTTATCTTATGCAGGCCAGTTAGTTATACCTTAGCTTGTACACCTAAATTCGGCCAATCATATATCAACGGTCATCTGTCAATCAAATTTTTTTGGTCATAGCATATTGATTCATATGTCACAGCTAATATACGCAACAGTTGAAATAAGAAATAAGAATCATTTACTTAATCATTGAGTTCCGTCCCAGTGTTTACAGGGATGGACGTCTGTGTCTTCAGCAGGCGTAGAGCTAACAGAACTGGCAGCGTAGCGAGGCAAGGGCTCAAACATGTACGGCTGTAAGCCTTCTACACCAAACCAAGCTTCTGCCGCCCTGGCGTCCTCTTCCACATCATCTTCGTCCCCGATTTCCTCCTCTAAATAAAAAATGTATGACGGAGGAGACTCATCGACGACCTCTGACACAAAACTCTCCTCCTCTTGCATGTTTCCGCTGTCCATAGCGTTCCTTGACAGTGTCGTTTCTAAGTCACCAATTTAGTGCTACTTGGTCCCAATGGAATTTCCCATTGGGAACCTACTAGCACTAAGGTGCTAACTGGTTATTAAGATGGATCCCAGAAACCAGCCACAATTAAACTTGTTTGTGAATCTTCCGCCACAGCAAACTCGTTCCCTTGATAAACAACCAAACACATTCACTTTATTGTGTAAAGTGGCAACAATGCCCAAAGGTTGTGGTTCATTTTGGCATGTGTCAGGATGACCCACTTAATAATACCTATTTTTATTTATTGTCTGAATTTATATTCTTTTTTTGTTTTCTGCTAAAAAAAAAACTGAAATCTTGTAAATGGTGTAATGCATTAGAGTAGGGTGTGCATTACAACTTGGACTTGATAATAATTTAATTAAACCTCAGTTAAGTCAAAAATCATTAGTTTATTGCTTTTATTTGCATAAAGAAACACTAAATATGCACTTTCATATATCTTACAATCTCTTTAATGCATCCGTTTTTGGCATTTCCTTAATCATATTTAGTTACTTTTACGAAATTGGTTCATGTTAGCAGGGTAGGACATAAAACAACAAGTTGTGTTAAAGTAACTAAATATTATTAATTAAATGCGAAACACTGTTGCATTATTTTTTTCAGTTTAGATTCTCCTCTGGCTTTAACAATACGGCTGCAGGATTAAGATGTTTTTTATTTGTTTTTCAACTCTAAAATTAAGCCAAACTTTCATTTTGCTCACATTTATTCAGAAGTGGTCTGGTTGCATCCATGCATATCTAAATATACAGTATATTGAGAAAGATTCTATGCATCCCTTCTCTTGTAGGAAATATATCCAAGCAAATCATGATGATTTTTCTTTTAGAAAGTTATAGTAAACTTCAAATGTGTGCGATGCAGTTAATACGTACTGCTTTTTAATCCTGATAACAAAAGTGTATTTAAACTAACAGTCAAGCTGGGATTGATATACTGATTTTCCTTTAGCATATACACTACAGCTTCCCTGGTGATGGAGGGAAGTCAGATTAGATCAGTAATACCAGGCCAGTATAGGGGGAGGGCCTAGAAACAGTTCCTCTAGCTTATGGCCAAGAACCTTTTTCTTTTTTCAAAAAATGTTTGTAAAAAAAAAAGAAAAGAAAAAAAAAGAACATAGGCTTCATATTAAGATACATGAAAGTATTTTTCTGTTATGTTTTTCCAATATGCTATTGTAGTATTGAGGAAGTGCCTCATCTCTCATTTCAACTGGTTTGGCCGCTAAGGCTGCTTCTTTAATGTTTACATTGAGCTGTAGACAGCTGTGTGTGGAGTGGATTTCCTGCCAAATTGTTGCACACAAATAAGGCATGCAGCACACATAAATTAAACATGTCTCCCAAAATTAAATCTTATCACTCACAAATAAAAATGTTACACTCAGATAAAAATTATTGTTCACAATAAGACAATAAGAACACATGTCATCTCAAGGCACTTTAAAGATCTGCAAACTCTGCAAACTTTCCTTAAATATTCCACACACAAAAAGTAATCGTCACCAACTGGACATTGCACTCAAAATAAAATTTTACTGTCTGAAAGCTGTACTAAACCAAAATTTGTTTTGTACACTCTGTGTATACAACATGACAATAAAAGTCGTCTATTACCCCATTTACACTACCTTTGAAAAACAGTCCAGAAAATTCTACACTGCCGCAAGTTAGCCAAAAGTCATGTGATACCTGAAGAATTGCCACACACAATTTTACTTTAAAGGCACTGCTATGTTATGATAAAAAGATGTGTTGCTTCAGACCATATGGCAAAACGAAGACTTTGCTGCCTGTTAAAGTATCTCTAAAAGACAAATGAGAACATGGATCATTAAAAAAAGAAACCTACTCAGTCCCTGGTTGAAAATCTTACATCGACACCAATCACAAACTTGTTCGTATTTTATAATTTAATTTGTCACAAAGAGGGCATTGAGAGTTTAGGATAACAGGACGTTATGAGGGCCTTCAGTTTGTTGCAAGACGGGATGTTGCAACATATAAGAGTTATGTTGATGTAAATGATACAACTCACTTCCATACAGAAAGCCAACATTCTTATCTTCAAGTAACACAGAGTACATGTCAGATTAAATAATACTACTTCAGCAATAGTTTCAAGGTGTTACTTTATTGTATGTTTCATACCATGTCTGTTGGTTGTGCTGTTCTTTTTACATTTCGTTGCAGGCGATGAAGCAGACAAAAAATGTTTTATCATTATCTCCTTTCTATCTCCTCTTTCTTTCATCTTTTCTCCTTTTTTTCAGTTGTTTCTATTCTATTTATATTACAGTGTCCATATAATCTGTAAAACTCCCTGCATAATTATAATAAAGCAATTTATATGCATGAAACAAGCAGAACACTATGGCGATAGCCCTGCTGCTCCACTTGTGAAAGTAAAATCTTTTGGGCTCTTTATGGCATCAAGACAATTATTCTTATTTCCACATTGCCAGACAGGACACTAGGGGTGGAACGGTTCACAAAATCCATGGTTTGGTTCGGTTCATGGTTTAGTGGTCACGGTTTTCGGTTCGGTATATGTTGATTGTTAGCCTGACATGTTGGGTCATGTTGCTGTTAGCATAAACAAAACGTGTTGCACAATGCTTGCACACTGTTGCACTTTTATCCACAACTTTCTTTCCACCGTTATCATAGGTGGTCCCATACAGCAGACCTATAAAGTGCTGCTGCCGCATCTTCCAACTCCTGTTCTTTCCCACTCGCCATACCCACACAATTCTCCACAACAACTGATTTTTTTCTGCTACAACCGGTGACGCTGCTTCGCTTCTTCTTCTTCTTGTTTACTACTGGTGGTTGGCTTTGGTCGCAGTACCGCCACCTTCTACTCTGGAGTGTACACACTTCGCATATGAGAAAAAGGAACCGAACGCAACACACGCGAATCGAACCGAATGGTTCAGATGGTTTTCATAAACCGTTCCATCGCTACAGGACACTATTAAAAAAAAAATAAAAAAAGTAAATGATAAAACTCCTCGTAAAAGAACAGTAATAGCCAAAATGAAAACAAACTTTTCAGAAAACTTGCTGCCTGCATTTCTTGCACCATGTCATTCTCTGTGGCTCTGCCTGCTTTGGTTCTTATTATGGCCCAACCATTTTGATTAAGTTCACAACATCTATTTGCAGTTTGACACACATGACCTAGTAGTCACTTTACAGAAATAGAGTTAAAATGTTAGTAAGATTTCATCTAGATCTGGTGTTGTACACTTTACTTGTAACCTTTATATTTCAGTTAAAACTAGTTATTAGTTAGTGGACTTGAAACTTGTATTCAATTATGAATTAACGGATGGAAATACCCTCAAACATGGATCTTATCTTCCACATTGTAATCGTCATCATCATCATGGTCTTCATCAATCATGCTTGGCGATCTGTTGGGGTCCAGTACAGGGGCGTCAGCTGACCCAATACTATACAGGGACACAATAGTGTACTAGATAAAAATGTGGGGGCAAATAGGTATTTTAAAAAAGCATGGGCACAGATAATTAATGGAAGCTTGCAAGCAAATATTTTAAAGCACTTATTTATTATAATAAAGGGTCATAAAAAAATTGTACAATCAGATTGTTATTTACTGCATCATTAAATATCTACCTGAACCAAACTGAATTGAATTGACCCACTTGTGAACTCAACTGTGTATCTCTAATCCACTACTGATGAAGGCACAATTTACCTTCATTAAATATCTGTCAGCAATCATGAAATTGAAAACTGAAAACTTGAAATGTGCAACTGTAAAAGGAAAAACAAAAAAACAGCTCTACATACGAACATGTCTGTGTTTATCACTTCTATTTCGGCCCATCCTATGATGGTGTGATGGTGATGATCCTATGAGGTGTACATATCGAATCTGGAGCGAATCGACCAGAAAGATGGCAGAGCTGGATGTTCATTTTTTTAACATTAAACGCTATAAATTCAAAATAGATGTATACCGAAAACCAGTCAAACCTATACTAAGTTATCAGACCAGTATATTAATATGAACGCCAACAGCAAAAAACATTATAAAAACAAATCATAATTTCATGAACAGCTTTACATTTTGTAAATCTTGCCCTTCTGAGGCTTTGTGAAGGAAATCCTATGTTTGAGATGTTTTAGTCCAATATGGTGTTACAAACCTAAAAATAATGGTCAGCTTTAATTTTTTACATATAAAAACTATTTATTTTCTGACAATGTTTATTTATGAGCAACTATACAGATTAATAAACATCTATCAATCAATCATTAGAACTACGTGGGAAACTGCCCAGAACTGAAAATATATATATATTTTCACAAAGATTCCTCGGAGGACGACGCAGATGCGCACCGTGGCCTACACAGCTCATACTCCTGAGATGATAAAAAAAAAAGTTGGTTGTGTTATCAGACTTGGTTTTCACTGGTTCCCTACACATTTTACAGATGACTGTGGTTTGTTTTTTGTCCGACTTGCCATGACCGAAATACTGACAAACTGGCGAACTACAAAAACCCTTCCTTGGAACAATTTCCTCCGCCTCTCCTTGCTGCGACATCTTCATGTGCTCTGTGTTGTGGTTTGAGAGGGCGGCGCTTTGTGACGGCCTGCCTGGGTCCGCGATTGCGTTTGGTTGGGAGGAAGCAGTGACTAGCATAAACCTACATGCTAGGCTACAATGAGAAGGAAGGAAAACTGCGTTTTTTTTTTATCGAACTTTTATCGACCCGCTTCTTTTCTATTGCGTCACACGTCTATCGATCAATATATATCGTTATTGAATTATCGTCCAGCCCTACTATATTATATTATTTTCCATGTGAATCCCAGATTGTTTTATCCATGCTGTGTCAGGTCCTAACGTTTGAAAAAGGAGGCAGGGAAAGCAGAGTAAAGTTACAAGCTGCTAGCCAAGCCTTCTTGCTAAACCAGGTCCTGGAAAAGGACGTTTCTTGGGCCATGTCTCTCTTTCTCTCTCTAATGCATCTCCAACCTTGCAACTCGACCTGTCAATCACCCGCAAAACGTCTGCACTGTGGCAGGAGGTGGTAAGCAAATACACTTCCTGTCAGCTCTGGGTAAACCAGAAGTGCGGCGGAGCTGTGAGAGATGAGCTGTGAAAGTGGAAAATTAATGAACAAAAAAAATCTGTGGCTCAGGCACCGCTGATCCACAACAAGGCACGTGCCCCTGTGAAAAGGGTCTGCCGATTCCTATGGTCCAGTATGTTCTGACAGATTGTCCTGACTAAGTAATTGCCTTTTAGTTGGAAATTGTTTAAGTTTTTAAAACAGAACCACCTATAATCAGTTGTCTAGTTGTAAATAAAAAGATATTAATTAGGCATACATAGCCTAATTAATATCGTTTATCTACCTAAAGCATTATGCATAGTATGGTAGTTACATGTCAGATACACCGGTCATTGACCTTGACCAAGGCACCTTACAGTAGAACTATAGTCAGTCCCTGGACTGGCATGGCATGGCTACATGGTTAGGGTCCTATTTCCCTCTGGGATCAGCTTCTTAGTCATGGTAGACCACTTCTTTGATGTTATTTATTTTGCTCAGGCTATTTGTAAGCCCACAGCCCGCCAATGTTAAAAGGGCAATATTATTGCCATTACTGGTAATATATAATAGAAATTTTACAAATTCAGTAATAAAATGTAAAAGGTGATGGTATGGGAGGATGGTCATTTAGAAGGGGGATGATTTTAAGATTTTTTTAAGAAGGGGGATGCCATTCCCCCCTTATCCCCCCTCAACTTGAGTGCTGCTTATAATGACCGCTGTGGTGAAAACAGCACCCGACTTTCGTGGGAAAATAATTTCAGCAGCATCTGGACGTTCACTAATCAAGGTCTATAGAATAGTGTCTTTAAGCCCCTTTCTTATTTACTTTATTTCCCTTATGACCCATTCAATCACCCAAGGAGAAAAGAGAAAGCTAATTATTAGGCACATCGTCAAAATGGGATTTTATATAGTTTTATGAATATTGACTTACTGCATGATGCAGAAACCTTTCAAAGAGTTATATTCCATTGTCACTTCTGATAAGAGGGAGATCCCATGTAAAACACAGGGAGTCAACTTTCTCCTTTTCATCATTGCAGATTTCAGAATTCCCAAATAAGCTTAAGCATTCAATGTACAGTGCCTTGCCAAAGTATCCGGCCCCCTTGAACATTTCGACCTTGGATGAAAGTTGAAATTACAGTTTTATATATCTTTGTTTGGAGCCTGAAATGTAGCAAAAAAGTTTAACAGAGTCAAATACTTTTGCAAGGCATTATTGTAATCTAGAAGTCTGCTGGCCTTCATTTTGGATTTTTTTTCTTTTGGAGGAAGCATCACAATTCTGTTAAAAAAATGTATACACTATACGATTTATTTGCTCCATGCAACTGTGACCATTACAAGCAGTGGATGATGGTGTACACCCTGAACAGTTGCAAGTCCGTGACAGAGAAACACAGGCCACACAACCATGCACACACACACTGACTCCTAATGCTTCCCAGTGTTGTCAATTTAGTGCTTTTGTCACAAAATTTTGCAGCTTTCCAGACCCCTTTAGCACTTTTATTTCATAAAAGCGCCTAATATAGCAACTTTTTCTCTGTCTCAATTGAGACTTTTGCGGAATAAAAGGACAGAATTCTGTCCTCCCGAGCGACTGCATCTTAAACCCGCCCCTCTCTCTCTCTGTCCACTGTCGTCATGCAGAGCTGATCGCCTGTGCTGTAACAGCAGTAATTGCAAATAAAATGTGCATGAGCAAAGCCGTGACTAATCCAGCCCTAAATTTCACAATTAAATAATAAAAAAATATATTTTTTTAATTTCTCACTGCAGCTCTTTAGTTGGTGGTAATACAGTTAAAGTGGATTTGCTAATGCATCAATCAAGGTTTTTCCAATCCATTCCTGTACCAATACCTAAGCATATCGGCCATATCCAATACGACACCTATTCAACAATTGAATGAATGAGGCATATATCTTGTCATGTGAGTAAATGCTTCAGTCTGACATAAATATTGTTTAAAAAATGTAACAATTTAACCAAGATTAAAATGTACGTTATATTATTTACTAATAAATAGGTTGCAAAAACAAACAAGTAGTAGTTCTATGTAAACTGAACTGGATTGGATCTCTGACACCTGATCACCAATATCCGATCCAGTTAATTAGTCAATAATGGAGCTGATAACCAATCCAAGTGTTGGACTGGTGCATCTCCGCTCACAATCATCACCCTCCTACTATATATATATATATATATATATATATATATATATATATATATATATATATATATATATATATATATATATCGGGGCTGTAACTGGTATCACTGCAAATTGAGCTTAAAAAATAAAAGCATTCTTATTCTGTAGTTGCACAATGTTTTAATTAATCATTACCTAAACTCTCGTTTGACATTTGTTTAACACGAAGACAGTCTATGGCTATGAGACAATGAAGAAAAATGGAAAGTTTACACTAAAGCACTTCAAGTCCTGTAGCAATTTATTTTAATCTCCAAAACGAAGTTAGGCAATGAATTAGCCATTAGTCATTCTTCTAAATGACAAAAAAAAACAATATGCCACATGTAATCAGGATTTTTTTGAGGTGCGCATCATCGGTCAGATGTTTACACTGCATCATCGTGCTGTAATCAGCAAAGCAATATCAGCCGTGCAGCTGCTTCCTGTTTGATCCTGCAGCCCCCCTGCTACGCAGCGTTGAACATGCTGCAGGAGCACAGATGGATCACAGCAGCAGCCGCGGCAGGGTCTGAGAAAATAACCCTGAATGGTTCTGTACTGCACTCTCAATGCTGACAAATTCTGCTCTGATCTTCCATCTATGCAGAAATATCTTTGCGCGCGCAGCTCCAAGTCTGCGCTTCATGCTCCACTCTACTGGGTTGTCGATTGGCGGGGTGCTCTGGCACTGACTGTTTTCTGGAGAGGGAGGTGGACTGTGCTGGACACCCCCTTTTGGTACTCCCAGTTTTAATTAGACCTGAGAGCACATTCGAGCAGGCGTAGGAAGGATTGGGGTTTTCTCACACCCCTGTTCTCCGGCCGCCACCCGGGGTCTGGGGCCTGGAGGAAGAGCGAGCCGCCTGGCCTTGGCGGGGTGCTGCTGTGGGGCCTGGGTGGCCTGCCGGTGCCTGGGCTGTCAATACTGCTCTCCCCAAAGGAGGATGGAGGGAGGGGCGTGTAGCAAATTGAGGGGAGAAAGTGGCTGGGTGAATTATTTGGGGGGGGGGGGGGGGGGGGGATCTCTGGTTGGGTGGCCTGTGCGGGGCATGTGGGCCCCAATCCCAGGGGGGCTTTTGCTGGGGGGGGTCTGGTCCGGGTGCGGGTTGGGGGGCCGGGCCAGAAGCAGGACAAGAGATGGGTTTGTGTGGCGGTGTCACCGCTCCCCTCCCCCCCATTTGGATTTTAGGTTCACTTAATGGGTCATCCGATAATACAGGGACCGACCACCGATGCTGCTGGGTCTTGGTCCTGGTATTATTGGATGTGAGTGTTATGTGTGAATGTGCGTCCGTGTTTTCTGCCTCATCTTTACAGAGTCTGTGTGGTGTGAGTGGGGGCACTAGGGTGGGAAGGCGTGATGAGACCATGTTTTTTGTTGTTGTTGTTTTCTGGTTGGGGTCTGAACTGCTCACTCTCCCAAGCACATCTCAAGTCTCCGCTAAGTGCGGATTTCCTGGGCTGGCCCCTCCTTGTTAGGGCTGGGTATTGTTAAAAAATGTTCGGTTCCGGTACCAATACCGATACCTTCACTTCGATACCGGTTCCTGAACGATACTTTTTTCGATACCAGTTTTATAATATCAATTCGAAGAAAAAGAAAATTACACAACATAAAAAAGTACAAATCTTGAGTTTTATTTTAAGCTCTGATTTTTCCATTTACATTTTTCCTCTTACATAAAAAAAAAAAAAAATCAGTGTCTAATATTCACTGTTACATTGTGAGGACCTTTTTACTTAGCAGTTTTTCCTTAGAAAAATTACCATGTCTGACAAACATGGGATCCTTCTGACAGCGCACCGCTGGTATGTGGGGGTCTGAGCGGCTCCGACAGAAATATTGGAAGGCAGGATGAACTGACTGCACTGATTAAGTTTTCAGGTGGATTTTCCCACTGAAAAACATAATAAAACTACTTTATTCCCACTGACCACAGCAAATATAGCTGCAAGGCAGAGAAAGGATAGAGTAGCTCCGCCCAACGCGCGTCAGAGCCACTTTTCGACCGCGCAGCTAGAGCAGCAAAGCTTCTTCAGCCACGCGTCAGAAGCTGGTACAAGCAGCAAAAAAGGAAGCAGCAGACGTGATTTTGCTGCTCTTGCTGCGTCCAGTTTGAAAGCAGCATGATTCACTCCGCTCTGGCTTTGCTCTGCCCACGGGCTGCTCAGAAGATGGTCGCGCTGGCTGCGGTCCGCTCTTCTTGCAGTCAAACACCGAGCAACTTTCTGCTCTTAAATTGTTTTGCGTACTCGATGTATTGCATTGCGCACTATTGGCATCAGTCTTAATAAAGTGAAGCCGCACTTTTGACCTGGGGGCATTTTAAAAGGGTTCCGCGACGCTCGCAACCAGTTCACAACAGATACACATGAACCCTGGCTGTAGGCGTGACCACCTGTGTATTTTTCCTGGATGACGCAATCACGTTAAGTGTTACAGCCAATCACCGAAACTTGGTACCGAAAGACGAGGCATGTTTCGATACTCGGTAGAACCGAAGCATTTCGGTCGGTACCATAAAAGAACCGAAGTTCGGTACCCAGCCCTACTCCTTGGTGCCTTTGCTCTTGGGGTCCCTTTGGGCGTCTGGGGCTTTGGGTCTCCCGGCGCTGGACTCAGTGCTCAGGAGGGGCGTCTCTTCGGCTCTCCGCAACCACTATTGAGCATTTTGTCTTTGGATAAACTTTACATGCACAAGTGCACTTTCACAAACAACTAAAGGTGCTTGGTTCCAGGTACTCAGAGATTCACTTCCATACAGAAAGCCCATATTATTCTGTAAATCTGTAAAACTCCCTGCATAATTATGATAAAGCAATTTATATGCATAAAACAAGCAGAACACTATGGCAATAGCCGTTTTGCTCTTTTTGGTATCAAGACAATTATTTTTATTGCAACATTGCCAGACAGGACGCTGTAAAAAAAGTAAATAATCCTCTTCCAGCTCACAAGAGGTGATACTAAACTTTCTTTGATTTCTACCAAAAGGAATCCCTAAATTAAATCCAGATAAAATATTTCATTAAATTCTGATTATTTTAGATAAAGATAAAGAGCCCGATAAAAAACTACAAATTTCTTTGAATATTTCTCTCTCATAGTTCTCGTTTCCGTCTATTTAAATATGATGTAAATGTTTCTTTGTATTGTGATATTTACATATTTTAGTTAGCATACTCATTCATGTCATTGCCATGACATTATAAGGCAATTATGTAAGTTATCTCTGTATTTGTTTATATCAAAATCCTGTGAATTTAAATCTACTTTGACCCCTGAGCAGTGGTAACTTAGGGGAAATTCTCAGAAATGAAGCCAAAATTGCCAAAGTAGAAATATGAATGTTTTTATTTGCTTTTTTGGAGCAATGAAGATTTTATTGATCTGTGTTTAATGCATAATTCATAGTAGATCAGGAAGTGTTTGCTTTATGATGGAAACCTTGTATGTCGAAAACCATTCCTTTATTGTACATTTTGTTAGCTTGTCTGTCTGCTAGATTAACCAATATGATTTCACAAATTTTCTAAGACACTTTTTTATAAAGTAGAGCATTAATTGATAAAAAAAGTTTGTGTTTTTTTATATATTTGTACTACATTAATAGTTGGTTGTTGGCCCATTTAGTTATAAAAGGAAAAGCACATGTTGGCACATTTACTGTTTTTTTGCATACTTCTCAGGGAACTTAGTAACTTTTTAATAACTTTTAAAAATCTTAATGACATTCACATAAAATCCCACAAGATTAAAAGTGCAAGAATATAAGAAATCACCAGCAAAATTTTAAAAAGGAATAGACACAGTACTGCCCATTAATGGAGTAACACTGTAGTAATACCCACAAATTGCAGATGAGCTTCTTTACGGCATAATTTCTGGGTTTACGTTATTGACTGCTGCAAAGAAAAAGAACATAGAGAATCTTCTTCAAGCCCCTTGGTGTGTGAAGCTTTTCTGATACTGTTTCCGGAAAAGGATTTTGTAACTATCCAGATTACAATCTTCTGCTGAAACAGATCTCTGGTTTTCCTGTGTCACTGCTGGGTGAGAAAAAGACCCTGAAAGACAGAAGAAATTTTTGAACATTTAAACTGCTTGTGTGAAAAGCAAACGAGAATAAAAAGGACTACAAAAAAGTTTGCTTAATTTACAATATACTTCTTCTTATTTAGATAATGAAGCTCTCCTGGCTCCTCTTATCCCTCATCGTGCTGATGTCCGCACCTCGAGCGAAACCAGGTACAGTTTGCGCACATATAACAAAAATGAAATAATGTGACAGTTATAAGTTGGGTTATTTTTTCGCCAGTTTGATTGCAAAGGGGGTTAATTGTTGCTTCAGAATTTTTGAAGACATTAAAATATGGCCAGTTTTAGATGGTTGATGTAAGAACAGTGATGTAATGTGACCACAATGTTTATAATTTGTGGTGAGAGTCTCAGTGGTTTATGCCAACACAAACACCAGAGAGCAAATTTAAAGGAAACATCTCAAAGTGTGATGAATTAGACTTCCTTTACAACTGAAAAAGAAAGAAGAACATTCTGGAAATAATATATTCATACCTTTGACTACCCTCTGTTCAGACCTAAAACTGTTTATCATTGTTGTACCTAATTTATTTGGCTCCTAATAAGGAAAAAGGTAAAGGATTACGTATATATATAGCACCGTTTAAAAGACAAATGTCACAAACTTTCTTGTTAAAAGACAATCCATGAAATTAGAAAGCAGTGTTGTGATAGCCTGATAAACCAGACTAAATGTGAGATTTAATGTGTAATTTAATCTGACCCTGATGAATAAGACATCGGAAGATTGTTGATGAGAACAACCCGTTGTCTTTCAAACCATGTCTGTTCCTATTGGCCAATGGTCTGACCAATGAGTGCAACTGACTGTGACGTAGTAAGCGCGATATAAAGGTGGTGGGGGAGTGTAAACAAACAGCCTGTTGGTAAAACGGCGAATACGTCTTTCTTAAAAATTCATTGAGCGTAGAGCCTCTTCCTGCTCACGTTTCTACGGAAACCCCAAGTCTAATCCTTCCTAAACTGATTCCAAAGCGGAGTCAAACGAGAACTGTTCAATAGTTGTTGCCAACTTCCTTGTCGTGCTTTCTCCAACGTCGTGCCTCTTTGTCATCATGCCCTCAAATCCCCGCCCGCTTTGATTCCAAAAATTCAAAACACATCTCTGCATTGTGATTGGCCCGCCAGTTCTGGGGCTTGGGGCATTGATCGAGGCTAGACCACTCGCAGACAAAAATGATTTTGTCCGCTAGTTTACTAGGCTAGTGTTGTGATACATTTTTATTAACTCTATCTAGATGTTTTGAACACTGTTTTTAATATATTACAATTTTCTCCCTCATTTTCAAAAGCATCAGATTCTTCGTGCATTCACAATGACGAGGAATTTTTTAAAGTCATTGAAGGTGAATCATTTTACTTTGAAATTGAGGACCCTAACCTGCCTGATGAAAATATTACCTGGTACAAAGATGGGCCGGAGATACAGAATATTACCACAGAAGAGACACACAGGATACATTACCATGGTGGAGCGCTCTTATTCTTAAACATCAGTGCTATTGATTCTGGTAATTATGCTGCAAGGTAAGAATGTTAATCGTACTCACTATTCAGGTCATATGTAAAAATCACTATATTTATTGTATTCCTTGCAACCTCTACTCCATCACAATAAAGAACGGTAACTACTGTATACCTCAATGTCTTCCTTGGTTCTTCTCCAATTCTTCTAAAAATATTTTAATATACTATTCCAAAGTATATTCTAATATACAATGCAACCACAATAAATCAGTGGAGAAATTAACTGACATATGTTGTGCTATTTAAAGTATATCTCAAACAAATACATGAGGGCGAAACTTCTGTATATTGATCAACAAAGTTATTGGTCTTAAAATGCAACACGTTAACATTATGGTTGGTTTTGATAGGATTGAACTAAAAATACAATAACTGCTGTTAACTTATAAGTACGAACATTTCTTTCAGCCTTTTCTACTTCTACTTTGGACTACAGTGATCCATGATTTGATTAAGGAGAGAGGAATATCAACATTGGCAAGTCAGAAGGAGATTAGAAATACTTTAAATACATACAAAACTCTACACTTTTAAACCCTGTTAAATTATTTTTTGATACTTTACCTGGACCCAAATTAACATAATTTAATTTTGTATTTACATCATATATAATTTACATTTAATTACATCCCACCTTGTGTGTGTGGGGTCAGTAAAACAACTCTTATTTTTGCAAAACAGGGGAATTGGCATTGTCTGACTTTCAGATGAGATGGACCACATGCCAGTGCTTTGGAGAAGGGAGGGCTCTTTTCTTTCTATCTTTCTTTCTTTCTTATTTTCTTTCTTTCTTTCTCTCTTTCTTTCTTTCTTTCTTTCTTTCTTTCTTTCTTTCTTTCTTTCTTTCTTTCTTTCTTTCTTTCTTTCTTTCTTTCTTTCTTTCTTTCTTTCTTTCTTTCTTTCTTTCTTTCTTTCTTTCTTTCTTTCTTTCTTTCTGTCTCTTTGTCTGTCTGTCTGTCTATTTCTTTCTTTCTCTGTCTCTTTCTCTTTATTTCTTTCTTTCTTTCTTTCCTTTTGTCTTTGTCTGATAGATATAGACCCTATATATGTCTGTCTGTCCATCTTGCTTGCATCCAGCTTGCAAAGGGGGTCACTAGACAGAGACTAATGCCTTTTTAGGAGATGCAGTATAAAAAGCTTTGGGGACCATAATACATTTGCTCCTGTCAGCCTAGAGGGAGCAGAAACCCTAACAGTGATAGTTTGGGATCCTCTTGCTTACACATCAAAGGAAGTAAGAAATCATTTCAAAGACCTGCAGCTTGTCTTTTCACAAGTGAATTGGCTGGCAATCAGCAGAAGGTGATTGATGTTTACATCATTTGTGTTTTTTTTTTTTTATTCTATGATGAGAAGTTCTGTTTGTTTGTAACCATAGATTTTAAAAATGTCAATATACCTTAAAAAGTAGTTATGGGACAAATGCTAGATATTATGTTATGTAACGTACACTCTTTCACCTTTGTTTAGATTCATTGTTTTAAAACATCACAACTGATCTATCTAGAGGACTTACTGTATATCACAGAACCTTTCAAATTTTTATTTTGTTATTTAACCATTTATTTATTTATTTATTTCTAAGCTATAAAATAATTGTTTTTTAGAAGACCAAGATCAGATTATGTACAATTATTGTGATTGACCTACAATTATCATGGGATGTTTATTTTGTTGTTTCATTAGTCGTAGCTAAAACAATGTTTTTCTTATTTTCAATTTGAGATCAGATTACCTATATCTATAATCTTTCCTACAGAGAAATTACCCCCTCAGATAAATGTGTCTACCACCATGTAAAAATTGAAGTCTACAGTAAAAACAGTCGAGAGAAGGTCACCTATGGAAGTATTAAAAACTCTGACCAGAACAAGTTAATTGGATGCCCAGATCCTGTTGATTACATTTGCATGAAGTTTAATGGAAACTTCACTTGGTTAAAGGTACAGACAACTGATTTTAGGTTTTTCTGGTTTGCTTGCAAGGGAAGTGTACTTATTAATTTTATCATTAGTGTAAATATTATAAGAGCTATGAAGCTGGATCGGTCTCAATTTTCACAAATACACATATGTGATTCATACATGCACAGGACAAGATCCACACATGCACAGAACGGTTCACACAAGCACAAAAAAATCATCCACACACATACAATACAAGATCCACACACGCACAGAGGTATTCACACAAGCACAAAAAAATCCACACACATACAATACAAGATCCACACATGCACAAAATGATTCACACAAGCACACAAGATTATCACATGTACAGAACAAGATTCACCTAAGTATTTCTGGTCCATTAACAATATAAATTAAATTACAAAATACCAGTGGTCTTTAAACTTCACTGCATTTGTGTGCTGCTTTTCGAGACCGCCCTGACATGCCTGGATACACAAATGCATTTTTTTAAGCAGGGATGGTTTGCCACCAATCCTGAAGCTCCCTTGTATAAGCCAATCACAAGAAAGTACTCCACTTGGGATGACCCCCAGATCACACATCCTCCATATCTGCCCCGGTCCGTCCCGCTCACGTATGTTTTGCGGAGCATTTGCGCACTCATTTTAATCAATTAGAGTGTTCCACATCCACAGCTACTCCTTTGAATGTCATCGTCCACATATGTCTTCTCCTTCCTTCACCATCAAAATAAGAAGCCGAACTGCTCCCTCTCCCAAGAACATCTCAAGTCTCCGCTAAGTGCCGAGCGTATTCCACCCGTCCCTGGGGCCCATGGTCGGATCCACTTTTGGGTGGTTGGCTGACAGCGGAGCCCACGGACTCCTCCCTGCAGCTCCTGGGGGCTCCGGCATTGTGGTGGCTGGGGAATTACCTCTGGGCCATCTCTCCTCCTCCCTTGGTGGGGGTTGGATTTTCCTGGATTGGCTCACCTCGGCGCATCTTTGGCTCTTTACAAACACCATTGAGCATTTTTTCTTTGGCTAAACTTTGGACAAACAACTACAGATGCTTGGTTCCAGGTACTTAGAGATTCACTTCCATACAGAAAGCCCATATTCTTATCTTCAGCCACCACAGTATAGATGTCAGATTAAATAATATAACACCTATAGTTGCAAAACACTACTCAAACGTGCGGATGACCTTGAAAACCACTCCCATAGAGCAAACGTGAGGATCCTGAATGTCCCAGAGGACAGCGAGAAGGGCCAACAAACTGTTATGTTTGTATCCGACCTGCTAATGCACGCAATGGGCAGAGAGGTTCTTGAAAATCCCCCGGAGTTGGAGCGGGCTCATCGTTCTCCTGGCCAAAGACCTAGAGAAGGGCAGCCGCCTCGTCTCTTTGTGGTGTGCTTCCTTCGTCTACAGGAGAAAGAAAAGGCTATGCGGTGGTCCCGGATGCACGACGTGGAGTTTTAAAGGTTCCAAGCTGAGGATCTATCCGGATCTGTCTGCGGGTCTGGCGAAGAAACTCGCAGCATTTATAAACGGCTAACAGCTCTTCTATGAGAAGACCATAAAGTTCAGTTTGCTATATCCAGCACGTCTTCGGGTTCAGTTCGAGGATGATACGCACGTCTTCCACTCACCAAAAGCTGCAAAGGAGTTCTATGATCGGTAGGTTTCTGTTCCAATTGCCTGATTCAGACTCAAGCAGACCGGTCTTGAAACAAGATAATACTTTTTCTACTTTCACAGATCTGGCTTACAAACACTCTATTCCTAAATCAATTTTTTTCCGATATCTTGAGATCCGCCACTTTATTCAAACGTGTAACCCACTGGTCCCTCAACTACCTGAGGATTCAAACGTGGATGTTATACTAAAGATCCCCATAACTTCAAAGGGCCAAATTTCAAATTTATATATCTCAATTATGTCATTTACTGGCGTGTCAACAGACAACATCAAGACAAAATGGGAAGAGGATTTAGCGACAGTCATTTCAGAAGAGTTAAGCCCGGCGTATACTGTGCGATTTTCGGGGCGATTTTCAGCCTGATCGTAAGTCGTGTATTGTACAGGGGGTTACGAGCAGCGATCAGCCTCTCACGACCACCTCCTGATCAGAACTCGTAAGGTCAAACATGTTTGATTTTCTCCCGACCGTTGTGGGCAAAACGCTCAGTGCACATGCGCAAAGAACGATTCTTCTTTTTATTCTTCCTCCCACTGCAGTAGCCACGTTTGCTCAGCCATGTCTTTTATTCATGTCTACAGTGAGCTTTATATCCTTCTTCCATTTGTTTGGCTTTAGGATAGAGAGCTTCAGAGCAGCTCCATCTCACTGCAGAGCTGAGTCCGAAGTGGTTTTTAGACGTACAGTGTGAGCAGGTAGATCGCATCAGAGCGTCGGGCCGAACATAAATCATGAGCTGTGAACTCACACTTTACGACTAAACCCCGCGATTTAGTCGTTCAGTATGAGCAGTAGCTGGGTGCAACAATTGAAAAGAAATCGCACAGTGTACGCCCGGATTTAGAGCTCTTAACCTTGTGAATGGAACTACGTCTTGTGTATGTCTCAATCTGATTCAATTTAAAATTCTCCACCGCACTCACTATAGAAAAGTCAGACTTGCTAAAATATACCCTGAAATAGATGGGACGTGTGATCACTGTAGAGCCACCAATGCAGACCTAGCTCATATGTTCTGGTCATGCTCTAAGCTGGGAGTCTTTTGGAAATCAATATTTACATTTTGAATGCTGCGTTCGGCCTACATCTAAAACCTAGTCCTTTAATGGCTATTTTTGGAGTTGATGCTGAGATACCTAGCAAGGAAAATGTTATTGCTTTTGCAACTCTGCTCGAAGGAGAATACTGTTAGAATGGAAATCCCAACTACCACCTAAGGCCTCAATGGGGCTTTCCGATATGATGATGTTCCTACAAATTGAAAAAGTTAAATATTTTCTAAAAGGATTTTTTCTTTATTTTCTTTGCAGGAACAGGGGTAGTCGGGATTGGATGGGGTTTATAAAAATATAAAACTGTTGAAATGCCATGTGGTTTTTGTTATATTGTACACTGTCGTCAAAGGAATAGTAATTGTAATTACAATCTGAATGGCATTGTACATCTGTTTTAACAATAAAAATATAAATTTTTGCTCCAGAAACAGTTCAGTCAGTGTAAGAAATACAATATAAAATTAAAACCGCGAGCGGTATTGACGGCCCTCGCAGCTCAGCGCCGCTCGGCCTATTGCGACCGCGGGAGCCAAGCGACCGCCGCCCCCTTGCACCTTCCCAGCCAGCGGAAAAAGCTTCACGCTTCACCTCTGGACCAGCCGGAGACAACCACAGCGTTGGTCAGGAAAGGGTTAAACTAGGGATAAAAGTTAATATCTGGGGATGAATCTCATCTGTCAGATAGATCCTGTGGCCATCTCAGTTAATGTGTCAAAAGTATATATTCAAAAGATGGAGTAACAGCACCGCCAAAATCCAAGGCGGTACTACACCCTACTCAAAACAAAAAAAAAAATCATTAAAAATCCATAGTTTGCAATAAAATCCCGAAAAAAATCGCAAATGTCAAGGAACACATCTTGCATGTCCTTGATTTTTTTTAGATGATTTATTAAATAATTTAAAGAAAGAAAAATCTTTAAACGTGAATGCCTTATACTGCGGCAGTTGAAAACCTCATAAGATGCTCAAACATGCATAGATTTACGCCAAACTTGGCAATCTTTACTATAATCAAACGATAAATAAATGTTCCAAATTTGGCTAGGATTGCTATAAAACTTTTTGCGATACAACAATTTCCTGTTAACACAAACTTTTGAAAAATCAGAGTGACAGACTTTAAAGAAGCGCTTTGCTATTGTAACCAGCTTACAGCAGGCTTTGTAAAGAACGTATTTTGAAAGTATTAGCTCATTTGGATAAAAGGCTGATTTTATACAATTTTTTGAAAAGAGGTCCGTGATTTCACAACAGGGTAAAATGTAATTCAAAATGGCCGACTCTACTCAAAACAAAAAAAATCATTAAAAATCCATAGTTTGCAATAAAATCCCGAAAAAAATCACAAATGTCAAGGAACACATCTTGCATGTCCTAGATTTTTTTTAGATGATTTATTAAATAATTTAAAGAAAGAAAAATCTTTAAACTTGAATGCCATATACTGCGGCAGTTGAAAACCCAATAAGATGCTCAAACATGCATAGATTCACGCCAAACTTGGCAGTCTTTTCTATAATCAAATGATAAATAACTGTTCCAAATTTGGCTATGATTGCTATAAAACTTTTTGAGATACAACAATTTCCTGTTAACACAAACTTTTGAAAAATCAGAGTGACGGACTTTTAAGAAGAGCTATGCTGTGTTTACCATCAAACAAGTAGCGATTAGAGGAATATATTCCAAAAGTCCTAGCTCTTTTGGGAAAACGACTGATTTTTTAGAAATATTTTAACAGAGTGATTCTATTTTCATAAGGGTGCCGTTTAATTCAGAATGGCCGACTTCATGAGAGGTTTAGACCATGGCTCCAATGAAACTTTTTGTAGGTGGAGAGCTCATACAGATGTGTGCCAAATTTCATTATCCTAGGAACGAGCATGGCTAGGGGCTGAATTATTTCCTGGCATTATCTGTCCACTTGACCAACTATTAGGCGAGAACGCAAACTTTAGAAAAATCAGAGTGACGGACTTTAAAGAAGCGCCTTGCTATTGTAACCAGCTTACAGCAGGCTTTGTAAAGAACGTATTTTGAAAGTTTTAGCTCATTTGGATAAAAGGCTGATTTTATACAATTTTTTTAAAAGAGGTCCGTGATTTCACAACAGGGTAAAATGTAATTCAAAATGGCCGACTTCCGGTGGGGTTTAGACCATGGCTCCAAGAGGCTTTTAGTTAGGGCCTGATGAGATGCAAATGTGTTCAAAGTTTCAATTTTGTTGGACTAAAAACGGCTTGGGGCTGGTGGTTTGAAGTTTGTTAGTTCTAGGGGGCGCTGTATTGAAATTAAGTCCTGCCCACAAAATATTGCTCTGGATTCCTGTTTGGAGTTGGACTAGGATCATCTCTTGTGATTTTTGTGCAGATCTGATTATTAATGAGGAAATGAGAGCCAATCGTATTTTCATGGCGAAACGCCTCACTTCGCCATGGCGCCACGGCAACACCATTTAACTCAGACTCTCTGTGCCTTAAACGAAGTTAGGACAACATGTTGTCTGTCTGCTGACACAGTTTTAGGTTGATGAGGTCAAGTAGGACAGAGAGGGACCATTCCAAGTAAAAAACGTGACTTCCGGTTCTCAGGGGGCGTGGCTTCAATCATGTCAAAATTGTAATATACAGTTTTGTTGGGAACCCAGAGAGGATTAATACTACCAAGTTTGGTGTCATTTCAGTTTCATATGAAAAAGTAATTGCATTTTGAAATTGTTGGCGAGTACGCCAACTTCGAGGCCTGGCCACACCCCTTAAAAATGGTGGAAAACTCAAAAAAATAATAAGTTTAGATGTCACATGCCTTATCTGCATACATGCCAAGTTTGAAGCCGATGGCTCACCGTCCCTAGGACGAGTTCGCGAAAGTTCGACGTCAACAAAATTGAAAAATTGCCAAAAATCAGCCTTTGACCCAAAATGGCCGACTTCCTGTAGGTTTTAGAGCATACCCACAATGTAACTTTTTTCATGATTTGGTGATATCTATGTACCTGCCAAATCTCAAATCTCTGTGACTTACGGTTTTCCCCAACTCACATCAGGGGGCGCTGTAGAGCCATTTGGCCACGCCCATTTTGAATTCCATTATAATACGTAAATTTCACTAGGGGGACAATTTACTGCCAAGTTTGGTGACTTTTTGAACATGTTAAAGCCACCAAAACGCCGTTTCTTTTAGGGGGAGAAAAATAAGAAGAATTAAAGCCACAAGCGGCATTGGGCGGCCCTCGCAGCTCGCACCGCCTGGTATGCTGCGACCGCGGGAACCAAGCGACCGCCTCCTTCTTGCTCCTCCCGACCCAGCAAAATGGGTTCCACGCTTTACCTCTGGGCCTGCTGAGACAACCACAGCTTTGGTCAGGAAGGGTTAAACTAGGGATAAAATATAATATCTGGGATGAATCTCATCTGTGAGATAGATGCTGCGGCCATCTCAGGTGGTGGGTCAAAAGTATATGTTCAAAAGATGGAGAAACACCACCGCCAAAATCCACGGTTAGCGGTAATACACCCTACTCAAAACAAAAAAAAATCATTAAAAATCCATAGTTTGCAATAAAATCCCGAAAAAAATCGCAAATGTCAAGGAACACATCTCGCATGTCCTAGATTTTTTTTAGATGATTTTATTAAATAATTTAAAGAAAGAAAAATATTTAAACGTGAATGCCTTATACTCCCTTATCAAAAAGAAGTTTATTCAAGTATACTAAAAGTGCACTAATTTTATACTTAAAATCCGGCAGTGTACTTAAAGTTTACTTATTCTAAACTATATTTCATATACTTTACAATAGTATAGTCAAGTGTACTTGACTTATACTGATAAGTATAAAAAGAAGTCTACGGGTAAGTAAATCAATACAATGCCTATACTTTAATACTGAATCTTGTACTTGTATTATGGTATATTGTGCTTTTTTTCTTATTTCTGCCACAAAGTACTAATACATGTGCTGATCCAGTAAACAATGAAAGATAAAGTATGTGACTCATGCTTATATTTGTATTTTTACTACACTTGTTTTCAGGCATTAACCCTATTTTAAACTTTCATATTCAAGATCATATAGTGTTGGTGTTTAATCGTTTACAGTATATTGATTTGTATGTAATTTATTTATCTTTGTGTAACTTAAAACATACACAGACACAGGGAAACATTTGACTGACTTTATTGGTCAAGTTCTAGTCTCTCTCACAAGCATTTGGCAATGGTGTTATGTACAAAGCATGATCTCTTTCAACAAGAACACATTTGGTTAGAAGCATGTCAGGCCACACAGCGTTAACAGTTTCAGTTTTTTTAACCTCAAATAAGAAAGTACTTTGTATGTTGATCTGTGAATCTTTACATACAGGTCTCTCTAATTTAGCAAGTACTTCAACTAAAACACAACACATTTTGGTACAAGAACACAAAGCAGAAATTTCATGTGAACATTTTTGTTTAAAAATAACCAAGTCATTTATTAAACAAAGTGTTCCGTCTTTTAAGCATACAGCACTGTTGTATCTCTTTTTCAATTTGTCATACTTTTGACTATGATACAGAACTCCATTGACCAAAAAACGGTTGAAAGACCAGAAGCAGTTGCTTAGATTTCCACACAACTTTGCAATTGCAAGCCTATACGAAATTTTAATAGATTTTTGCATTGTTGGATTACCAAAACCCCTGACACTTTCAGTTAGTACTTTACAACTTTCAGTTTTTCTTTTGTTAAAGTAAAGTTCCTCAAAAAAAGATCGAACCTTTTCATTTTCTGGAGGGATAGTGTTCTTGGCCCTTTCTGGTAATTCTCTCCACAACAGAAATGTTCTGACTATTTGTGAGGGGACATACTGTGTTCCATTAAAATACTTCTTGAGTGTGCCCATATTTGATTCAAATGAAAACGTTGATGTAGCCCACAATGGCCCCCATTGTTTTACACTGTGAGCAGTGTGTGTTAACAAATGGATATTAAAAGTCATGTTATTTTTTCCATACAGTCTTTGGAACACAATCACAAATTTTTTTAGAGCTAGCTCGGCGACCAAAATGCTTTCAGTCTTTATAGTATGCTGCAATAGTGTATATATGCCAAACACAAGTAGGAACAGATGGTTCCAAAATCTTGCAGGTAGTATGCCTTTCAATACAGGTAGAGAATAGAAAAGGAGGAATGCACGCCACTCTGAAGCTTTCCAGAACTTCCGTTCAGACAGTGACCTTGTTGTCCTTGTAATTTCAACAGGTGGTTTTATTTTTGCAAGTCGCCTGTCAACTTCATTAATCTCTTTACCTATGAACCAGGGTGAATCTTTGTTTGATGAATCAAACCAAAGTGTAGAGAGCTGCCGAGTGATTCCAAGGCACACATTGTGCTGGTAGTCAGGAATGAAGCCATTTATCATTTGGAAATGTTGAAGCTGCATTAAAGGAGATGGCCCCTTGACACCACACACTGGCTCATCAGTTGTACCTGACATTGCATGACTGTAATGATCCCTCTCATTTCTAAGTGGGGGTTCAGGTTGTTCATATGGATACGTCTTACCTCCTTTGTGCAAGCAAAAATCACAGCCGTAAAAGCCGTTGAACTGTTTAGTGTTGCGAAGCAATGGACGAGCCACAGAATCAGAGGAACAAATCAGCACAAACACTTTGGAAACATGACTGTGTCCCTTTCTGTCTTGCCAGGCAATACCATCAGCCTCTAATTTTGCAGCTTCTTCAACAAATGGTGTCAGCAAAGTAATCATTGATGGTTTAGCTGGCCCAAACCATAATGCTGACATCAAAATGTGCCTTTTTCTTACTTCAGGTTCCAGTTCAATTATCTGGGACTGAATTGGCCAAATGCTGCATTTTGAGCTTTTGAACACTGGTGCACCATCACAATTCCAAATCAGAGTCAAATCATCTTTTCCAAGAACTTCATTGGCCACCAATTTCTGATACTCTTCACCAGACTGTATGTCAGTTAAAACACCAGAGGACCTAGTTTTATCTGTAAGGCTTACATCAAGTTCTTGCAGAAGTTGTTTAATCTGTGCATGAAGGGGAATTACCAGAAAGTAGAAGCCATTTTTTAAACTTCTGTTGGCATCAAACACTTTGTTGCAAAGGGTACACTGAGAGTTACAGTGTGCACTATTGCCAAGGTATGCAAGGCATTTTTCACAATAAAAGTGAATTTCAGATTGAGATGAACCTTTAAATTCTTTGTGGAAAAGGTAGTGTGAGGGTGGAATCAGACCTGGAAACATTAGGTTAAACATTTCCAGTAAGTGAGTAACTGCCTTGCCTGTTAAGTTGTGTCGCAGCACATAAGACATTAGCATCAGTAGACTTTCTCCCTTTGAAATAGATGCACCAGGATATAGGGGGTTGTCACCATCTGCTTGGTCTTCAGAGCCCTATAGATACAAGGAAAAGATGAATGAAAATGAACAGCAGCAAACTTGAGCAGTAATCTCCATCTAGCATAAAGCATTTTACCTATAGCAAAATTGAAAAACAATTAATGCATAGTTTTGAAAGTATCTCCCTTCTTTATCATTATTATGTATTGTGTCCAAAGGTTTTAATTTTTTTGTAACAGCCCTACTACTACTAGCACTGTGTTTTCGAACTACTTTCTACATACCGCTTTAAGTTTGGGTGTCTTTTCTCCAGCATTATTTCCGTCCCTCATGTCTTCATCATCAGCATGGTTTTCACCTTGATTACTAGACGTATCAGTCAAGTTGTCTTCAGAATATGACACAGCTTCTTCATTCTACAGGTTAACAAAGAAAAAAGGAGTAGTTGAAGAAATTAATTAAAAAGAGAAGGCATTTATATATAGAACACATATATAAACTACCACATACAAAAGTTAATTTACCTCTGGAATGTGTACATCCAAAATGCATGTGGTCATGCTCTCAGTACTGAGTTCCTCATCTTCCCCTTCACTAGTGGAAGTGCCCATACAGTGTTCTTCTGTGTTCATTTTGTTATCATTCTACATATGAACAAAAGAAACAGAGTTGAAAATATATTTTTATAAGAATGTTTGGATTTGTGCAGCTAGTGTGCTGTTGCTTTTGCTGGGTTAGGCTAAAGGATAGGTCAGCTACTACAGCAAACTGCTTTTACTGTGAAATGTGTGTACCATTGACAAATTGAGGGTGTAATTAGAACCCCCTGAAGAGTATTACTCTGATAATGAAATTGACCAAGTGCATTACCCTATCCACTAAAAGAGCAAACAAAAAATCCCAATAAGGCTAAAACTGTAATTAGAAGTGTACCTTTTGTATTATCATATCAATCATGGTAGTTGTGGAAGTTTTGTCATTATTGAGTTCGTCCTCATTGCTGGAACTGCTGGGTTCTTCCTCTCCATCAGTCAAAGTGTTACTCATGGGATCGTCTGTGTTGCTGTCAACATTACAGCCAGTATTCTACAGATTGAAAACATAAATAATGAATACCTAAATGAATTACTTCATGTATATCAAGCCCAATCAACAAATCCAAAACAGAGCCTTAGCTGCCAATATTAAATAAAACCAGGCATTACCAAGATAAATATAGGAATTTATCCTGGCAACAGAAGATGCTTTGACATCAGGGATCTCACCAGGTTGTAAGAGCAAAGTTGGGGGGAGCAAGTTTTCTTTCCTGTATCTTTGTTAATTAAGCCCACCCCCTATTTCTTTTTCTGACATTTGTGCCTCTCATTAAGAACTATGTTATTATTTTCCAATGTTTCTTAGTGGCAACAATTTTGAGTCTAGTGCCCTGCTAAACCGATATATTTAGATAATTAAATGTATGTTATAATTTGGAAAAAAAATCCCCTTGAGACTAAAACTGTCATTTTATGCTTACCTGTTGAAAGGCCATGTCCAAAGGACTTGTAGTGAAGGAACTCCTGCTGTCTACATCTGTAACTCTGCGTGAAGCAACAGGCTGACTCAAATGCTCTGGTGTGTTGTCCTGTAGGCCCTGGAAAGGTGGAAAGTTGTAATTGTTTAAGACAACTCAAGGCATTTTATTGTCCACAGGTATACTGAGTGGATCTTTAAAATTGTATTTTGCCTACAAATAAGACTGTATGTAGACCATGGGCAGCTACATAATATATAAATATATATAATATATACTGTGTATATATATATATATATATATATATATATATATATATATATATATATATATATATATATATATATATATATATATATAATATATACTGTGTATATATATATAATATATACTGTGTGTATATATATATATATATATATATATATATACACAGTATATAATATACAGTATATAATATATATATATATATATATATATATATATATATATATATATACACAGTATATATTTTATATATACATATATATATATATATTATATACTGTATATTATATACTGTATATTATATACTAGTATATATTATATATATATATATATACACAGTATATATTTTATATATATATATATATATATATATATATATATATATATATATATATATATATATATATATATATATATATATACTGTATATATATAAGAATTTACCAGGCATTTACCATGGTGGCTAGCATGGAATGCTAGCATGGAATGCTAGCCACAATGACTAGGAGAGCTAGCTAGCTGTTTTGAACTTTGACATTGAAATCATAGTAGTCTGAATTCATTATCTCTTACTTACTTTTACTTTCCATCTGTGCTTGGTACTCCTTGGGACATCTGTTGTATAATCCTCCAAATATCTTTGATAAGGTCCACGACGTTTTGCCATAGCTCTAATGGGCTCATTCACAAGAGGTTTTCTTCTCTCTACCCCTCCTGACGTCACCTGACCTTGTCCGTTTCTGCCCATGTTCCCGCCTCTCTACCAGGCAGCCAATAGGAAGCCCGATAGCAAATTCCCGCTCATCGCTGCGTTAACCCTTTTCTCCCCCCAAAAAAGGGGGAAAAAAAGCTCCTATTCCCAGAACGTATTTTCATGATACAGAGATGGCATTTGCCCTTTATTTTTTTAAAGACAAGAGTGTGGAAGTTGGGAAAACGTCGTGGATAAGTCCTATTGATCAGCAACAATGTCCTAAAATAATAACTGAGTGCCCTAATCTAGAAGATGAAGATGGATGGATAGAGGTAAAGTGGGACATCAAAGGCAGAAAAAAGTCCAACGGTCAAACCTTTTTTCCTGCAAAGGTTTTAATGTTTGATGGTAAGCTTCATTTTTACTTCCTATAGTTATCTATATTCATTTATTAGTTCGCTTTGCAATGCCCAGTTATGCTGCTTTTTTTTTTATTTTAAAGATAATCTACAAGCTAGCAAAAAGATACATTATTCAACATTTTTTTAGGAGGTTAGTTCTTATGTAGTCAATTAACAATAACGTTGAAAGAATTGGTTGAGGACTACTATGAACTGTAATTTTTATAAGTATTTTTAAAATTACATTATGTATTTTTATTATAGTCCTAACTTGATTTTGCAAAGAAATTATAAGGTGCCATGCAGTGGTGGTTCTAGAAAAAATTTACCAGGGGGGCCAAGGTGGGGCCAGTGTTTTTTCATAGGGGCACAGAATAAACAGCGAAACAATAAAACAGGGCAATATTTAATTGTCTAATAATATTAAGGGGAGCCACTTGTGGCTCTGGAACTATAGAAACTACTGAAACACCTTAATTTTTAAAACCTTGTTGTAAAACTGTACAGGTAAAAAACTTAGATTGGTCAAAATGACCAAGCAGTTATGTGCATATAATAAGAAGTGTATTAAATGTGTTGTCCTTAATACAGGGGCCCTAAAAGGGGCCAGGACCATTTCTATAGGGCACTGTTACCCCCTGTCTAGAGCCGCCCCTGGTGACATGGTATTTAAACCATGTTGCACTCAAAAAATATATCCTTTTATGTGCACATAATTTTGGTAAAGCGAGTCATAAGTTTCTGATGGGATTAAAAGAATAAAAAAATATCAGGCCACCACAACACAAAATGTAGCATGTTTCAGGAGTGGGCCTTAAAAGACACAGGATAATAGGAATGACACACTAAATTAACAGAACGTGTATTACAATTTGCTGAATATGATTTAATATTGCAACTTAATTTTTTCATGTTTTAATAGTTTATTTAGTATAGATAATTCACAACACGTCATCTCAATGCACTTTAAAATCTCTCTGTTTTTAACTGGACCACGTCTCTTACACAGACAACTACAGTGACCTCTGCAAGAAGAGACAAAAATTCATAAATGGTGAAGACATCTGGCAAGACGCCCCCAAGCGGAAGAGTAAACCAAACAGCAAATGGAAAGATTTTGAAGAGGAGGACCATGAAGGTCAAATAAAAAAGGTAGCTGCCCGCATAAATAACTCAGCATAAGACGAGTCTATTGTAATTCAGAAGAAAAATAACATTTCTATTGGATTGTTAAAATTTATTAATACATTTTGAAATCTTGTTGTGATCCATCTTTAACTAGAGTAAATCATCATTAATTGTGATGCTAGACCGTATTGTATTGTATTGTTATAACCCGTTATAACAATACAGAACTGAATTAAAATTGTCACAGAAAATGAAGAAAGCAACCGCCCCAGAAAAAGACTCAGCAAACCAAATGATAGAGGAGCTGAAGAAGAAGTTGGCCAAAAAAATAAATTCAGAGGTAAAATATTTGACTGTATTTTAATTGGTGTAATTTAAGCTAGTGTAATTGCTATGGTGTGAACTTTACTGCAATTTAGAATGCTGTAGGTAACTCAAATGAGGAGTCATCAGATGAGGAGCAGCTTCCCAGAAACTGGAGTGTGGCACAGCAGAAACTTAAAAAGCTCCAGAGAGAGAACAAGAGCCTGAAAGGAGCCCATGTGAAAGACATCCTAGAGGCCATGAGAGGTATTTATTTATAATTCAATTCAAGCAAAGCAAATTGTTAAACACAGTTTTCTTTAAGCCAAATAAGGAAAAGGACCCTAATCTAGCTTCAGTCTTCTACTTAAATTTTAAAGCAGATCCGATACACCTTGCAATATATGAAATATAGAAAAATATGCATCTATCTCCTGTGCTAAGAATCTAGCGCTAGCACTAGCCCTGCTGGTTCAGAGAAAAACAGCAGAAAGGAAGAAGAAGCTGTGGGTCAAGGAAACCCTCAGGTTTGTAGAGCGGCTCTGGGAGTTCGGTCTCTTAAACAGCAGTTTCAGGCTTGCCTTAGTTCACCAGTTTTCTGTCAATACACAGCACTACCTTTTGTGTTTTGCTCTCTGGTGTTCCCACCTCTCCTTCTGACTTTTTAATATGCTTAACTGCAGTCAAAGGTTCACACTGCACAGCGGTGTGAACGTTGCTTCCTTTCTGAAAGCCCCATTAATCACCCCAGCCTTTATCCCACTCTTCATAACACAAATGACCAATTAAATTTTCTAAAATGGTATCTATACTAATGACACTAAGCTTTTGTTTCCTTGTTTCCTCCCTTGTTTTCATTTGTTTTTAGAGCTTCCAGCAGTGGTGACACAGCTGAAAGATGTGGTTGAAAGAATCACTAATCAACAACCATTGTCAACAACATCTGTAGAGCCACCAGTTTCTCTACCCATCTCTCCCCAAGTTGTGCGTGACCATAATGATATGGTATTTACCTCAAAATGCATGGATACTATATGTTCCTGACACATATATGAAAGTGTTTGGTGTACAATTTTCCGGTTTATTAACTGTCCACATGGTTTATTATACTCTTGAAATCTTTGTAGATCAGGCCACTTATCTTCAATTAAACTACCTTTAATTTCTTTAAATGTTTGTTCAATGGAGCTGTCTTAAATTTAATGATATTTTCATGGATTCACAATTTGTTTGTTTTGGATAAGTTTTCTACTACTGTCAAATAGATACAGTAGATGACCAAACATTTTAAGCAATTTCACAATAATTATTTGGTGAATGACATTCAAATCTTCGCAGGTGCTCCTTTTGCCAGGGTATGATGTCAAAGTCCCAAGTCGGAAGTTGAAGTCAGTGCGTACTACAAGTTCAGCACTGTACATTGGGGATCTGGCGGTGCTCGTCTATGGTCGAGAAACACTGGCCAACTCAAGTTTGACTGGGAGGCAGTCAGGAGCTCACAAAAATGTGGAGTCGAAGCCACAACTGGACAACACAAAACTTGACGCTATACTTGGTAAGTGCGTGTAATTTAGGACAAAAACCGTCCTTAAAATAAATTCATACGTGCTGTTTTCTCCTTCTTTTATGAGCAAATGACTGTAATGTTTGGTGTTCTGTAACATTGGAGATGATATATTAATTCAGTTAATATTAGTTTTAATGCCAGTAGAGTTACAGTAGGCTGTTTCACAGTGTGTTCATTCCATCCTGGCCTTTTCTGTTTTACAAAGCTTAAGTATTTCAGGTAAATGCACATTTTTCTTTCTTTAAGAGGCCATGAGGCATATCAGTTATTTACTGATGCTACAATCGAGAAAGTGTGTGCGCCATATTTTAAACCAAACAAGGGCCATTTTTGATGGAGACTTTTTGAGGGATCAAAGCACATCACACTCAATTCAATTCAAATTTATTTATATAGCGGCAATTCATGAAACATGTCATCTCAAGGTACTTTTAAAAAATCAATCAGATTATACAGATTGGGTCAGATTATACAGATTGGTAAAAAAAAATCCTAAATAAGGGAACCAGTTGATTGCATCAAAGTCTCTCCAAGCAGCATCACTCCTGAAGAAGCGTAGAGCCACAGGGAGTCGTCTGCATTGTCCATGGCTTTGCAGCAATCCCTCATACTGAGCAAGCATGAAAGGAAACCTGCTACTATTAAAAAGGAAGAAACGTTTTTGACAGTATTTATGTCAACAAGTGCTAAACCATTTTGACTTACCTATAATATTGTGTGACTATAGGGCCTTACCAATTTCAGATATTCTGATTGACCCTGAGTCTGCACTTGAGAGGCACTAGTTTCATAATCTGTGAAAAATGGTATTCTGGACTTTCTGGAGGAGTGAATACTACAAAGTCCATCACTGAATGCTATCAGGGGATAAAAAATATTTAACAATTTGTCTGTATGATATGATTAAATTGTCTTTGTAAAGTGCCTTGAGATAACTTCGCTTTTGAATTGGCGCTATATAAATAAGCTGAATTGAACTTTGTTAACAACATCTTTCTTCTTTGCAGTTTCTGTATATTATAGATTATATTTAAGTTCCAAACATATACGTGACAAAACATTATTTTATGGCTATTTGACATGTGTGTTAGATGTGGATAGTAAAGAAATTTACCAATAAGTAATGTTTTGTTTGTATATTTTTGTTTTTGTACTCACAGCCTATGCCCAGGCGAAGTTCCCCGACACCGCCATGCAAGATGTCAGGAGGATCATTAGAAAGAAATGCAACAATTTAAGCTATTCAAAGCAACTAGATGAAAAGTCATAAAAATATTGTTTCTTTGAAGATATTTTGTTCCAAAAATGTGCACTTTTCTAACCTTCTTTTGAAAACCAAGGACTTCAGTTCTCAGTTCTTATTCAGTCCTTATCTGCAACACACTTTTGTTTAGATTTTTGATGTCAATTGCAGTTTTTAATTTTTGACCAAGAATGACTTCATTGTTTTTACATTTTCATATGTAAATGTGTTTACATTTTAATTTTAATATTGAAACCTAAGAACGGTTTGATTTAAGAGAAGCTTTTTTATTTTGAAATGCAGTCTGTAATAGTTTAAGATGGCATTTAGAAAAAAACCCTATATGTTATATAAATAAACCAAAGTTATCAAGATACTGTCTTGTAATTGTATAAACATATTGCATTATAACTACATTATGGGGTAACTAAGGATATGATATTCTGATGTGCTACAATATGGTGAGTGAACTTAAGTATACTTATACAAATTAAAATAGCAAAAATAGTATTTTAGTTTCAGTAAATCTTGAATGTGTAAAATATGGACTAGCAGTATATAACTATTATATTGGCAGGATATTGAAGAGTATACTGGTGGTATATTTTAAATATACTTCAACAAACTAAAATGTGAACCACAAGTATACTTTGTAAACTTCTAGTATATAGATTAGTGTACTTGCTTAATAATTTAATGTATACTTTGGTAAACTTAAAATGATCTTGGAACAGTATACTATCAGTATACTTTTGTAAACTTAAAAATGTCCCAATTTAGTTCGAAGAAGTATTAAAATAGTATACTTCAAGTGCACTAAAGGTACATAGCTCGAGTATACTTTCTAAACGTATACTTATACTTAAGTATACTTAATAGAATTTACTTAAAGTATACTACTTTTTGATAAGGGCTGCGGCAGTTGAAAACCTCATAAGATGCTCAAACATGCATAGATTTACGCCAAACTTGGCAGTCTTTTCTATAATCAAAGGATAAATAACTGTTCCAAATTTGGCTAGGATTGCTATAAAACTTTTTGCGATACAACAATTTCCTGTTAACACAAACTTTTGAAAAATCAGAGTGACAGACTTTAAAGAAGCGCTTTGCTATTGTAACCAGCTTACAGCAGGCTTTGTAAAGAACGTATTTTGAAAGTATTAGCTCATTTGGATAAAAGGCTGATTTTATACAATTTTTTGAAAAGAGGTCCGTGATTTCACAACAGGGTAAAATGTAATTCAAAATGGCCGACTCTACTCAAAACAAAAAAAATCATTAGAAATCCACAGTTTGCAATAAAATCCCGAAAAAAATCACAAATGTCAAGGAACACATCTTGCATGTCCTTGATTTTTTTTAGATGATTTATTAAATAATTTAAAGAAAGAAAAATCTTTAAACGTGAATGCCTTATACTGCGGCAGTTGAAAACCTCATAAGATGCTCAAACATGCATAGATTTACGCCAAACTTGGCAATCTTTACTATAATCAAACGATAAATAAATGTTCCAAATTTGGCTAGGATTGCTATAAAACTTTTTGCGATACAACAATTTCCTGTTAACACAAACTTTTGAAAAATCAGAGTGACAGACTTTAAAGAAGCGCTTTGCTATTGTAACCAGCTTACAGCAGGCTTTGTAAAGAACGTATTTTGAAAGTATTAGCTCATTTGGATAAAAGGCTGATTTTATAAAATTTTTTGAAAAGAGGTCAGTGATTTCACAACAGGTCGAAATGTAATTCAAAATGGCCGACTCTACTCAAAACAAAAAAATCATTAAAAATCCATAGTTTGCAATAAAATCCCGAAAAAAATCTCAAATGTCAAGGAACACATCTTGCATGTCCTAGATTTTTTTTAGATGATTTATGAAATAATTTAAAGAAAGAAAAATCTTTAAACTTGAATGCCATATACTGCGGCAGTTGAAAACCCAATAAGATGCTCAAACATGCATAGATTCACGCCAAACTTGGCAGTCTTTTCTAAAATCAAATGATAAATAACTGTTCCAAATTTGGCTATGATTGCTATAAAACTTTTTGAGATACAACAATTTCCTGTTAACACAAACTTTTGAAAAATCAGAGTGACGGACTTTTAAGAAGAGCTATGCTGTGTTTACCATCAAACAAGTAGCGATTAGAGGAATATATTCCAAAAGTCCTAGCTCTTTTGGGAAAACGACTGATTTTTTAGAAATATTTTAACAGAGTGATTCTATTTTCATAAGGGTGCCGTTTAATTCAGAATGGCCGACTTCATGAGAGGTTTAGACCATGGCTCCAATGAAACTTTTTGTAGGTGGAGAGCTCATACAGATGTGTGCCAAATTTCATTATCCTAGGAACGAGCATGGCTAGGGGCTGAATTATTTCCTGGCATTATCTGTCCACTTGACCAACTATTAGGCGAGAACGCAAACTTTTGAAAAATCAGAGTGACGGACTTTAAAGAAGCGCTTTACTGTTGTAACCAGCTTATAGCAGGCTTTGTAAAGAACGTATTTTGAAAGTTTTAGCTCATTTGGATAAAAGGCTGATTTTATACAATTTTTTGAAAAGAGGTCTGTGATTTCACAACAGGGTAAAATGTAATTCAAAATGGCCGACTTCCGGTGGGGTTTAGACCATGTCTTCAAGAGGCTTTTAGTTAGGGCCTGATGAGATGCAAATGTGTTCAAAGTTTCAACATTCCTGGACTAAAAACGGCTTGGGGCTGGTGGTTTTAAGGTTGTTATTTCTAGGGGGCGCTGTAATGAAATTAAGCCCCGCCCACAAAATATTGCTCTGGATTCCTGTTTGGAGTTGGACTAGGATCATCTCTTGTGATTTTGGTGCAGATCTGATTATAAATCAGGAAATGAGAGCCAATCGTATTTTCATGGCGAAACGCCTCACTTCGCCATGGCGCCACAGCAACACCATTTGACTAAAGCTCTCTGTGCCTTAAACGAAGTTAGGACAACATGTTGTCTGTCTGCTGACAAAGTTTTAGGTTGATGAGGTCAAGTAGGACAGAGAGGGACCATTCCAAGAAAAAAACGTGACTTCCGGTTCTCAGGGGGCGTGGCTTCAATCATGCCAAAATTGTAATATACAGTTTTGTTGGGAACCCAGAGAGGATTAATACTACCAAGTTTGGTGTCATTTCAGTTTCATATGAAAAAGTAATTGCATTTTGAAAATGTTGGCGAGTACGCCAACTTCGAGGCGTGGCCACACCCCTTTAAAATGCTGGAAAACTCAAAAAAATAATAAGTTTAGATCTCACATGCCTTATCTGCATACATGCCAAGTTTGAAGCCGATGGCTCACCGTCCCTAGGACGAGTTCGCGAAAGTTCGACGTCAACAAAATTGAAAAATTGCCAAAAATCAGCCTTTGACCCAAAATGGCCGACTTTCTGTAGGTTTTAGAGCATACCCACAATGTAACTTTTTTCATGATTTGGTGATATCTATGTACCTGCCAAATCTCAAATCTCTGTGACTTACGGTTTTCCCCAACTCACATCAGGGGGCGCTGTAGAGCCATTTGGCCACGCCCATTTTGAATTCCATTATAATACGTAAATTTCACTAGGGGGACAATTTACTGCCAAGTTTGGTGACTTTTTGAACATGTTAAAGCCGCCAAAAAGCCGTTTGTTTTAGGGGGAGAAAAATAAGAAGAATAATAATAATAAACATTACAGATACAATAGGCCTTCGCAGCGCTTAGCTGCTCGGGCCTAATTAAAGCCACAAGTGGCATTGGGCGGCCCTCGCAGCTCGCACCGCCTGGTATGCTGCGACCGCGGGAACCAAGCGACCGCCTCCTTCTTGCTCCTCCCGACCCAGCAAAATGGGTTCCACGCTTTACCTCTGGGCCTGCTGAGACAACCACAGCTTTGGTCAGGAAGGGTTAAACTAGGGATAAAATATAATATCTGGGATGAATCTCATCTGTGAGATAGATGCTGCGGCCATCTCAGGTGGTGGGTCAAAAGTATATGTTCAAAAGATGGAGAAACACCACCGCCAAAATCCACGGTTAGCGGTAATACACCCTACTCAAAACAAAAAAAAATCATTAAAAATCCATAGTTTGCAATAAAATCCCGAAAAAAATCGCAAATGTCAAGGAACACATCTCGCATGTCCTAGATTTTTTTTAGATGATTTATTAAATAATTTAAAGAAAGAAAAATCTTTAAACGTGAATGCCTTATACTGCGGCAGTTGAAAACCTCATAAGATGCTCAAACATGCATAGATTTACGCCAAACTTGGCAGTCTTTTCTATAATCAAAGCATAAATAACTGTTCCAAATTTGGCTAGGATTGCTATAAAACTTTTTGCGATACAACAATTTCCTGTTAACACAAACTTTTGAAAAATCAGAGTGACAGACTTCAAAGAAACGCTTTGCTATTGTAACCAGCTTACAGCAGGCTTTGTAAAGAACGTATTTTGAAAGTATTAGCTCATTTGGATAAAAGGCTGATTTTATACAATTTTTTGAAAAGAGGTCCGTGATTTCACAACAGGGTGAAATGTAATTCAAAATGGCCGACTCTACTCAAAACAAAAAAAATCATAAAAAATCCATATTTTGAAATAAAATCCAGAAAAAAATCGCAAATGTCAAGGAACACATCTCGCATGTCCTAGATTTTTTTTAGATGATTTATTAAATAATTTAAAGAAAGAAAAATCTTTAAACGTGAATGCCTTATACTGCGGCAGTTGAAAACCCCATAAGATGCTCAAACATGCATAGATTCACGCCAAACTTGGCAGTCTTTTCTATAATCAAAGGATAAATAACTGTTCCAAATTTGGCTAGGATTGCTATAAAACTTTTTGCGATATAACAATTTCCTGTTAACACAAACTTTTGAAAAATAGGAGTGACAGACTTTAAAAAAGCGCTTTGCTATTGTAACCAGCTTACAGCAGGCTTTGGATAGAACGTATTTTGAAAGTATTAGCTCATTTGGATAAAAGACTGATTTTATACAATTTTTTGAAAAGAGGTCCGTGATTTCACAACAGGGTGAAATGTAATTCAAAATGGCCGACTCTACTCAAAACAAAAAAAATCATAAAAAATCCATATTTTGAAATAAAATCCAGAAAAAAATTGCAAATGTCAAGGAACACATCCCGCATGTCCTAGATTTTTTTTAGATGATTTATTAAATAATTTAAAGAAAGAAAAATCTTTAGACGTGAATGCCTTATACTGCGGCAGTTGAAAACCCCATAAGATGCTCAAACATGCATAGATTCACGCCAAACTTGGCAGTCTTTTCTATAATCAAAGGATAAATAACTGTTCCAAATTTGGCTAGGATTGCTATAAAACTATTTGCGATATAACAATTTCCTGTTAACACAAACTTTTGAAAAATAGGAGTGACAGACTTTAAAAAAGCGCTTTGCTATTGTAACCAGCTTACAGCAGGCTTTGGAAAGAACGTATTTTGAAAGTATTAGCTCATTTGGATAAAAGACTGATTTTATACAATGTTTTGAAAAGAGGTCCGTGATTTCACAACAGGGTGAAATGTAATTCAAAATGGCCGACTCTACTCAAAACAAAAAAAATCATAAAAAATCCATATTTTGAAATAAAATCCAGAAAAAAATCACAAATGTCAAGGAACACATCTCGAATGTCCTAGATTTTTTTTAGATGATTTATTAAATAATTTAAAGAAAGAAAAATCTTTAAACGTGAATGCCTTATACTGCGGCAGTTGAAAACCCCATACGATGCTCAAACATGCATAGATTCACGCCAAACTTGGCAGTCTTTTCTATAATCAAAGGATAAATAACTGTTCCAAATTTGGCTAGGATTGCTATAAAACTTTTTGAGATACAACAATTTCCTGTTAACACAAACCTTTGAGAAATCAGAGTGACGGACTTTAAAGAAGCGCTTTCCTATTGTAACCAGCTTACAGCAGGCTTTGTAAAGAACGTATTTTGAAAGTTTTAGCTCATTTGGATAAAAGGCTGATTTTTAACAATTTTTTGAAAAGAGGTCCGTGATTTTACAACAGGGTAAAATGTAATTCAAAATGGCCGACTCTACTCAAAACAAAAAAAATCATTAAAAATCCATAGTTTGCAATAAAATCACGAAAAAAATCACAAATGTCAAGGAACACATCTTGCATGTCCTAGATTTTTTTTAGATGATTTATTAAAAATAAAATTATAAAATATACCCTGAAATAGATGGGACGTGTGATCACTGTAGAGCCACCAATGCAGACCTAGCTCATATGTTCTGGTCATGCTCTAAGCTGGGAGTCTTTTGGAAATCAATATTTACATTTTGAATGCTGCGTTCGGCCTACATCTAAAACCTAGTCCTTTAATGGCTATTTTTGGAGTTGATGCTGAGATACCTAGCAAGGAAAATGTTATTGCTTTTGCAACTCTGCTCGAAGGAGAATACTGTTAGAATGGAAATCCCAACTACCACCTAAGGCCTCAATGGGGCTTTCCGATATGATGATGTTCCTACAAATTGAAAAAGTTAAATATTTTCTAAAAGGATTTTTTCTTTATTTTCTTTGCAGGAACAGGGGTAGTCGGGATTGGATGGGGTTTATAAAAATATAAAACTGTTGAAATGCCATGTGGTTTTTGTTATATTGTACACTGTCGTCAAAGGAATAGTAATTGTAATTACAATCTGAATGGCATTGTACATCTGTTTTAACAATAAAAATATAAATTTTTGCTCCAGAAACAGTTCAGTCAGTGTAAGAAATACAATATAAAATTAAAACCGCGAGCGGTATTGACGGCCCTCGCAGCTCAGCGCCGCTCGGCCTATTGCGACCGCGGGAGCCAAGCGACCGCCGCCCCCTTGCACCTTCCCAGCCAGCGGAAAAAGCTTCACGCTTCACCTCTGGACCAGCCGGAGACAACCACAGCGTTGGTCAGGAAAGGGTTAAACTAGGGATAAAAGTTAATATCTGGGGATGAATCTCATCTGTCAGATAGATCCTGTGGCCATCTCAGTTAATGTGTCAAAAGTATATATTCAAAAGATGGAGTAACAGCACCGCCAAAATCCAAGGCGGTACTACACCCTACTCAAAACAAAAAAAAAAATCATTAAAAATCCATAGTTTGCAATAAAATCCCGAAAAAAATCGCAAATGTCAAGGAACACATCTTGCATGTCCTTGATTTTTTTTAGATGATTTATTAAATAATTTAAAGAAAGAAAAATCTTTAAACGTGAATGCCTTATACTGCGGCAGTTGAAAACCTCATAAGATGCTCAAACATGCATAGATTTACGCCAAACTTGGCAATCTTTACTATAATCAAACGATAAATAAATGTTCCAAATTTGGCTAGGATTGCTATAAAACTTTTTGCGATACAACAATTTCCTGTTAACACAAACTTTTGAAAAATCAGAGTGACAGACTTTAAAGAAGCGCTTTGCTATTGTAACCAGCTTACAGCAGGCTTTGTAAAGAACGTATTTTGAAAGTATTAGCTCATTTGGATAAAAGGCTGATTTTATAAAATTTTTTGAAAAGAGGTCAGTGATTTCACAACAGGTCGAAATGTAATTCAAAATGGCCGACTCTACTCAAAACAAAAAAATCATTAAAAATCCATAGTTTGCAATAAAATCCCGAAAAAAATCGCAAATGTCAAGGAACACATCTTGCATGTCCTAGATTTTTTTTAGGTGATTTATTAAATAATTTAAAGAAAGAAAAATCTTTAAACGTGAATGCCTTATACTGCGGCAGTTGAAAACCTCATAAGATGCTCAAACATGCATAGATTTACGCCAAACTTGGCAATCTTTACTATAATCAAACGATAAATAAATGTTCCAAATTTGGCTAGGATTGCTATAAAACTTTTTGCGATACAACAATTTCCTGTTAACACAAACTTTTGAAAAATCAGAGTGACAGACTTTAAAGAAGCGCTTTGCTATTGTAACCAGCTTACAGCAGGCTTTGTAAAGAACGTATTTTGAAAGTATTAGCTCATTTGGATAAAAGGCTGATTTTATACAATTTTTTGAAAAGAGGTCCGTGATTTCACAACAGGGTAAAATGTAATTCAAAATGGCCGACTCTACTCAAAACAAAAAAAATCATTAAAAATCCATAGTTTGCAATAAAATCCCGAAAAAAATCACAAATGTCAAGGAACACATCTTGCATGTCCTAGATTTTTTTTAGATGATTTATTAAATAATTTAAAGAAAGAAAAATCTTTAAACTTGAATGCCATATACTGCGGCAGTTGAAAACCCAATAAGATGCTCAAACATGCATAGATTCACGCCAAACTTGGCAGTCTTTTCTATAATCAAATGATAAATAACTGTTCCAAATTTGGCTATGATTGCTATAAAACTTTTTGAGATACAACAATTTCCTGTTAACACAAACTTGTGAAAAATCAGAGTGACGGACTTTTAAGAAGAGCTATGCTGTGTTTACCATCAAACAAGTAGCGATTAGAGGAATATATTCCAAAAGTCCTAGCTCTTTTGGGAAAACGACTGATTTTTTAGAAATATTTTAACAGAGTGATTCTATTTTCATAAGGGTGCCGTTTAATTCAGAATGGCCGACTTCATGAGAGGTTTAGACCATGGCTCCAATGAAACTTTTTGTAGGTGGAGAGCTCATACAGATGTGTGCCAAATTTCATTATCCTAGGAACGAGCATGGCTAGGGGCTGAATTATTTCCTGGCATTATCTGTCCACTTGACCAACTATTAGGCGAGAACGCAAACTTTTGTAAAATCAGAGTGACGGACTTTAAAGAAGCGCTTTGCTATTGTAACCAGCTTACAGCAGGCTTTGTAAAGAACGTATTTTGAAAGTTTTAGCTCATTTGGATAAAAGGCTGATTTTATACAATTTTTTTAAAAGAGGTCCGTGATTTCACAACAGGGTAAAATGTAATTCAAAATGGCCGACTTCCGGTGGGGTTTAGACCATGGCTCCAAGAGGCTTTTAGTTAGGGCCTGATGAGATGCAAATGTGTTCAAAGTTTCAATTTTGTTGGACTAAAAACGGCTTGGGGCTGGTGGTTTGAAGTTTGTTAGTTCTAGGGGGCGCTGTATTGAAATTAAGTCCTGCCCACAAAATATTGCTCTGGATTCCTGTTTGGAGTTGGACTAGGATCATCTCTTGTGTTTTTTGTGCAGATCTGATTATTAATGAGGAAATGAGAGCCAATCGTATTTTCATGGCGAAACGCCTCACTTCGCCATGGCGCCACGGCAACACCATTTAACTCAGACTCTCTGTGCCTTAAACGAAGTTAGGACAACATGTTGTCTGTCTGCTGACACAGTTTTAGGTTGATGAGGTCAAGTAGGACAGAGAGGGACCATTCCAAGAAAAAAACGTGACTTCCGGTTCTCAGGGGGCGTGGCTTCAATCATGCCAAAATTGTAATATACAGTTTTGTTGGGAACCCAGAGAGGATTAATACTACCAAGTTTGGTGTCATTTCAGTTTCATATGAAAAAGTAATTGCATTTTGAAAATGTTGGCGAGTACGCCAACTTCGAGGCGTGGCCACACCCCTTTAAAATGCTGGAAAACTCAAAAAAATAATAAGTTTAGATCTCACATGCCTTATCTGCATACATGCCAAGTTTGAAGCCGATGGCTCACCGTCCCTAGGACGAGTTCGCGAAAGTTCGACGTCAACAAAATTGAAAAATTGCCAAAAATCAGCCTTTGACCCAAAATGGCCGACTTTCTGTAGGTTTTAGAGCATACCCACAATGTAACTTTTTTCATGATTTGGTGATATCTATGTACCTGCCAAATCTCAAATCTCTGTGACTTACGGTTTTCCCCAACTCACATCAGGGGGCGCTGTAGAGCCATTTGGCCACGCCCATTTTGAATTCCATTATAATACGTAAATTTCACTAGGGGGACAATTTACTGCCAAGTTTGGTGACTTTTTGAACATGTTAAAGCCCCCAAAAAGCCGTTTGTTTTAGGGGGAGAAAAATAAGAAGAATTAAAGCCACAAGTGGCATTGGGCGGCCCTCGCAGCTCGCACCGCCTGGTATGCTGCGACCGCGGGAACCAAGCGACCGCCTCCTTCTTGCTCCTCCCGACCCAGCAAAATGGGTTCCACGCTTTACCTCTGGGCCTGCTGAGACAACCAATGCTTTGGTCAGGAAGGGTTAAACTAGGGATAAAATATAATATCTGGGATGAATCTCATCTGTGAGATAGATGCTGCGGCCATCTCAGGTGGTGGGTCAAAAGTATATGTTCAAAAGATGGAGAAACAGCACCGCCAAAATCCACGGTTAGCGGTAATACACCCTACTCAAAACAAAAAAAATCATTAAAAATCCATAGTTTGCAATAAAATCACGAAAAAAATCGCAAATGTCAAGGAACACATCTCGCATGTCCTAGATTTTTTTTAGATGATTTATTAAATAATTTAAAGAAAGAAAAATCTTTAAACGTGAATGCCTTATACTGCGGCAGTTGAAAACCTCATAAGATGCTCAAACATGCATAGATTTACGCCAAACTTGGCAGTCTTTTCTATAATCAAAGGATAAATAACTGTTCCAAATTTGGCTAGGATTGCTATAAAACTTTTTGCGATACAACAATTTCCTGTTAACACAAACTTTTGAAAAATCAGAGTGACAGACTTTGAAGAAGCGCTTTGCTATTGTAACCAGCTTACAGCAGGCTTTGTAAAGAACGTATTTTGAAAGTATTAGCTCATTTGGATAAAAGGCTGATTTTATAAAATTTTTTGAAAAGAGGTCAGTGATTTCACAACAGGGTGAAATGTAATTCAAAATGGCCGACTCTACTCAAAACAAAAAAAATCATTAAAAATCCATAGTTTGCAATAAAATCCCGAAAAAAATCGCAAATGTCAAGGAACACATCTCGCATGTCCTAGATTTTTTTAGATGATTTATTCAATAATTTAAAGAAAGAAAAATCTTTAAACGTGAATGCCTTATACTGCGGCAGTTGAAAACCTCATAAGATGCTCAAACATGCATAGATTTAGGCCACACTTGGCAGTCTTTTCTATAATCAAAGGATAAATAAATGTTCCAAATTTGGCTAGGATTGCTATAAAAATTTTTGCGATACAACAATTTCCTGTTAACACAAACTTTTGAAAAATCAGAGTGACAGACTTTAAAGAAGCGCTTTGCTATTGTAACCAGCTTACAGCAGGCTTTGTAAAGAACGTATTTTGAAAGTATTAGCTCATTTGGATAAAAGGCTGATTTTATACAATTTTTTGAAAAGAGGTCACTGATTTCACAACAGGGTGAAATGTAATTCAAAATGGCCGACTCTACTCAAAACAAAAAAAATCATTAAAAATCCATAGTTTGCAATAAAATCCCGAAAAAAATCGCAAATGTCAAGGAACAGATCTCGCATGTCCTAGATTTTTTTTAGATGATTTATTAAATAATTTAAAGAAAGAAAAATCTTTAAACGTGAATGCCTTATACTGCGGCAGTTGAAAACCTCATAAGATGCTCAAACATGCATAGATTTACGCCAAACTTGGCAGTCTTTTCTATAATCAAAGGATAAATAACTGTTCCAAATTTGGCTAGGATTGCTATAAAAATTTTTGCGATACAACAATTTCCTGTTAACACAAACTTTTGAAAAATCAGAGTGACAGACTTTAAAGAAGCGCTTTGCTATTGTAACCAGCTTACAGCAGGCTTTGTAAAGAACGTATTTTGAAAGTATTAGCTCATTTGGATAAAAGGCTGATTTTATACAATTTTTTGAAAAGAGGTCACTGATTTCACAACAGGGTGAAATGTAATTCAAAATGGCCGACTCTACTCAAAACAAAAATAATCATTAAAAATCCATAGTTTGCAATAAAATCCCGAAAAAAATCGCAAATGTCAAGGAACAGATCTCGCATGTCCTAGATTTTTTTTAGATGATTTATTAAATAATTTAAAGAAAGAAAAATCTTTAAACGTGAATGCCTTATACTGCGGCAGTTGAAAACCTCATAAGATGCTCAAACATGCATAGATTTACGCCAAACTTGGCAGTCTTTTCTATAATCAAAGGATAAATAACTGTTCCAAATTTGGCTAGGATTGCTATAAAATTTTTTGCGATACAACAATTTCCTGTTAACACAAACTTTTGAAAAATCAGAGTGACAGACTTTAAAGAAGCGCTTTGCTATTGTAACCAGCTTACAGCAGGCTTTGTAAAGAACGTATTTTGAAAGTATTAGCTCATTTGGATAAAAGGCTGATTTTATAAAATTTTTTGAAAAGAGGTCCGTGATTTCACAACAGGGTAAAATGTAATTCAAAATGGCCGACTCTACTCAAAACAACAGAAATCATTAAAAATCCATAGTTTGCAATAAAATCCCGAAAAAAATCACAAATGTCAAGGAACACATCTTGCATATCCTAGATTTTTTTTAGATGATTTATTAAATAATTCAAAGAAAGAAAAATCTTTAAACTTAAATTTCATATACTGCGGCAGTTGAAAACCCCATAAGATGCTCAAACATGCATAGATTCACGCCAAACTTGGCAGTCTTTTCTATAATCAAAGGATAAATAACTGTACCAAATTTGGCTACGATTGCTATAAAACTTTTTGAGATACAACAATTTCCTGTTAACACAAACTTGTGAAAAATCAGAGTGACGGACTTTTAAGAAGAGCTATGCTGTGTTTACCATCAAACAAGTAGCGATTAGAGGAATATATTCCAAAAGTCCTAGCTCTTTTAGGAAAACGATTGATTTTTTAGAAATATTTTAACATAGTGATTCTATTTTCATAAGGGTGCCGTTTGATTAAAAATGGCCGACTTCATGAGAGGTTTAGATCATGGCTCCAATGAAACTTTTTGTAGGTGGAGAGCTCATACAGATGTGTGCCCAGTTTTATTATCCTAGGAACGAGCATGGCTAGGGGCTGAATTATTTCCTGGCATTATCTGTCCACTTGACCAACTATTAGGCGAGAACGCAAACTTGAAAAATCAGAGTGACGGACTTTAAAAAAGCGCTTTACTATTGTAACCAGCTTATAGCAGGCTTTGTAAAGAACGTATTTTGAAAGTTTTAGCTCATTTGGATAAAAGGCTGATTTTATACAATTTTTTGAAAAGAGGTCTGTGATTTCACAACAGGGTAAAATGTAATTCAAAATGGCCGACTTCCGGTGGGGTTTAGACCATGTCTTCAAGAGGCTTTTAGTTGGGGCCTGATGAGATGCAAATGTGTTCAAAGTTTCAATATTCCTGGACTAAAAACGGCTTGGGGCTGATGGTTTGAAATTTGTTATTTCTAGGGGGCGCTGTAGGGAAATTAAGCCCCGCCCAAAAAATATTGCTCTGGATTCCTGTTGGGAGTTGGACTAGGATCATCTCTTGTTATTTTGGTGCAGATCTGATTATTAATGAGGAAATGAGAGCCAATCGTATTTTCATGGTGAAACGCCTCACTTCGCCATGGCGCCACGGCAACACCATTTAACTCAGACTCTCTGTGCTTTAAACGAAGTTAGACCAACATGTTTTCTATCATCTGACAAAGTTTCAAGGTGCTGGTGTTTAAAATGAGTGAAAGGGACCCTCCCAAGTGAAAAAAGTAACTTTCTTCCCTTAGGGGGCGGGGCTTAGATGATGTCATCATTTGACCATCCAGTATGGTCAAGCACCCAAAGGGGCTCCTTACTGCCAAACTTGGTTTGATTTGAATTTTTTTTGTAAAAGTTATTCAACTTTGAAATTCTTCAAAAGTAGCCTAACTTTGGGGCCCCTGGGGACCCCTTAAACATGCTCAAAAACGAAAACCTTTGATAACTTTTAATCTCCAATGCCTTAACTGCATAATGACCGAGTTTGAAGCCGATAGCTCATAATCCCTAGGAGGAGTTCGTTAAAGTTCGACATGAGCGAAAATGAAAAATGGCCAAAAATCGCACTTTGACCCAAAATGGCTGACTTCCTGTGGGTTTTAGGGCATACCTCCAAGAGACTTTTTTTCATGATTTGAGGAGATCTACCTGTGTGCCAAAATTCAGATCTCTGGGACTTACAGTTTCCCCCAACTCACGTTAGGGGGCGCTGTGGCGTAATTTGGGGGCGGCCATTTTTGATTCTTTTATAGACCGGCTATTTCACGCGGGGGACAATTTACTGCCACGTTTTCCTGAGTTTTTGAATATGCGAAGTCCCCGTAAAATGCGTTCAAAGTGCTACAAGAATCGTAATAATAATAATAATAAGAAACTTTCGAAATACAATAGGCTCTTGCAGCCTTCGCTGCTCGGGCCTAATAATAATAATTAAAACCGCGAGCGGTATTGACGGCCCTCGCAGCTCAGCGCCGCTCGGCCTATTGCGACCGCGGGAGCCAAGCGACCGCCGCCCCCTTGCACCTTCCCAGCCAGCGGAAAAAGCTTCACGCTTCACCTCTGGACCAGCCGGAGACAACCACAGCGTTGGTCAGGAAAGGGTTAAACTAGGGATAAAAGTTAATATCTGGGGATGAATCTCATCTGTCAGATAGATGCTGTGGCCATCTCAGTTAATGTGTCAAAAGTATATATTCAAAAGATGGAGTAACAGCACCGCCAAAATCCAAGGCGATACTACACCCTACTCAAAACAAAAAAAAAAATCATTAAAAATCCATAGTTTGCAATAAAATCCCGAAAAAAATCGCAAATGTCAAGGAACACATCTTGCATGTCCTAGATTTTTTTTAGGTGATTTATTAAATAATTTAAAGAAAGAAAAATCTTTAAACTTGAATGCCATATACTGCAGCAGTTGAAAACCCCATAAGATGCTCAAACATGCATAGATTCACGCCAAACTTGGCAGTCTTTTCTATAATCAAAGGATAAATAACTGTACCAAATCTGGCTAGGATTGCTATAAAACTTTTTGAGATACAACAATTTCTTGTTAACACAAACTTGTGAAAAATCAGAGTGACGGACTTTTAAGAAGAGCTATGCTGTGTTTACCATCAAACAAGTAGCGATTAGAGGAATATATTCCAAAAGTCCTAGCTCTTTTGGGAAAACGACTGATTTTTTAGAAATATTTTAACATAGTGATTCTATTTTCATAAGGGTGCCGTTTGATTCAAAATGGCCGACTTCATGAGAGGTTTAGACCATGGCTCCAATGAAACATTTTGTAGGTGGAGAGCTCATACAGATGTGTGCCCAGTTTTATTATCCTAGGGACGAGCATGGCTAGGGGCTGAATTATTTCCTGGCATTATCTGTCCACTTGGCCAAATTTTAGGCGAGAACGCAAACTTTTGAAAAATCAGAGTGACGGACTTTAAAGAAGCGCTTTACTGTTGTAACCAGCTTATAGCAGGCTTTGTAAAGAACGTATTTTGAAAGTTTTAGCTCATTTGGATAAAAGGCTGATTTTATACAATTTTTTGAAAAGAGGTCTGTGATTTCACAACAGGGTAAAATGTAATTCAAAATGGCCGACTTCCGGTGGGGTTTAGACCATGTCTTCAAGAGGCTTTTAGTTAGGGCCTGATGAGATGCAAATGTGTTCAAAGTTTCAACATTCCTCGACTAAAAACGGCTTGGGGCTGGTGGTTTTAAGGTTGTTATTTCTAGGGGGCGCTGTAATGAAATTAAGCCCCGCCCACAAAATATTGCTCTGGATTCCTGTTTGGAGTTGGACTAGGAACATCTCTTGTGATTTTGGTGCAGATCTGATTATAAATCAGGAAATGAGAGCCAATCGTATTTTCATGGCGAAACGCCTCACTTCGCCATGGCGCCACAGCAACACCATTTGACTAAAGCTCTCTGTGCCTTAAACGAAGTTAGGACAACATGTTGTCTGTCTGCTGACAAAGTTTTAGGTTGATGAGGTCAAGTAGGACAGAGAGGGACCATTCCAAGAAAAAAACGTGACTTCCGGTTCTCAGGGGGCGTGGCTTCAATCATGCCAAAATTGTAATATACAGTTTTGTTGGGAACCCAGAGAGGATTAATACTACCAAGTTTGGTGTCATTTCAGTTTCATATGAAAAAGTAATTGCATTTTGAAAATGTTGGCGAGTACGCCAACTTCGAGGCGTGGCCACACCCCTTTAAAATGCTGGAAAACTCAAAAAAATAATAAGTTTAGATCTCACATGCCTTATCTGCATACATGCCAAGTTTGAAGCCGATGGCTCACCGTCCCTAGGACGAGTTCGCGAAAGTTCGACGTCAACAAAATTGAAAAATTGCCAAAAATCAGCCTTTGACCCAAAATGGCCGACTTTCTGTAGGTTTTAGAGCATACCCACAATGTAACTTTTTTCATGATTTGGTGATATCTATGTACCTGCCAAATCTCAAATCTCTGTGACTTACGGTTTTCCCCAACTCACATCAGGGGGCGCTGTAGAGCCATTTGGCCACGCCCATTTTGAATTCCATTATAATACGTAAATTTCACTAGGGGGACAATTTACTGCCAAGTTTGGTGACTTTTTGAACATGTTAAAGCCGCCAAAAAGCCGTTTGTTTTAGGGGGAGAAAAATAAGAAGAATAATAATAATTAAAACCGCGAGCGGTATTGACGGCCCTCGCAGCTCAGCGCCGCTCGGCCTATTGCGACCGCGGGAGCCAAGCGACCGCCGCCCCCTTGCACCTTCCCAGCCAGCGGAAAAAGCTTCACGCTTCACCTCTGGACCAGCCGGAGACAACCACAGCGTTGGTCAGGAAAGGGTTAAACTAGGGATAAAAGTTAATATCTGGGGATGAATCTCATCTGTCAGATAGATGCTGTGGCCATCTCAGTTAATGTGTCAAAAGTATATATTCAAAAGATGGAGTAACAGCACCGCCAAAATCCAAGGCAGTACTACACCCTACTCAAAACAAAAACAAAAAATCATTAAAAATCCATAGTTTGCAATAAAATCCCGAAAAAAATCGCAAATGTCAAGGAACACATCTCGCATGTCCTAGATTTTTTTTAGATGATTTTATTAAATAATTTAAAGAAAGAAAAATCTTTAAACGTGAATGCCTTATACTGCGGCAGTTGAAAACCTCATAAGATGCTCAAACATGCATAGATTTACGCCAAACTTGGCAGTCTTTTCTATAATCAAAGGATAAATAACTGTTCCAAATTTGGCTAGGATTGCTATAAAACTTTTTGCGATACAACAATTTCCTGTTAACACAAACTTTTGAAAAATCAGAGTGACAGACTTTAAAGAAGCGCTTTGCTATTGTAACCAGCTTACAGCAGGCTTTGTAAAGAACGTATTTTGAAAGTATTAGCTCATTTGGATAAAAGGCTGATTTTATAAAATTTTTTGAAAAGAGGTCAGTGATTTCACAACAGGTCGAAATGTAATTCAAAATGGCCGACTCTACTCAAAACAAAAAAATCATTAAAAATCCATAGTTTGCAATAAAATCCCGAAAAAAATCGCAAATGTCAAGGAACACATGTTGCATGTCCTAGATTTTTTTTAGATGATTTATTAAATAATTTAAAGAAAGAAAAATCTTTAAACGTGAATGCCTTATACTGCGGCAGTTGAAAACCTCATAAGATGCTCAAACATGCATAGATTTACGCCAAACTTGGCAGTCTTTTCTATAATCAAAGGATAAATAAATGTTCCAAATTTTGCTAGGATTGCTATAAAACTTTTTGCGATACAACAATTTCCTGTTAACACAAACTTTTGAAAAATCAGAGTGACAGACTTTAAAGAAGCGCTTTGCTATTGTAACCAGCTTACAGCAGGCTTTGTAAAGAACGTATTTTGAAAGTATTAGCTCATTTGGATAAAAGGCTGATTTTATAAAATTTTTTGAAAAGAGGTCAGTGATTTCACAACAGGTCGAAATGTAATTCAAAATGGCCGACTCTACTCAAAACAAAAAAATCATTAAAAATCCATAGTTTGCAATAAAATCCCGAAAAAAATCTCAAATGTCAAGGAACACATCTTGCATGTCCTAGATTTTTTTTAGGTGATTTATTAAATAATTTAAAGAAAGAAAAATCTTTAAACTTGAATGCCATATACTGCGGCAGTTGAAAACCCCATAAGATGCTCAAACATGCATAGATTCACGCCAAACTTGGCAGTCTTTTCTATAATCAAAGGATAAATAACTGTACCAAATTTGGCTAGGATTGCTATAGAACTTTTTGAGATACAACATTTTCCTGTTAACACAAACTTGTGAAAAATCAGAGTGACGGACTTTTAAGAAGAGCTATGCTGTGTTTACCATCAAACAAGTAGCGATTAGAGGAATATATTCCAAAAGTCCTAGCTCTTTTGGGAAAACGACTGATTTTTTAGAAATATTTTAACATAGTGATTCTATTTTCATAAGGGTGCCGTTTGATTCAAAATGGCTGACTTCATGAGAGGTTTAGACCATGGCTCCAATGAAACATTTTGTAGGTGGAGAGCTCATACAGATGTGTGCCCAGTTTTATTATCCTAGGGACGAGCATGGCTAGGGGCTGAATTATTTCCTGGCATTATCTGTCCACTTGACCAACTATTAGGCGAGAACGCAAACTTTTGAAAAATCAGAGTGACGGACTTTAAAGAAGCGCTTTACTGTTGTAACCAGCTTATAGCAGGCTTTGTAAAGAACGTATTTTGAAAGTTTTAGCTCATTTGGATAAAAGGCTGATTTTATACAATTTTTTGAAAAGAGGTCTGTGATTTCACAACAGGGTAAAATGTAATTCAAAATGGCCGACTTCCGGTGGGGTTTAGACCATGTCTTCAAGAGGCTTTTAGTTAGGGCCTGATGAGATGCAAATGTGTTCAAAGTTTCAACATTCCTGGACTAAAAACGGCTTGGGGCTGGTGGTTTTAAGGTTGTTATTTCTAGGGGGCGCTGTAATGAAATTAAGCCCCGCCCACAAAATATTGCTCTGGATTCCTGTTTGGAGTTGGACTAGGATCATCTCTTGTGATTTTGGTGCAGATCTGATTATAAATCAGGAAATGAGAGCCAATCGTATTTTCATGGCGAAACGCCTCACTTCGCCATGGCGCCACAGCAACACCATTTGACTAAAGCTCTCTGTGCCTTAAACGAAGTTAGGACAACATGTTGTCTGTCTGCTGACAAAGTTTTAGGTTGATGAGGTCAAGTAGGACAGAGAGGGACCATTCCAAGAAAAAAACGTGACTTCCGGTTCTCAGGGGGCGTGGCTTCAATCATGCCAAAATTGTAATATACAGTTTTGTTGAGAACCCAGAGAGGATTAATACTACCAAGTTTGGTGTCATTTCAGTTTCATATGAAAAAGTAATTGCATTTTGAAAATGTTGGCGAGTACGCCAACTTCGAGGCGTGGCCACACCCCTTTAAAATGCTGGAAAACTCAAAAAAATAATAAGTTTAGATCTCACATGCCTTATCTGCATACATGCCAAGTTTGAAGCCGATGGCTCACCGTCCCTAGGACGAGTTCGCGAAAGTTCGACGTCAACAAAATTGAAAAATTGCCAAAAATCAGCCTTTGACCCAAAATGGCCGACTTTCTGTAGGTTTTAGAGCATACCCACAATGTAACTTTTTTCATGATTTGGTGATATCTATGTACCTGCCAAATCTCAAATCTCTGTGACTTACGGTTTTCCCCAACTCACATCAGGGGGCGCTGTAGAGCCATTTGGCCACGCCCATTTTGAATTCCATTATAATACGTAAATTTCACTAGGGGGACAATTTACTGCCAAGTTTGGTGACTTTTGGAACATGTTAAAGCCGCCAAAAAGCCGTTTGTTTTAGGGGGAGAAAAATAAGAATAATAATAATAATAATAATAATAATAAACATTACAGATACAATAGGCCTTCGCAGCGCTTAGCTGCTCGGGCCTAATAATAATTAAAACCGCGAGCGGTATTGACGGCCCTCGCAGCTCAGCGCCGCTCGGCCTATTGCGACCGCGGGAGCCAAGCGACCGCCGCCCCCTTGCACCTTCCCAGCCAGCGGAAAAAGCTTCACGCTTCACCTCTGGACCAGCCGGAGACAACCACAGCGTTGGTCAGGAAAGGGTTAAACTAGGGATAAAAGTTAATATCTGGGGATGAATCTCATCTGTCAGATAGATGCTGTGGCCATCTCAGTTAATGTGTCAAAAGTATATATTCAAAAGATGGAGTAACAGCACCGCCAAAATCCAAGGCGGTACTACACCCTACTCAAAACAAAAAAAAAAAATCATTAAAAATCCATAGTTTGCAATAAAATCCCGAAAAAAATCGCAAATGTCAAGGAACACATCTCGCATGTCCTAGATTTTTTTTAGATGATTTTATTGAATAATTTAAAGAAAGAAAAATCTTTAAACGTGAATGCCTTATACTGCGGCAGTTGAAAACCTCATAAGATGCTCAAACATGCATAGATTTACGCCAAACTTGGCAGTCTTTTCTATAATCAAAGGATAAATAACTGTTCCAAATTTGGCTAGGATTGCTATAAAACTTTTTGCGATACAACAATTTCCTGTTAACACAAACTTTTGAAAAATCAGAGTGACAGACTTTAAAGAAGCGCTTTGCTATTGTAACCAGCTTACAGCAGGCTTTGTAAAGAACGTATTTTGAAAGTATTAGCTCATTTGGATAAAAGGCTGATTTTATAAAATTTTTTGAAAAGAGGTCAGTGATTTCACAACAGGTCGAAATGTAATTCAAAATGGCCGACTCTACTCAAAACAAACAAATCATTAAAAATCCATAGTTTGCAATAAAATCCCGAAAAAAATCGCAAATGTCAAGGAACACATCTTGCATGTCCTAGATTTTTTTTAGATGATTTATTAAATAATTTAAAGAAAGAAAAATCTTTAAACGTGAATGCCTTATACTGCGGCAGTTGAAAACCTCATAAGATGCTCAAACATGCATAGATTTACGCCAAACTTGGCAGTCTTTTTTATAATCAAAGGATAAATAAATGTTCCAAATTTGGCTAGGATTGCTATAAAACTTTTTGCGATACAACAATTTCCTGTTAACACAAACTTTTGAAAAATCAGAGTGACAGACTTTAAAGAAGCGCTTTGCTATTGTAACCAGCTTACAGCAGGCTTTGTAAAGAACGTATTTTGAAAGTATTAGCTCATTTGGATAAAAGGCTGATTTTATAAAATTTTTTGAAAAGAGGTCAGTGATTTCACAACAGGTCGAAATGTAATTCAAAATGGCCGACTCTACTCAAAACAAACAAATCATTAAAAATCCATAGTTTGCAATAAAATCCCGAAAAAAATCGCAAATGTCAAGGAACACATCTTGCATGTCCTAGATTTTTTTTAGATGATTTATTAAATAATTTAAAGAAAGAAAAATCTTTAAACGTGAATGCCTTATACTGCGGCAGTTGAAAACCTCATAAGATGCTCAAACATGCATAGATTTACGCCAAACTTGGCAGTCTTTTTTATAATCAAAGGATAAATAAATGTTCCAAATTTGGCTAGGATTGCTATAAAACTTTTTGCGATACAACAATTTCCTGTTAACACAAACTTTTGAAAAATCAGAGTGACAGACTTTAAAGAAGCGCTTTACTGTTGTAACCAGCTTATAGCAGGCTTTGTAAAGAACGTATTTTGAAAGTTTTAGCTCATTTGGATAAAAGGCTGATTTTATACAATTTTTTGAAAAGAGGTCAGTGATTTCACAACAGGGTGAAATGTAATTCAAAATGGCCGACTCTACTCAAAACAAAAAAAATCATTAAAAATCCATAGTTTGCAATAAAATCCCGAAAAAAATCACAAATGTCAAGGAACACATCTTGCATGTCCTAGATTTTTTTTAGATGATTTATTAAATAATTTAAAGAAAGAAAAATCTTTAAACTTGAATGCCATATACTGCGGCAGTTGAAAACCCCATAAGATGCTCAAACATGCATAGATTCACGCCAAACTTGGCAGTCTTTTCTATAATCAAAGGATAAATAACTGTACCAAATTTGGCTAGGATTGCATAAAACTTTTTGAGATACAACAATTTCCTGTTAACACAAACTTGTGAAAAATCAGAGTGACGGACTTTTAAGAAGAGCTATGCTGTGTTTACCATCAAACAAGTAGCGATTAGAGGAATATATTCCAAAAGTCCTAGCTCTTTTGGGAAAACGACTGATTTTTTAGAAATATTTTAACATAGTGATTCTATTTTCATAAGGGTGCCGTTTGATTCAAAATGGCCGACTTCATGAGAGGTTTAGACCATGGCTCCAATGAAACATTTTGTAGGTGGAGAGCTCATACAGATGTGTGCCCAGTTTTATTATCCTAGGAACGAGCATGGCTAGGGGCTGAATTATTTCCTGGCATTATCTGTCCACTTGACCAACTATTAGGCGAGAACGCAAACTTTTGAAAAATCAGAGTGACGGACTTTAAAGAAGCGCTTTACTGTTGTAACCAGCTTATAGCAGGCTTTGTAAAGAACGTATTTTGAAAGTATTAGCTCATTTGGATAAAAGGCTGATTTTATACAATTTTTTGAAAAGAGGTCAGTGATTTCACAACAGGGTAAAATGTAATTCAAAATGGCCGACTCTACTCAAAACAAAAAAAATCATTAAAAATCCATAGTTTGCAATAAAATCCCGAAAAAAATCACAAATGTCAAGGAACACATCTTGCATGTCCTAGATTTTTTTTAGATGATTTATTAAATAATTTAAAGAAAGAAAAATCTTTAAACTTGAATGCCATATACTGCGGCAGTTGAAAACCCCATAAGATGCTCAAACATGCATAGATTCACGCCAAACTTGGCAGTCTTTTCTATAATCAAAGGATAAATAACTGTACCAAATTTGGCTAGGATTGCTATAAAACTTTTTGAGATACAACAATTTCCTGTTAACACAAACTTGTGAAAAATCAGAGTGACGGACTTTTAAGAAGAGCTATGCTGTGTTTACCATCAAACAAGTAGCGATTAGAGGAATATATTCCAAAAGTCCTAGCTCTTTTGGGAAAACGACTGATTTTTTAGAAATATTTTAACATAGTGATTCTATTTTCATAAGGGTGCCGTTTGATTCAAAATGGCCGACTTCATGAGAGGTTTAGACCATGGCTCCAATGAAACATTTTGTAGGTGGAGAGCTCATACAGATGTGTGCCCAGTTTTATTATCCTAGGAACGAGCATGGCTAGGGGCTGAATTATTTCCTGGCATTATCTGTCCACTTGACCAACTATTAGGCGAGAACGCAAACTTTTGAAAAATCAGAGTGACGGACTTTAAAGAAGCGCTTTACTGTTGTAACCAGCTTATAGCAGGCTTTGTAAAGAACGTATTTTGAAAGTTTTAGCTCATTTGGATAAAAGGCTGATTTTATACAATTTTTTGAAAAGAGGTCTGTGATTTCACAACAGGGTAAAATGTAATTCAAAATGGCCGACTTCCGGTGGGGTTTAGACCATGTCTTCAAGAGGCTTTTAGTTAGGGCCTGATGAGATGCAAATGTGTTCAAAGTTTCAACATTCCTGGACTAAAAACGGCTTGGGGCTGGTGGTTTTAAGGTTGTTATTTCTAGGGGGCGCTGTAATGAAATTAAGCCCCGCCCACAAAATATTGCTCTGGATTCCTGTTTGGAGTTGGACTGGGATCATCTCTTGTGATTTTGGTGCAGATCTGATTATAAATCAGGAAATGAGAGCCAATCGTATTTTCATGGCGAAACGCCTCACTTCGCCATGGCGCCACAGCAACACCATTTGACGAAAGCTCTCTGTGCCTTAAACGAAGTTAGGACAACATGTTGTCTGTCTGCTGACAAAGTTTTAGGTTGATGAGGTCAAGTAGGACAGAGAGGGACCATTCCAAGAAAAAAACGTGACTTCCGGTTCTCAGGGGGCGTGGCTTCAATCATGCCAAAATTGTAATATACAGTTTTGTTGGGAACCCAGAGAGGATTAATACTACCAAGTTTGGTGTCATTTCAGTTTCATATGAAAAAGTAATTGCATTTTGAAAATGTTGGCGAGTACGCCAACTTCGAGGCGTGGCCACACCCCTTTAAAATGCTGGAAAACTCAAAAAAATAATAAGTTTAGATCTCACATGCCTTATCTGCATACATGCCAAGTTTGAAGCCGATGGCTCACCGTCCCTAGGACGAGTTCGCGAAAGTTCGACGTCAACAAAATTGAAAAATTGCCAAAAATCAGCCTTTGACCCAAAATGGCCGACTTTCTGTAGGTTTTAGAGCATACCCACAATGTAACTTTTTTCATGATTTGGTGATATCTATGTACCTGCCAAATCTCAAATCTCTGTGACTTACGGTTTTCCCCAACTCACATCAGGGGGCGCTGTAGAGCCATTTGGCCACGCCCATTTTGAATTCCATTATAATACGTAAATTTCACTAGGGGGACAATTTACTGCCAAGTTTGGTGACTTTTTGAACATGTTAAAGCCGCCAAAAAGCTGTTTGTTTTAGGGGGAGAAAAATAAGAATAATAATAATAATAATAATAAACATTACAGATACAATAGGCCTTCGCAGCGCTTAGCTGCTCGGGCCTAATAATAATAATAAACATTACAGATACAATAGGCCTTCGCAGCGCTTAGCTGCTCGGGCCTAATAATAAACAGTACAGATACAATAGGCCTTCGCAGTGCTTAGCTGCTCGGGCCTAATAATACAGATGTAAAACAAATGCACAAAAACAAAGAAATTTGCAAAAAAAAAAATGTGTGTCAGCGCACATCAGGACAGTCTCAACAAGCCACACACAAATGCAGTTTAAAGACCACTGTTATTTTGTAATTTAATTTATAATTGTTTATGGACCAGAACTACTTTGGTGAATTTTGTTCTTTGCATGTGTGGATCTTGTGTGCTTGCAAGAATCGTGTTGTGCGTGTGTGGATCTTGTATTGTGTGTGTAGATTTCTTTGTGCTTGTGTGAAACGTTCCATGTATGTCTGGATCTGATCTTCTCCTGTGCGTGTATGAATCACATATTTGTATTTGTGAAAATTGAGACCAATCTAGCTCCATAAAGAGCAGACAGTTTGTAAAATGTAAATAGAAGTTGATTCTATTTGAATAATTCACAAAACCTTCTGACATCCATCTCTTTTGTGATGCAGGGCAACAATCTGCTACCTGGTCATCATGAAAACAAATTGTGGATCGAAAATGCAGGAAAAAAAGATGAGGATATCTACACCTGCGTATGTACCTGGATACACAATCACAAGATGTATAAAAACTCAGGTTCCAGGATGCTTATTGTTCTAGGTGAGCATCTTTAGAAACAATAATGTGCATATACTTAATGTATATTTTTTATTTCAACATAGATAGAAACGTCTTCCCTTTTTATGTTACTCTGTTACACTTAATGAAACTTATCAGACAAAGATTAACATAGTGTATTAGTGGATTTCCGGGTGGACATGTAGGGAGTGGACGCACGAAGGCTCATTCCCTGTTACCCTCCCTTTGGAACGATATTTTCTGCACAAACTTCGACACGATTTTAGCTATTGAAGTTGGTTTGAAATTTGTCTCCGTAATGAACTTGTTGAAACACGCAAAGTCAGTTAACGTACAAACTCCAGTAACATGTGCAGTGGGCAAGCTAGCATCCTTTGCAGCTAGCAACCTTCCAACAACAGCGGGGGATCCTGTGCCATGGACCAACTGGTGGCTGAATTCACTAAATAGCGAACATAATTCAAGAAGGATGTTTCCACCATTACTCAAGACGCCATTAGACCAATACAAGCTTCACCGGACTCACTACAGACAACAGTGACCTCATTCCAGAGCTGTCTCAGCGCCGTCGAGTCAGTGGCAGGTGATAACTTCAAGCAGCTAACAGCAGCCAAGTCTACCATCAAAACGCTCCAGAGCCAGAACCAATTTTCACTGAACCTCAAGAACCACTCACGGATATTATATCCCGCCACACGTTTCTGCTCTGCTTCTCCAGATTCCGACAGAACGAAGCAGCGCTGCATAGGGCCAGGAATCATGAGCTCAAACACCGGTGCGCTGCTTTAAGGGTCTATCAGGATGTCAACGCAACGCTTGCTAAAAAGAGAGCTGTGATTCACAGTGTCATGCAAGCCCTGTATCAGAAGAACAACTGCGAGTGATGTGCGGAGACGACATGTTCACAATTGGCTTGCCTGATGAAGCTCAGAAGTTTAATGATCGCAGATTCGGTAACTCAGAATTAGACTGTCACGTATAAGTTCACCTTTCTGGCATGCAATTTCAACCTGTAGCACCAAGGTATGATCACTCAGTGATTTTATTGTCATACAAATCAATACTATTCAGAATTATATCTAAAATTCTTCCTCTATTTGTTAAATGTGGAAGTTGTGTCCCCCTGATAGCGGCTGCGCCTCAGAACTTCTCTACTGGTTCTTTTCCTGGGAGCAAGTTATTTACTACTCTTAACTCAAACTGGGTAAAACCATATAAAAAAGGACTATACAAACAGGAGTAAAAAAGCAACAGAGTTTATTCCAGATCAGGCCGTTACAAGACAGAGAAATTGCTTGGAGTCGGCACAGCTGTGGGCTCAAAAAAACGTCAACGAGTGTCGGGCAAAGACTGAACAAAGATTGAGCCCCGAACAAAGTCCTCTCCTCCTTCTTATACCTCATGGGTCCATGTTTTGCATCAGGTGGAAGCTCAGCTGTCCGTATCAGAAACTGACACACCATCCATGCACTGACCTGTATGCATATTGCCTCTACGCTGAAGAATTACAGATTGCTTCCCCTTATCAGACCGGCTCCAAGATGTGCTCATATCCTGTGTATTTCTAAAGACACAAAAGCTGTCCTGATTAGATGACCTCCATACACACAGTGACATCCACAATGTGTAGGAAGACCCTCTACTCTGTCTAATCTGGCTAACAGAATAACAATGTACATGCTGTATAAAGAGTAAACCTAACAATTAAAAACACTTTGGTTGCATTTCAATATTAAGTTTATATACTTTCTTATATGCTTGCTAGTTATCCTGATGTCCAACCATCAGTTTTTTGTTTTCATTTTGGGATTAAGAGATTTCAACACAGCTTGTTGTAGCAAAAAATGTGCTTCTGGAAGCTTTTTTGAAATAGCGTTTAGCCTGCAGCTTGCTTCAGAGAGATCTATTTTTTTTTTTGGTTTATGAGAAGGGTTGGGGAAAAGGACATCAATGTGTTTTTGCAACATATACTCGTCTCTACTCGCTTGAGAGATAAAACGAACCTATAACTGTACACTGTAATACATCATTGTTTCACTTTTTTTCTTATCTCATATTATTTACTCTAGTTAAACATGGTGAATGGTATTGATGCAGAAGTGGATTCAATACGATTCTTTATTTGGAATGTGAGGGGTTTGAATGGGCCCGTTTAAGGAGCCAGGATATTTTATCATCTAAATCAATTGAAATGTGATATCGCATTTCTACAGGAAACCCACCTATTGTTAAAAGATCAAGTCGGTCTTAAAAAGAGATGGGTGGGTAATATATTCTGTTCCAATCTGCTGCTCTTTCTGATCCGCACGGATGATTTGTGATGGTTTCAGGGCTCCTCTATCACAAGGCTGTTGTTCTAGTAAATATCTATGTCCCGAATTGGGATGATGAGAAGTTTATGAGTAAAATCATGTCACTAATCCCAGATTTAAATTCAAAACATTTGATTTTTGGCGGAGACTTAAACTATGTGATGAATCCAACACTTGACCGCTCCGGGTCTAAATCTTCAAATCTTTCTAAAAAGGCCAAACTATTATCAGTTTTTATGCACCAGATAGGCGTTATATACCCCTGGCGTTTTCTATTTCCACAAATTAAGTCATTCTCTTTTTATTCTAATGTACATCACTCATATAGCTGAATAGACTTTTTTTTCATTGACCACAACCTTCTCCCCTCTGTCACAAAAATATAATATGTATCCATAGTAGAATCCGATCATGCCCCTGTATTGTTTGATCTTGTATTCCCTCTCTATCAATTACAACAATCCCACTGGAACCTAGACAGAAACCTTTTGGCCGATGAGAGCTTTTGTTAAATGATATCCCAAAAAATAGATGACTTTATAAATTTCAACAAAAAAGATGATATCTGTCCTGTGGGAAACATTACAAGCAGTGATCAGGGGTGAGATCATAGCATACTCAGCTAAAATAAACAGAATGAAAAGAATTAAACAAGAGGAGCTTATAAAATCAGTATTTATGGTGGATGCTCAATACTCTTTCTTCCCCTTCCCCCGAGTTCTACAAGAAAAAGCTGGACCTCCAAACACAATATAATTTACTGTTGACCGAAAAAAAACCAGAATGTCTCCTATTAAAATCACGGGGATATGTTTACGAGCACGGTGACAAGGCTGGAAGTTTATTAGCACATCAGCTTAAGTGCCACTCAGCCTCTCAACAAATCCCGCAAATTCGCAAAGATGATGGCATTCTATCTCTTGACCCAGAAAAAATTAAAGACACATTTACCTCATTTTACTTAAATGTGTATACTTCAGAGATAAGAAATGATTGCTCTGACATGGAACATTTCTTCAATAACCTCAAGGCTCCTTCTGTAGCAGCAGTTCACAAGACTAAATCTGAGCTTCCACTAAACTGTAAGGAAATCATTACTGCAATAAAAGCAATGCAGAGTGGCAAGACACCAGGCCCAGATGGATATACCGTAGAGTTCTTAAAAAAGTTCTGTAATAATTTATCATCAATTTTTCTTGATATGTTCAACGATTCTCTGTCCCATGGGTCACTCCCACAGACATTTACTGAAACATCAATTACCCTCCTACTTAAACCAGGTAAAGATAGCAAAGAATGTGGCTCATACCGACCCATTTCCATCCTAAACTGTGATGTGAAGATTTTGGCCAAAGCCCTCGCCCTACACCTTGAAACCACAAAGCACAATGTGATATCTGCTGACCGAAGTGGTGTTATTTCAGGCCAACATTTATTCACAGCTCCTAAATGTTATCCACTGTCCTAGGTCCAGCACAGTACCTGAAAACTTATGATCGGGTAGAATGGGGATATTTATTTGCATGTTTAAAGAAATTTGGATATGGCCCCATTTTTTTCTCGTGGATTAAACTTTTTTATACCTCTCCCAAAGTCTGTGTAATAACGAATGGTAAATGCTCACGGTACTTCCATCTGTCAAAGGGCACCCATCAGGGCTGTCCAATTAGCCCATTGTTGTTTGCCTTGACCATAGAGCTCTTGTGTATTATTCTCAAAACATCACCATCAATTACTTAGATCACTGGAAGGGGAAGAGAGTATAAGGCATCTCTTTATGCTGATGATTTGCCAATGTATGTTTCTGACCCTGTTTTTTAGGTTTGGAGCTCTTTATGGGTACAAACTAAACTTCAGTAAAAGTGAATGTTATCCAGGATGGTGCTCTGCCTTTCCATTTGTCTAAACATGGCTTTAAATAGCTGGGCATCAGTATTACAAGGGATATGCAGAATCTTTACCAGGAAATCCTCTATCAGTCATTCGAGAAAGAATGAAAGATTAGATCTGAAGAAATGGAAACTACTTCACCTATCCTTGGCAGGGAAGTTGAACTGTATCCAAATGAAAGTACTTCCCAGGTTACTTTACCTGTTTTAGTGTATCTCCCCAAGTCCTTTTTAAAGTCTATTGATAAGGCTCTAATCTCATTCAAAAAGAGGCCTAGAATACGGTTAGAACTGTTACAGAGGCCTATAAACTAGGTGGCCTCAAATGTTCAAAAAATCATGTACTGGCGCCACACTCCTAATGGAGACTGGTGCCACTTTGAAGCTGTGTCTTGCATCTCCACTTCTCTCAGAGCCCTGGTCACTTCCAGCCTTCCCGTCTCTTTCTAACAATACACTAACAATCCTATAGACATAAACACTCTTAAAATATTGGCTCAGCGTAGACGGAGCTTTGGATTTAAAAACCTTGTTCATCTGGATCCCATACACAATTATCACCTCTTCCTCCCATCTAAGGTAGATTCTGGATTTAATTTCTGGCAGAGATGTGGACTTGTACATAAATTGTACCTTTGCAAGTTTTAAAGATGTATTGCACAAATTTGGCCTCCCTTGGTGTAGCATATTTAGATATTTCCAAGTTTACTACTTCCTTCAACATCATGATCCCAGATTTCCATACATATCATCATCTTCTGGTCTAGATGATTTGCTAGAAAATCTCCATTTAATTCTAAAAGACTGGTCTCCAGAATCCATGATTGTATATCCTCTTTTAAAAACACAACACTGGCAAAGATCAGAGCAGACTGGGTGGATGAGCTTGGTGAGGACTTGGAAAAGGACACTTGGAGAACTCTTTACTAAGAGTGAACAACAGCACTTCCTGTGCCAAGCTACACATTGTACAATTTAAGGTCCGACATCCCATCCACTATTCCAAAGCAAGACTGGCTAAAATCTATCCCAACACAGATGCAAACTGTGACAGGTGTTGAAACACTCCTGTTAACTTAACGCATATGTTCTGATCATGCCCAGCCATGGCAACTTACTGGACTACCATTTTTAAAACATTGTCAGAAGCATTGAACACTAATCTTCAGGCCAACATAGCTATGGCCATATTTGGTGCCACAGATAGTAGAGATTTAACATTAATGGAAAGCCATAGACACATAATTGCTTTCACAACGCTGGTTGCACGTTGAGAAATTTTATAGCCTTGGACATCAAAAGATCCACTGATGCTCAATAAAAAACAAGTAATAACAAAACAAAACATAGTGCATGTGTTTCCAGGCAAACAAATCTGGTCAGTTTAGCTTGCAGTTCAAAGATTTTAACTTTCTTCATTCCCCAAAGTAGATGAGTTTTACATTGCCACTATGTCTCTCTTTCTTTTAGTCTCACAAAATATAACATTGCTGCTACAGTTGCAGAAAAGAGTGAGCAGTCAAGTTCACTGTAATGTATTTACTGTAACGTAGAGTGGATCTCTCATATTTGGAGACAGTGTATCAAGCAAGCCTCCAGATAGTTTTGACTTTTGCTGTATATCTTTCCTCCTTTCGTCTCATGTTTTCTTTCTTAAAATCATACATAGCGGTGACAAGTACCACACACTGAAAAAATAAAAAGAGCACACCACCAGTAATGTTTATTTGCTTATTGCTTATATAGAAAAAATTGTATTTGACATCCTGTTTTTTCCAATGCCCAGGTGTTTTTGGAGTTTAAAATTATTATGTCTCTGGAGACAGTTTTACGTTAAATCTACATCTACAATCTGTTGAAAAGTAAAAGGTAAAAAGCCAAAACGTCTATTATGGGACTAAGTGGGACAAAATCAGACCGACCAAACAAAGCCAAATTTTCAAAAACTATTTCTGGGCTAAATCAAGACTAAATGATGGCTGGTGTTTGGGGGGCTTAAACTTAAAATAGTTGTAACTATTTGTCTCTCACTTTTGTTAATTTCTGTATGGAGCTGTACTTTCCTAATGCCACAGCACCCTCTGTAAAAGGACAACACAATGAACACCCTGTACCTTTGCTTTCTTTTAGATCGACCTGTCTATCGTGATGTAGAAATCATCTCTCCAGCCAGCAAGGAGCAGTTGGCTAATAAAGGCAAGATAACAGCCTATACAATTAGTAAAGCTGTAGAGTACAACCTTAAAGTCAAGCCCTAGTCCTACTTAAAGAAGCGCAGCCATGTTCTATACAATTGTCTAAATTTATATGGCAGTATCTCACTGTGGTTACACAGGGAGTTTTTTTATGTTTTTTTTCAGGATAGGTTACTAAATAATTAAAACCTTCATAACCCAAACAGCTCTCAGAATATAACACGAACAGGGCTTTTAGGCAGTGGTTGTAGATGCCTTTCTCTATCTTCATCTCTTTTTACAAAAACTATTCAAGCATTTGTGTTCAATATTTTATTCCTTCACTCATGCATGAATACATATACATTTTTGCTCAGAACAAATTAAATATTGTAATCTTACGCTTTGAATAAAAGATGCATTGTCTTACAGTCAACCTTTATGTGTTAAACAGGCATTAGCATCAAGCTGAACTGTACAGTTTATTGCGGGATTAATGCACAACGGGAATGCAAAGCCAGCTGGTACATTAATAATGAAGAAGTAAACCAGATGGATGGATACAGTGAAACCACCAAATTGTAAGTTTTCACAACATGGAAACTGTAACTTCTTTGGTGAACAAAACATCATAAAATTGTCATGGTTGGTTTAGAAATCAAACCCACATGCAGAACACCACTTGGAGACTGATAAAAAGTTCAACAGAGTTTATTAAAGGTTTGCACAGAGATAACATGAACTGGATTCTGGAAACTGATCCGGGCAGGATTCTCAGGCGTCTGCAGAGACGGACAGTTTGATTTGCCAGGTAAACAGATTAGTTGTTGAGTTTTCAGATGTTTTCTGAAAATACCTTGTAGAGGTCCAGGCTCTCTTTTCTGAGAGAGGGAACCGGTTGGGTCCAGAGACTGTTGGTTCAGCAGAGTGCTCAGCAGCAGCAGCAGCGTCTAGCTTCTGACTTTCCAGTGACAGACCTTGGTTTGAGGGATTAGCTCTTTCCTTAAGAGCAGCAGGTGGATTCCAGAGTGAGATCTTCAGGTTTGGCTCTCTAGGGCAGGCAGGCTGGTAACAGGCTAAGCTCATCCAGAGCTTCAGACGAGAGACAGGTTTCCTATGAGCGAGAAGACAGAGGCAGGTTAGAATTGGGTTTCTTTTAGAGACAAAGATTCTAGTAGTTCAGAGGCTCAGGTTCTCTAACCAAATTTGGTCAACACTACGGCGTTGAAGGAAGGTCTGGCTGCTGATTATATAGGCAGGTCTCCTGATGGGCTGATGAACGTCAGCTGTGCTGGAGGGCTCCAGCCCAGGAGATCCACAGCGCACTCTGCTGGAGAAGGTGGAGAATCTCCAGATCCCAACAGTGGCCCCCTCTCAACGACGGTCCCGAGGATGTGGACAGGAGGGACTTCTCGTAATCCTCGATCAAGGACGGATCGAGGATAAACGAACCAGGAACCCAGGTGCGGTCCTCCGGACCGTAGCCCTCCCAGTCGACGAGGTACTGCCAACCGCTACCTCGCCGACGGGAGTCCACGATCCGGCAAACAGTGTAAGCCTGATGACCATCGATGTCCAGGGCGGGTGGAGGGGAGTCGGAAGGCGGGCACAAAGAACAAGTGACTAGAGGCTTTATCTGGTAAACATGGAATGTCGGGTGGATGCGCAGAGAAGGTGGCAGGCGGACAGCAGAAGGGTTAATTATGCGATCGATTTTGTATGGACCGATGAACCTGGGTGAAAGTTTCCTGGACATAGCCTTCAGTGGAATGTCTTGGGTCGACAACCAAACCTCTTGGCCTGGAGTGTAGTCAGGGGCAGGACGTCTCTTGGAGTCAGCGAACTATTTGGTTTAGGCTGACTAGCGGGTGAGGGTGGTGATGGTATCCCTCCAAATACGTTGGCAGCGGCGGATGTGATGATGGACTGATCTGACCATTATCTCTCTCTCGTCTGCGGGGAAGAGTGGAGGCTGATACCCTATGGAAACTTGAAAGGGGGATAAACCAGTAGAAGCAGATTTGAGGGAGTTATGAGCATACTCAATCCACGTCAGGAACTGACTCCAGTCAGTGGGATTGTTCGAAGTCAGGCAGCGGAGAGTGGACTCGAGTTGCTGGTTCATCCTCTCCGTCTGCCCATTAGATTGAGGATGGTAACCAGAGGTGAGAGAGGATTTGCAATTTAATGCAGAACAGAAGGCTTTCCAGACCGGTGAGATAAACTGGGGACCACGATCTGAGAGGATATCTTCAGGAATACCATGGAGGCGAAAAACATGCTTCACGAGGAGCTGAGCCGTCTGGAATGCTGTGGGGAGCTTTCTGAGGGGAATAAGATGACAGGCCTTGGAAAATCGATCGACGATGGTTAGTATTGTAGTCATACCTCTAGAAATCGGGAGACCAGTGACAAAATCGACAGCAATATGAGACCAAGGACAGGTTGGAACAGGTAGAGGATGCAGCAGACCAGAAGGTGGTTGGTGGGAGGTCTTGTTCCTAGCGCAGATGGGACAAGCCAGAACGTACTCTTTGACGTCTTTATGCAGAGACGGCCACCAAAATCGCCTGTTTATGAGGGTGATGGTTCTGCTCACTCCAGGATGGGCAGAGAATTTAGCTGCGTGCATCCACTGGATGAGGCGGGATCTGACGGAAGACGGGACATACATTTTATTTGGAGGACCATTACCTGGGTCAGGTTCAGAAGCCAGGGCAGAGTTGATCAGATCAGTGATCTCCCAGGAAACGGCTCCAACGGTACATGAGGCAGGGAGAACAGGTTCGGGTGTCTCAGGTTGATCGGTGGAATACAGACGAGAGAGAGTCGGGCTTGACGTTCTTGGAACCAGGTCTATAGGAAATGATGAGATTGAAGCGTGAGAAGAACAAAGACCACCTTGAATGCCGTGGGTGTAATCTTTTAACCAATTTGATATAGGCCAGGTTCTTGTGGTCTGTCCAAACCAGTACTGGATGCTCAGCCCCCTCGAGCCAGTGTCTCCATTCCTCCAGGGCGAGCTTAATGCCAAGAAGTTCTCGGTCACCAACATCATAATTTTGTTCGGCTGGGGATAGTCTGCGTGAAAAGAAAGCACATGGGTGAGTTTTCTGGTCAGAATCTGACTGCTGAGATAGAACAGCTCCTACACCGGAATCAGATGCATCCACCTCAAGGATGAACTGTTTCGTAGGATCAGGCTGAACCAAGATGGGGGCACTGGAAAAGAGTTTCTTTAATTTATTGAAGGCATTTTCGGCCTCAGGGGTCCATTGGAATGTTCTTTTAACAGAGGTAAGAGCTGTGAGGGGTAGAGCTGTCTGGCTATAGTTTCTTATGAACCTCCTATAGAAGTTTGCAAAACCAAGAAATCTCTGGAGTTGCTTGCGGTTTTCAGGTGTAGGCCAATCCAGAACTGCCTTTATCTTGTCTTCTGATGGCTTCACCTGCCCGCCCTCGATCACAAACCCTAGGAAAGTGACAGAATATTGATGAAATTCACATTTTTCAGCTTTCACAAAAAGTTTATTTTCCAGAAGTCTCTGAAGGACTAAACGAACATGTTTCCTGTGGTCTGAGAGGTTTTTGGAGTAGATCAAAATATCATCGATGTAGACAAAAACAAAAACATTTTAAAAATTCCAACAAGAGCTTGGAAACAGGCAGGAGCGTTCGTGAGACCAAAAGGCATGACCAGGTACTCAAATTGCCCTAATGGGGTCTTAAAGGCTGTCTTCCATTCATCTCCTTCTCTTATTCTAAGGAGGTGGTAGGCGTTTCTCAGATCGAGCTTGGTGAACACTGTAGCACCTTGTACAGATTCAAAAGCTGATGCCAGTAATGGTAGGGGATATTTATTTTGGACGGTAATCTGATTCTCTCCAGATCCCAACAAAAGAGACCCCAATCTGAATCTCCAGATCCCAACAAAAATATCCTTTTTTTGGAGGTAACCAGGACATCATTAGAATATATGAAAATGTGCTATAGAACTAGAATAAAGATTTCTATGAATGCCAAAATGGGCATCCTCCGTAGGGTGGCTGGGCTCTCCCTTAGAGATAGGGTGAGAAGCTCGGTCATCCGGAAGGGACTCGGAGTAGAGCCGCTGTTCCTCCACGTCGAGAGGAGCCAGTTGAGGTGGCTCGGGCATCTGGTTAGGATGCCTCCTGGACGCCTCCCTGGTGAGGTATTTCGGGCACGTCCCACCGGGGGGAGGCACCGGGGAAGACCCAGGACACGCTGGAGAGACTATGTTTCTCGGCTGGCCTGGGAACGCCTTGGGGTTCCTCCTGAAGAACTGGAAGAAGTGGCTGGGGAGAGGAAAGTCTGGGCCTCCCTTCTTAAGCTGCTGCCCCTGCGACCCGACCCCGGATAAGCGGAGGAAGATGGATGGATGGATGATTGGATGGATGGATGGATGGATGGATGGATGGATGGATGGATGGATGGATGGATGGATGGATGGATGGATGGACAAAATGGGCATTTAAGTTGATTTTATAACAAGGCACTCTAGTCTCTGTATCATGTTGCATGTTAAATTAAGAAGTTGAGATGGAACTGTTTTCTTTGTTTACTTACCATTGATGTTTTTTTTAACTTATAAATGAAGCAAAGATTATTTTGTTTATTTAGAGAAATCAAGTATCCCTCGAACAACACCTTCTACACTGCAATCCTGACCATCAAACAGGTTTCAGCAGAAGATTTTAAGCACAAATTTATGTGTAAAGGCTCTGGATTTTATTCCGCAAACAATACAACTGTAACCCTCAAGCAGAGAGGTTAGTGTGGTAATGCCTTCCTCTTGGTTTTCTCCAACTTTTCTTGCATGTTATCTGACTCATCTCACTGGAGATATTGATCGTTCCACTATGTTAATATTGCTGTAAGAGGTATTCTGATGACTCAGCATTGGAAATCATTTGCTGAAGTATACAACTAATTGCAATTCTAAGATTCTTTTTGTAGAATTTGTTATGATTATTGTTCAAACCTTATTTTTCTCTCTTTCAGAGTCATGCATTCCCCTCATTATAACAGGAATATGTGTGTTTTTGATTGGTGTGTCTGCAACTGCAGTGGTGAAATATTTTGCCATTGATCTGGCTCTGTTGTTCAGGCCCTGCTTATCACCAAGTAGAGGTAATAATGGTACAACATGTTAACTATGTCAACTAAGATGAAATTAAGGTATTCATGTTTGGTTTACCATCACAGAAAAGGCAATGCTCTTAATAAATTAGCTGAAATGAAATCACACAGCAGTATTTTGTTACATGTAGCTGACCAATCTTAAATATTGCTCAGGGCCTTTTGGCACAGATTGTAGGCAGCCTCATTTCTGTCAGTCTGCCCCAAGACAGCTGTGGCTATATAGTGGTAAACCATAGCTTACCACCATCTGTGAATGTGTGTGGGACTTGATGAATGACTGAACATAGGCTTAATGTGGATTTGACAAAATGATATACAAGTATAGGCCATTTACTATATGTCATTTACAGCAAAATAAAAAATCTACATTGTTAGAAAGCAAGATGTTGCAGGGAAAAAATGGCACATAAGCCCTAAATACTAGGTTGAAATTGGAGAGTTTATTGACACAAAAGAGTATGATTATGTTTGGCAGTCAGAACCTGGCAGAGGACATAGAGCTCAGCAAAGTATACAAGCTCCGAGCCAGCTCCCATGTTAAAGGATGAAAGAGAGCACTTACAGTTAGCGATAGTAAAAGTCACAGCCAAACAGATGAAGCTACTATAATTAGAAAAAGCAGGAAGAGCATAAAGCTGAGGTTGAACTTAAAAATCCTGCAAAATAGGAGAATACGGCTAGAATGAAGTAGACTGTCCCCCAGCAGTCTAAGCCTATAGCAGCATTACTATACAGATAGCTCAGAATAACCTTAGCCACCATTAGCTTTATCAAAAAGCAAAGTTTTAAGCCTAGCCTTAAAATAGACAGGATGTCTTCCTCACAGACTAAACTTGGTAGTTAGTTTCACAGGAGCGGAGCCTGATAACTAAAATATTTGCCTCCCATTCTACTTTTACATCAAGATCAATATCTTCTGATGAATTTTCATATTAGCAGGGGTAGAATATTGCAATATGTTATGATATTGAAACATTGTGATAATATTGTATTGTTATTCAAGGTTTATGTTTTAGCTTTTATTGAAAAAATAACCCAACTGATTATTTTTCATGTATTGTTCATGCTGTTACATTTCTTGCAGTTTAACACAGCAGGTTACTACAACTTGATCAATCAAAGTGGCTTTTCATAGGCACACTCTCTGCATTGAGGAGAGGTTTTTACTGCAGGGGTGAACAGGAAGCTAAGATGCTTTTATATGATAGTGATTTGCTGAGGGGAGCTGAGACAGGGGTATGCGTGATGTTGACTGGCTGAGGAGCTGTAATCTGAGCGGATGTTATGGGTGACTTCAACACTGATTAAGAGGAGAGACGATGGCGAAGTGCCACTGATTCAGATACGGGGTTCCTAAATAAAAGCCATTGTCAAAGTTAAAGGCTAAATGTTCCCATGATTTGCTCATGTGTGGGAACAAAGACTTTATATACATATGACAGTTATTAGCAGCTCTTCTCACTTCTCACATTCTCTTTACTAACATCATTAATGACTGATTGCTGTGTAGTATTTTTATAGCTTTGGAGGTGAGGGTGTCAGAGTTACAGTCCCAGCTTCAGAGTGTTAAACATCCAGGAGTTAAAAAAGACCCACTAGTTAGCAGTCTGGAGTCACCCAGACCAGGAACACATCCACATAATGGTCCTGAAACAGGTCTTGAGCAGTCACTGGATGACGCAGAATGCATAGTCCTAGAGACAACAGATAAGTACCTGATAGGAAACCAAATAAAACAAAGGAAGTCTATAAGAGCAAGACGCCTGCCCCGCTCCATTGTTTCAATGATGTTTTCCAAAAGGCTTACTTAGAGTTACATGCCACAGCATTTACTCACTAGCTTGCCTCCGGCTGAAACATATTACCTACTGCTGTACTTTTCCAGCTGAAGACTAAAGTGTTTTGCTGTTTAGTCCAAACACTGGGTTGTTGTTTTTTTTGTTTTTTTTTTTGTCTAGGATGGATGGTAAGTATGATTGAAAAATGGTAAAAGATGTTTACAAGCCTCACAAATCAAGACTTACAAAGTGATGAGTTACCAGCATTTAGGTTACAGGATTATATTAGAAATATTTCAGTTCTTCTCTAATATTAGTCTAAAATTATACTTTTTTTCTCGAAAACACCAATACAAATTTTGAAGAGCCTATCTTTTGATAAATTAAGGGGAAAAATATTCACTAAATATTTTTTACAGCTGTAGTTAAGGTATTTGTCAGCTACAGTCCTGTCATACAAAGGTAAAATAGATTCCTTACATCTGATATTAACTTTAAGTTACTCCTTGCTGTATGGGAACATCTTAAAGGTGTTTGTGTGTTTGTGTGTCCCAGATACCAGGATGTACGATGCTTTTGTGGTTTACCAGACACAGAGCTTAGATGATGAGGCAGAGGAAAAACTGTCAAGTTTTGTCACAAAGATTCTGCCCTCAGTCCTTGAAGACAAGTGTGGATATAGACTCTTCATCCAGGGGAGAGACGACATACCTGGAGAAGGTATATTTATATTTAAAAAATTTAGATTATCAATTATAAATCATTAAATAAAATTAAAAGCAAATGTAGCGGTTCAAACCTTTTGTGGTGTCAGGTCTGTTTGAGTACTAGTAAATGTAATAAATCTAATTTTGAAATCAAATCAACAATTAACCAGATCACAATAAATACTGTATTATCAAAGCTTTAATTTAAAAGCTGTGTTATAAGCACTAACATTTAGACACAGTGATCCATAGGAAAAAGTGGAGACACATTTTACTCTATCTATGCAGTAATTGATTAAAAAAGCAACTCACAGTTACAAGCAACTGTATTTTGTCCATTTACTTTTTCCCTTTAAGTAAAACACTCACAAGATTTAAGGAGGAAATAACTTCAAGAATCTTGACAGCAGTGGTTTATGAACAATTAAATAGGTATAAAACTTGGCTCGGTTAGAGGTGGTCAGTTTTTTATGAGTAAAAGGTAAAGGTATATGTCACTCCAAGTTATCTATGTCATAATTAGATCTATATAACTAAACCATTTCCATGTGTGTATCTGTTAATATTATCAAGAACCATAATTGATTAAAGGTATAGTGGATGTTTTTTCCTTAAAAGAAGATAAAAAACAAGTCACTTTCTGCATATGCACAAGACCATTTTACCTACTTTTTTATTCTAATCTCATGAAAGAATCTCCCAAATACACTCTTACGTCAAGAGGCCTTCCTCTTGCAAACTTATTAACTATTTGCTGCATGTGACTCTTTTCAAAGAATAAGGTGAAAACAGTTGATTATAATGAATATTTGAAACCAAAACTAACCGGGTACGTAAACATTAAGAAGTGTTGATTCGCAGTAAGAATACGTACAATGGCATTAAGTGAGCATGTCATAAAACGCTCTCAAGATCAACCATTAAGCATGCACAAAGATACTTCTTAGACAGTTCCCTCCCCAGATATACTAAAAAGTATCAAAATGCTGGATTTGCTGTTGTTATGTTTCGGCCGCTATGACTTTCATCATGAAGGTCAAACCGAACAAATCGTTACATCAGTAAATCCTTGATTAAGGGTGACACAGTGGCCGGGAACATTTCTTTGAATCTGTAAAATTAAAAAAAGAGGTATGAAAAAAGAGAAATGATTTTATGGGATTCTTTATAAATAAGAATGATCTTATTAAAAATAAGATCATTAGCACTCCTCTATCCGCGATTGGTTTGTCTCTAGAGGGTGGGGCAGCATCTGAGGTAGTCATGGAATCTGAACCGGGTTTAGACTGTTTTGATCCAGTTGAACTTTCAGAGTTAGCAAAACTATTGTCTTCATCTAAGCCTTCAACTTGTATGTTAGATCCAGTTCAAACCAGGTTATTTAAGGAGGTATTCCCTTTGATCTCCTTCTCCATTTTAGGTGTGATTAATCTATCTATGTTACAGGGATATGTACCTAAAGCTTTTAAGGTTGCTGTAATTAAACCTCTGCTTAAGAAACTGTCTCTTGACCCAGATGACTAGGTCAATTATAGACCTATATCCAATCTTCCTTTCTTATATAAAATTCTTGAGAAAGTGGTTGCCAAACAATTGTGCGATCACTTACACAATAATGAACTTTTTGAAGTTTCAGTCTGGCTTCAGAAGTCATCATAGCACTGAAACAGCTCTGGTGAAAGTCACTAATGATATTCTCATGGCCTCAGATAATGGACTTGTATCTGTGCTCGTCCTGTTGGATCTCAGTGCTGCATTTGATACAGTTGACCATAATATTCTTTTAGAAAGACTTGAATATTACAGCACCAGACTGGCTTGAATCTTATCTATCTGATTGGTTTCAGTTTGTTCATGTTAATGACAAATCTTCCACATGCTCAAAGGTTACCTGTGGAGTACCACAGGGATCAGTGCTAGGACCAATTCTCTTTACTTAATATATACTCCCAATTGGTAGAGTTATTAGACAGCATGGGATTAATTTTCACTGTTATGCTGATGATACCCAGCTATATCTGTCTATAAATCCAGATGAAGCTAACCCATTACATAGATTACAGGCATGTCTTGAAGACATAAAAACCTGGATGACTCTTAACTTTCTCCTTCTGAATGCAGACAAAACAGAAGTAATAGTCTTTGGACCAGAGTCTCTGAGAAATAAGCTGATTAGTCAGTCACTACATTTGGATGGGATTAAACTGATTTCAGATAATAAAGTAAAAAATCTTGGTGTTATTTTTGACCAGGACCTGTCATTTAAATCCCATATTAAAGAGGTTTCTAGAATTTCCTTCTTTCATCTGAGGAATATTGCAAAAAATTTGAAATATCCTGTCCAGGGGTGATGCTGAGAAACTAGTCCATGCATTTGTTACTTCAAGGCTGGACTATCAGGAAGTCCACAAACTGTAGTTAAAAGCCTTCAGCTGATCCAAACTGCTGCAGCCAGAGTTCTGATGAAAATTAAAAAGAGAGATCATATCTCTACTATCCTGGCTTCTCTTCATTGGCTTCCTGTTAAATCCAGAATAGAATTTAAAATCCTCCTTCTCACATATAAAGCCTTAAATGGCCAAGCTCCATCTTATATCAGAGATCTGATCCTTATGTTCCTAACAGAGCACTTCGCTCTCAATCTGTAGGTTTACTAGTGGTTCCTAGAATTTATAAAAGTAGAATGGGAGGCAGATCTTCTAGTTATCAGGCTCCTCTCCTGTGGAACCAACTACCAGTTTTAGTACGTGAGGCAGACACCTTGTCTACTTTTAAGACTAGGCTTAAAACTTTCCTTTTTCATAAAGCTTATAGTTAGAGTGGCTCAGGTTATCCTGAGCTATCTCTATATTTATGCTGCTATAGGTTTAGACTGCTGGAGGACATAAGGACCCTCATTTCATCATTCTTTCTCTCTTCTCCCACTCCGCAGAATGTGTTAGTTCAATCTCTAACGTTCTGGTCTCTCTGCTTTTACTCATAGCAGCTTTGCCTCGCCTGTTCCTGTTTGGCTGTGACACCATCATGGAGAGAAATATCAGCTGTGCTGCTGCCATCGACAGCTTTGTTTATAGATGTTGGAGATTGGCCTGTTTTTCAGTGTAGTCCTGTTTTTCTGCGAGTAGCTGGATGTGCTCTCTTAATCCTCTGACATGGAAGCTGGCTCAGAGTTCGTCTGCCTGGCTGTGTGTTTCCTGGACGGGGCCGCATTTTACAGCTGCTTTTTGTATCACTGCTTCTGTCTCCTTGAACCCCAGTCGGCCTCAGCAGATGGCCGCTCACACAAAGCCTGGTTCTGCTGGAGGTTTCTTCCTGTTAAACGGGAGTTTTTTCCTCTCCACTGTCGCTACAAGCATGCTTAGTGCGAGGGATTGCATTTGAGTCAATGAGTCAACGCAACCAACTGGTTTTCCTTAGATGGAAAACTTTGAATCAATTTGACTGGATGATCTGGTTGAACTGTAAAGTGCCTTGAGATGACGTGTGTTGTGAATTGGCGCTATATAAATAAACTGAATTGAATTAAATTGAATTATGTAAATTGGAATGGTTAACATTGAGGAAGAACCATCTTATGTGAGACTATTAGTCCACATCACCAAATTAAATGCACAAGACCTAAAATAATTTTTCTGATCTAACAGATCGTTTGAAGATGGTGGAGAGCTACATTGAACAAAGCAGGAGGTTGATTGTCATCTTAACCCCAAAATCAGGATCTGAGGTGATCAAAAATCCAGGCTCAGACCAAACCTTGATCATTGGAGGATTCGACTGGCAGGTAGTACTCTGCGTTTAAGAGGTCATTTTGTTTAGGGTTGTTGTTTTTTTCAGTAAATCCAATTGAAACATTTGCTTTTTTGAACAAAATCAAAGTATCAATAAAAATAAAGCATAAAATAGCAACAGTTACCTCAGAAGTTGTTTAAAACACAAAGCAACTATTTGACTTTGAGGCTACTGGTCAGTTTTGCTTCCAGCAGATCTTAAACAACAACAAAAAATATATGAGCAAATAAGTTTAAACCTGGTGAAGTTAATGTTAAAAAATATTTTCCAGGTCGGGCTGCACCATGCACTGGTGCAGAGGGAGATGAGTGTGATTCTTATTCAACTTGGGGAGACTGGGCCGCAAGGATACAGGCATTTTCCTCCAGGCCTGCAGCATCTTATCCGTAAGAGCGCCCCCATCAAGTGGCCAGAGGGTTCACGGAAAGCTCTTAAATGGAACTCGCACTTCTGGAAAAGAGTCCGATACATGATGCCAGCTAGACCTGCCAAAAAAATGAGTTTATCTGCTATAATCTGAAGCTGCTGAACTTCAAAATGCGCTTCAGAAAAAAAAAATTTAATGTAAACTTTTTATGAAATGTATAAAGATAAAAGACTTCATTCTTCAAGTCTTTCATGTGAAGTCCACATTAATTATCTATCTGTTTCTATTAATGATCATTACACACTGCAAGCAGAAGAAAAAGGGCGTAACATATTCTATCATTTAGGTTCACTCTTTGTTGGTTGGGTTTTGATTAATTTTATTCAAATGGACCAGTGCATATTAAAGTACCATATTTTTGTAAATATATCAGATCTCACAAAATGCTCATTTCTATCCCTATGCTTGCATTTTCCTAAATATGCTGCAAATACCAAAAGTGCTGAGAAAACAAAAATTTGACTTAAAAACAAATGCAAAAGGAAAATGCCTCATAAAAGAATTCTATAATCACAGAAAATTAAAAGTAGCAAAATCACTGAAATTACATAAACACAGTGCAAAAACAGAGCCTGCTGCAATTAGATAAATGATACTAACACATGAATAAAACACATGCAGATAGAAAATGCTCCAAGTAGCAATTTAACAAAAGTACTTAAATTCTTCACATGCATTATGTGACAAATGAAAGTTTGTATAGCTTACATTTTATAATTTTTTTGGATGGCTGTAACCTAGATTTGATCACTCGTGTTTTTTGTCATATACTGATGTCTGGAAAGCTTAAGGTTTTTCAGATTCAGCACAGTAATCAGAATAGCATCCTTACTGTTGACCCATGGAAGGAGGAGGTCTACAGTAGAGACTGACACGGGAGTGTCCCGTCCCACTCCCACAGAAAAAAATTGTGTCCGATCCCGGGCCAGAGTAGAAATCTAACTCCTGTCCCGTCCCACTCCTGGTGAAATTACTCCCACTCCCATTCCGCTCCCATTCAGACTGACTCCCGCTCCTGCACCATTCCCATTCTTGTTTTTGAGCGTGGGTGAAAAACTCAGAGCGGAAGCACTGTTGCTTTTTGGGTCGTGTAGTTTTTTTGACTCGCATTATAGTGTAGGCTTCAAGGAAAAAACTACAAAATGGTGGCGCCAGTACTGGATTTTTTTTCTTTCTATTTTATTTTTTGGCATTGATCCTAGTTTGTTTTAGTTACTATTGGTTTGCTCCCACTCCCGTCTGCTCCCGTTAATGTTTAGTCCTGTACCGTCCCAATCACGTGATTGTTACTAATACTGACTCCCATCCCAAAGGAATCCCACGGGAATCCCATGACCCGTGGGATTCCCGAAAAAATTTCAGTCTCTAGTCTACAGTAATTGTTTAAAAAAACCCAAAGGTACACCTAGAATTAGCCTGCCTACGAGAGACGTTTGTGTTTGCAGGTCCTATTTTTTGTTTGTAAGCAAAATGTTTACCTTTAAATTACTATATACCTCTATACTATATAATGGATATTTCTGAAGAAAAGTCTGAAGGCATAAAAAGGCTCATCAGCTTTTTCAAAGATTGTAAATATTTTTGATATGAAAAGATTTTTCAACTGTATTGTTTTCATTATTCACATAAATAAATGTTTTAAAGACTGTTTTATTGAACATAAAAAGACTTAGACAGACTTTAATGTCATTTTGTACACACAGAATGTATACAAAAATAAATTCAATTCAGTTCAGCTTTTATACATTGTCATTGTTTAAAGTGCAACAGTGATAAAAGCTAAGCGGCAGTGATAATGTAAACATATGACTGTATATTAGTTACAGTTTCCAACATTCAGCGTTTTTTTTCTTTCTGTTTTTTATAACCCATTTTAAAAAGCTACTAGCATATGAAAAGCTTCTTAAAGTAGTTTATGTTTTTCTTTACAAAAAATGTGTACATTAAAATGAATGTGTTAAATAAAGCTATGCGTTTACACCAGGAAACTCTCTCTGGTTCTTTTCCTGAGAACAGATCACTTGAAACAAACTTATTAAATAACACTTTATAGTGTATATAGATAGAAACTGTAATCTATATAAATAAAAAAAGTTTGCTCCTTAATTTCTAATTAAAATCATTTAGACCCCATCTGAAGCACTGAAGGGCCAGGTGCTTCACCTTCAAGCTGCCCTGCAACATTATTACTGGACATCTCTGTCTCCTATAATCATATAATGTTACTATTATACAAGTGTGTTTTTAATATTAAAGGATTACATCTAACACAGCATTGTATATGATCCTAAGTTACTGTCTGACTGTTAAAATAGCTACTTATGTCTATTTTCTTTTTTAGTGGCATAAAAAAGAGATGCAAAGTCATAATCACCACTTTGCTTCTCATAATTATGACTTTGCGTCTCACGATTATGACTTTGCATCTCATGATCGTGACTTTACGTCTCATGATTATAACTTTGTAACTCATAATTTTTACTTTGCATCTCGTAATTATGACTCTGCATCTCATGATTATGACTTTGCGTCTCATGATTATGACTTTGCATCTCGTAATTATGACTCTGCGTCTCATGATTGACTTTGCGTCTCATGATTATGACTTTGCAACTCATAATTTTGACTTTGCATCTCGTAATTATGACTCTGCATCTCATGATTATGACTTTGCGTCTCATGATTATGACTTTGCAACTCATAATTTTGACTTTGCATCTCGTAATTATGACTCTGCATCTCATGATTATGACTTTGCGTCTCATGATTATGACTTTGCAACTCATAATTTTGACTTTGCATCTCGTAATTATGACTCTGCGTCTCACGATTATGACTTTGCGTCTCATGATTATGACTTTGCATCTCATGATCGTGACTTTACGTCTCATGATTATGACTTTGCATCTCGTAATTATGACTCTGCGTCTCATGATTATGACTTTGCGTCTCATGATTATGACTTTGCATCTCGTAATTATGACTCTGCGTCTCATGATTATGACTTTGCGTCTCATGATTATGACTTTGCATCTCGTAATTATGACTTTGCGTCTCACGATTATGACTTTGACTTTGTGTCTCACGATTATGACTTTGCGTCTCATGATTATGACTTTGCATCTCGTAATTATGACTCTGCGTCTCATGATTATGACTTTGCGTCTCATGATTATGACTTTGCATCTCGTAATTATGACTTTGCGTCTCACGATTATGACTTTGACTTTGTGTCTCACGATTATGACTTTGCGTCTCATGATTATGAGTTTGCATCTCATGATCTTGACTTTAGGTCTCATGATTATGAATTTGCAACTCATAATTTTGACTTTGCCTCTCGTAATTATGACTCTGCATCTCATGATTATGACTTTGCATCTCATGATCATGACTTTACGTCTCATGATTATGACTTTACAACTCATAATTTTGACTTTGCATCTCGTAATTATGACTTTGTGTCTCATATATATTGTCAGGTTTCTGTTTTTGTTATGTTTTTTCTTTTGAGTATCCAGTTTTGCTTTGCTCCTTGTTTTCCGGTTTTAGTGGGTTAATTCTTAGTTTATTGTGTTCTTTGTTTTTTTCTCAGTTACTGTCTTAGTCTTGGCTCTGTAATGTTTTCTTTGAGTCTTCAGTTTTACTTTACTCCTTGTTTTCTAGATTTTAGTGGTTTAATTTTTATTTTTGTTCTGTTCTCTGATTGATTCTTCCTCTCTTGCTATGCGCACAACTGCTCCCATTTTCCTCATTAGCCCTCTCTTTGTCTCAGTCTTGTTTAAAAGCCCTCTCTCTTCAGTTCCTCTTTGCTTGGTCTTTGTCCATCCTCTTCAATCTTCCTCCACTTCGTCTCTCTGAGCCTTCCTCATTGAGTTTGATTCCCTGATGTCTCCATGGTTTTCTGGTTTGTTTTCTTCTTTTTTTCATGTTTTGAATTTTTGATTTTTGGACTCCTGGTTTCATGTTTATTTTTTGGAATTTGTTTTCATTTTGGATTTTGGATTCTTGGTTTCCTGTTCGGTTGGACTTTGTTTTTCATTTGCTTATCATTAAATCTATTTACAATTCACCTCTGTCTTCCTGCCTCTGCTTTGGGTCAACAATCCACAAACAAATCCTGACAAATATGAATTTGCATCTCATGATTATGACTTTCCATCTCATAGTTAAAGCACAATACTAAGAATGAGCCTAAGTTTATTCAAACATAAAACCTCTTTTAACAATTATAAAAGAAAATATAACACTATCTTATCTGTAATGTATTAATATATAAAATAAACAGCCAGATTAATGCATTTTTTAACATGACACCAATGTTTGTACTAATTTACTTACAGACTGTGTGGATGTATGTAGAATAAAATCAATGTAAATAGTATTCCTCTGTTCTTCCCATTTCTAGAAGTAGAAATAGTAGATTAAATAGAATTATTATGTGGAACCATAGTTATGCTTTATAAACAAAAAATAGCAGATGTTTAGCTGCCATCTCGTGTTATTATTCTATAAAAGAAACAACACCTGCTATTTATACCTGAACTGCCTCAAAGGGTCGTCAAAAAAGGAAATAAGTAATAGCAACGAAGTATTGGTAGACGGGAAACCCTCACATTTCCTTTTCAGTCGGCGTTGGCTAATATTCAGTTCAATCAGACTCAGGTTTTGATTGCCTACAGTCTTTGTCCATTTTCCAGCAATCTGCAGAACTCCTGTCTGTTTATTCTATTTATTATATTTTATAAAAGAAAAAAAAGTTTTTTTTTTGATACAACAACAATTCTGGATTGTTCAAAGGCGCACCAGACAAGTCAGACCTAGATGTGCAAACTGCATCAAGTACAGTTACACAAATGTGTAGCATCCTCAGCAGGAGGAAGAAATGTGGCTTTAGCTGGACATTCAGCATGTGAAGCAAAACAGAAGTGTAACTCAGCCATCGAGCCGCAGACAAATGACACTTTCTTTGTTTAAAAAAATCATCATCAACAGCAGGCAAGCAACCTTTTATCAGATCAACATATACCTTTTGCTCAAAGTTCTGAAGGAGCTTGAGATAGCAAAGGGCAAGAAGTGACATCACTTTAAAAACCAAACATCACATGAGCAGAATGTGTTACTGTATGCTCTGGGCAGTGGTGGCTGGTGAAAAATATTTTTGATGGGGCTGATATAGCCTAGTGTATGTCTCCAACTAATCCGGAATAAGAATTCAAATAAACAATTGCACAATACATACAATTTAACAGTAATGATTTAATTTACTATATAATAACAGTTACAGTGATGATTTGGGTCACTGTGACGGGGTTCTTTGGCCTCCAAGAATCCAGGCTCAGTCGGGTTACCGGTGTTGGTGATTTATTGTGCTCAAAAACTCAAAACAGGGTGCAAAAGAAACTAAACATATACAAGATCCTCTGGGCCTCAGCCTCTCTCCAGTTACCGGCAATGTAACAAAGAAACAGAAAACAGAAATGGCCGCTCTTCTTCCCACAGCCCTCATTCAATCAGTTTTGTCCATATACAGTATTACCTCCACAAACAATTGATGTACGAAGACGAACAAATAATTTTTACAACTTAATTCTTTTACACAGATTCATTGACTTATTCAATTACACCAAACTGGGTTTGAACCCAGCAAAGGCGCAGCCAGACTGAAGATGACAAGTCCCCATAGCACACACACACACACACACACACACACACACACACGGCTAACCCCACTGAAATATTAAGTGTGCACCCTCAATACGCCAGCAGGTAACCAGGAACAGCTTGTGTGTTTTAAGTTAATGGAGCTACTGGGCTCAGCGCGAGCGTATTGGTCCTCACAAACACACAGTGTTGGGCACGTTACTTTGAAAAAGTAATTAGTTATAGTTACTAGTTACTTCTCCCAAAAAGTAACTGAGTTACTAACTGAATTACTCCACAATAAAAGTAACTAGTTACTAGTAAAAGTAACTATTGCGTTACTTTTGCGTTTCTCGCCTCTGTAACCCTCACCCCCCAGCCCCCAACTTCTTGCCGTGTGTTTCTAAAGCCAGCTGAATAGAGCGGACGACAAAGACAAAAACCTGCAGAGTTTTGCATTATTGCAACTCAACGTAAATGACATCAGGGGGGAACGCGATGTGAAGTTTTTTAACAGGGCGTTCAGATCTGGTGAAATTAATAACTGGGGATGTCTAAGTCTGAAATCCTGTGTGTTTGGGTTGTTATAGATATTGCAACATTTATCTATCCATCTATCTATCTAGATGTATACTCTGTGTGTGACATAAAATATGGATCTCCATCCCTGCCACAAAGGCCATCAAATAATGTTTAAAATAAAAAATACAGTAGGTTGAGAAGGCAGAGTATCCATCTATCCATCCATCCATCCAGATTTCTCCCTTTCTCCATATAGGCTATCCTTTCTGGGTGTTGTCAGGTTAATCATTTGATCGTTCCCGCTCTCCATAGTTCTCCTGTGGCGCGAGCACAGGGCGGCTGTTGCGCGCCTTTAGCGAGCATGCGCGTTTCCTGTCGCTTGCGCGGTGAATCGTGCCGCCTGCACTGTGCGGAGATGCAGAGGAAAGCGTATCTGATGGGGAAACGCAGCTCGACGTAACACCGGTATTTCCATCAGGAAAACGCTGTTTTGCTGCTGGAGTCATCCTCACTCTCCATCTCTCTGTGTGTGCTGTACGTTAACACCCGCCAGCAGAAACACCCACCTACCCAACTGACAGACGGAATCTCACTATACATCAGCCATTCTCATCCTCCCCTCTCTCATGACAAGGCGCGCACCTCTGGATGACCTAAAAAATAATCTTTAATATCTCTTAAACAAAAGTAGCACAAACAATATTTTTTTCTGCACAAATCTGCTCTAACGTTGCACTAACCATTCAGTCTATTTGCAGAGTTTTTTGACGTGGGTGGGGTGTCAGCTTCACGCAGCTGCGCACGAGTCCTATCATGAAAAAAGGTTCATTGTGCGACCTGAGTAACGCGCAGTAACGGGGTGTCTGCAATGGTAACTGCGTTATAGTTACAGTCAAAGTAATTAGTTAGATTACTCGTTACTAAAACAAGGTAACGGCGTTAGTAACGCCATTACTTTCAACGCCGTTAGTCCCATCACTGGTTATTACCATGTAATACGACAGCAAATTATTACCATGTCATTCTATCTAACCATTAATGGTTAGATTGAATGGTAGATGTACTGTAAAAGTCACTGCAAACACAGTATAACAGGAATGTGTGTGTGGCACGCAAAGTTTTAAGTGACGAGGTGGATTCGTCCCAGTCACAATAACCATGACAGGAAATTTTCATATCCTACAACAGGGATGTTCTTCTGGCAAACGGGTAGATAAATAAGGATCTGACCGAATTTGGTGGAAGCTGCACCTCGCTCGTTACGTTCGCCATCTTCCCTCTAATTGTCTGCACCTGCACATGGGTGCAGAAGCCTGTTAAAGCGCAGTATTTTCAGCGCCCCAAGACCATAAAGTTCTGAGACGCTGATTGGCCATTAAATTCACCTGGCAATAGTACATGATTGACAGATTCTCTGCAAATGTGGGTCTGTCTGATCAGCGCCCCAAGACAGAGACGGTAGGAGTCTGTCTGTGGAAATCCACAAATGAATGACAGTAGGTAGGGAAATGTAGTTTATATAATTTGTTTTGCTTATAGGTACACACTCTAGAGAGTAAAACTGACATTTATGAGTTAATTTCTAAAAATATATTTTACGTTTCTCTCTTCTTATCAGGGAGGGCGGTGCCCCAGCGCCCCCTATGGGCCAGCCGCCACTGGCTCTGGGGTCAAATGAACTATTCTCTGTCAATGAATAGAACTACAAAGAGATCTCTTAAAAGCAGAAAATCTTTTTGAGAACATAATATTAGAACAATGTGTAACCACAGACTTTCCAAAGATTTTCAAAATATTTGAAACAAAATAACCCACCTTATCCCATTCACCCTCTGAAGGTTTTGCCAGTTGGATTTGTGGAGTGCAGCACACTGTGTTTCAAAAACCTTCATCTGATGAATGCCGCTGTATATGAGTTCCAACACAGCACAGAAGTGGTTAGTTTTCAGAAGTTACAAATGCTGTACAAAACAAATCAGGAGCTTGCCTGAAATCAGAAGAGGGATTTACAGCTGATCAAACCTCTTCCAGCAGCTCCCGTGTGAACAAAGAGTTTTGCACCTTCCTCTCATAAGTGTATTTTAGAACTCGTGGGTCAAACAGCTGTTGTTTCTGTCCTCTGCTGCTAAGAATGACTTAAATAGATAGTATACCCTTATTCATTCACGTTACTTGATTATTTATTGTTAGTTTTTTATTTACGTTGTCTAATTATTCCTAAAACCCCAAAATTCCCATGACCCTGAAGTGACTATGTGGGGCTCAGTGTGAGCAGCCATCTGTCAGCCTGATTCTGCCGGAGTTTCTTCCTGTTAAAAGGGAGTTTTTCCTCTCCACTGTCGCTACAAGCTTAGTGTGAGGGATTGCAGCCGAGTCAATGAGTAGATGCAATCAACTGGTTTTCCTTAGATAGAAAACTTTGAATCAATCTAACTGTTTGATCTGGTGAACTGTAAAGTGCCTTTAGATGACGTGTTGTGAATTGGAGCTATAGAAATAAACTGAATTGAATTAAAATTGAATGTCTGTGACAACAACCGGGGGGGCACCAGGAATTTGGGGCCCCATGAAAGACATTGATATTGGGCCCTCAAAAAAAAACAAAAAACTTCCACAACCTTTACACTGCTATAAAGATGCACTGAAGGGTGTCATTTACATTGTCAATGTAATTTATATGGTAATATTTCTACAAAGGAAAATTATCAGAGCTCATGAGAATGATCAAGATTTATAGATGTCTTAATTGTTGTAATTTAATCTGAATATAAAAATCTAATTAAACAGTTTTAATATTGACACAGATTTTTTATTTAATGTAAATATGATAAACATCTACTAGCGTTTAGCTAATGTTAAACTTCTGATAACTATGGTGTTTTCCTGTGTCGTGGTCTGGTTGGTAAAGTTAAATTCTCAGCTCTGTTTGATTTCTGGCTTAGTTTTTTGGCCTTTTTTTATTTACAGACACACAATAGGCTCAATAAATGCTGCATTAATCCATTTTTTTCTTGAAAATTAAACACAAATCAACATAATAATAATAAAAAAAAAAACTGGAATCATTCTCCGTTTCAGAAATCACTCAGCTGGGCGGCGTGCGACATTGAGGAAGAATAACTACCTAGTTGTACCCAGCAGACAGCTGTCTTATTTTACTCAACAGGTTAATAATCTATCGTTAATTTGAACTATTCAGTTAACCTTTCTCAAAAAAGAAGAGGGCGGAAAAACTGGGTAAAGTTTCTTTTTTCTCTTCCTTTTTGAAACCCAGACTTTGGGGCACTGCATATTTCACATTTTCTTGTTTCTTTCACATGTTATAGCAGAATATCGCCAGTGATGCTGATAAAAAAAATAAAACACGAGCGTTTGTTTGAAAGCAGGTGGCTGACAGCAGTGTCTACTCCTTTCTCTGAAAGCCAACAGCTCCTTGTTCTTTTCAAAACGTTCCTTAAAAAAAATCTCCCGTTGTTTCATGGTGTCTAAATGTTCTCATCCCATTGAAAACTGTTGTCAACTATATACTTGTTATAAAAATGAAATAGAAAATAGAGTGTACGTGTAATCATTAAAGACTATATCCAGAAGGAAAATATCTTTTTACTATGTGAAATTTAGTACTTAAATCTGTATTTATGTTTTAAATTAACACAAAATTTCCCTATGTTGTACTATCTTTAATAAACAGTCTGTTGGGATCTGGAGGCTTGTCCACTTTCTCCACCAGAGGGTGCCTGAGATCTTCCTCCTGAGGGCATGAGCTTTCTTCTACACACCTGTTTCCTGTCTGCTCATCAGAAGACCTATTTAAGGAGGAGGAGGCTGACACATCCCTGCCAGAGAGTTTGCCAGTATTGATCCTGACTTATCCGGAAACCTGTAATCCTGGAGGAAGAAATCTCTGTCTGGTATCAGCCTGCCTGCACTCCGTCTCAGTCTCTGCCCTCAGCCCTCTGCCTGCCGACTAGCGTCTGGACCCACAAGGTTCCCCCCCTGCCGATCAGATTCCTCTCTGAGCAGGTATTTATCCTCGTCATCTGTAAACTGCAAGTTTCCTGGATCAACTCTAACTGCTCTGTCCTCCTCAGTGGCTTCCCTTCCATGACCAGTCCGAAGAACCAAGAACCAGTTCATCCATTACTTGTGAACATTTTTTAATAAATCATTTAACTTTTTCTCTGTTTCTAAGAGTGATTTCTGCATGTGGGTTAGACGCCTAGAACCCAACATGACACAGTCTTTGTTCTAACATCAGGCGTTTTATTTTATCCCATATTGCCAGAATTGGTATCCCCATCAACTCTTCACATCCAGCATAGGAATATCCACATTCTTAAGATTAGGATTAGACACTAGACTTGAACCTCATTAACCATAGTGTTTGCTGGACATTTTATAGGGGTATTTGTTTCTGCTATAATCTGTTCCCCCTGTCTAAATCAGACACTAAGACTTGCTGCTTTTTCATTTTTGGCTTATAAACATCTTTTATGATGACAAATCACTCCTGAAACTTTGGAGGTGATAGACCTTTGTTTTGGAAAGTTGCAAGGGGGAACAAGCTGTTCCAGCTGAGATTTTTAGATGTTCAAGTTTCTTAATGGTAGTTACTGAAGTAAAATTAAGCCGACATCACCTACTCATTGCAGGCTTAAATATTTGTCAAGTGTGGAATCCTGGACTGTAACCCTTTAGGTCACTAAAAAACAGCTACAAAAAAAGAATTACATTCAAGGTTTGGCTTAAAACTTCTTAATAAAATTAATCACAAATTTTAATACAAGGTATAAACAGAACGATAGAAACAAGTTTACAAAACTATCGACATGCAAACCACACCTAAACCCCTTTGGGATCTGGGTTTCCAACACATGGAAGATGGTACCATCAGAAGCACCAGTCACACTGAATCTGTTAAAATGGCGGGCGGAGGGGGAATCAGGCAAGGAGGGTCAGGCACAGAAACAGAACAGGGTCCGAAACTCAAAACAACCCACTCAGGGTGGGCGAGGACAAGGAAAGTCTCAGGAGGCCGGCCATGGGACCGGCCGCAGGGCAGAGTATCAGGTGACCGGCCGTGGAACCGGAGCAGAGGCAGATGCTCAGGAGGCCGGCCGCGGGACCGGAGCAGAGGCAGACACTCCGGGGGCCGGAGTCTCGGAAGCTGCAGGGACCCCGGAGGAGGACGCCGTCCTCCTCGGAGCTTCCTGCAGAAGCTGGGATGGCGTCCTCCTCCGGGGTCCCTGCAGCTTCTGAGACTCTGCTTCTGCCGGAAGCTCCGAGGAGGACGCCGTCTCTGCTTCTGCAAGAAGCTCAGAGGAGGGCGCCGTCTCTCCTTCTGCAGGAAGCTCTGAGGAGGACGCCGCCTCCGCTTCTGCAGCTCAGCAACAGGCTCAGACAGGGCCACCCACTGTGGCTCCACATCAGGAACAGAGGAAACCACCGACTGTGGCTCCACACCAGGAACTGAGTAAACCGCCGATAGCGGCTCCGCACCAGGAGCAGAGGAGACCACCGATTGTGGCTCCACGTACCGGAATGAAGAGGGCTTAAAGGTCCATGGACGGCGCTGAGCGGGCTCAGGGGTCTCTAGACGGCTCAGAGCGGGCTCAGGGGTCTCCAGACGCCTCAGATCAAGCTCAGGGATCCTTAAACGGCTCACAGCGGACACTAGACGGTTCAGAACTGACTCTGGAGTCCCCAAGAACAGGGACGAGTTTGGGGTCCTTAGCAGGCGCAGATAATCCTGCAAGACCTACTCCAACTTCACAATATGCCAACGGTGCGAATCCATCCAGGTCGGTTTTTAAAACACCCCCTCATTCATCTTCAGGGATGTAATCGGTGAGTCTGCTGGGCTAGTCTGTTGGCCTGATTGTTCAGTCATGATGTGGCAGGATTTCTAGCCCAAACGCAGAACTCACAGACAGAGAGGCAGGATAAAGTCCAATGTTTATTATAAAACACACAGGTTTCCTCCTGGGAGGCAGAGAGGACAGAGCAGGTTAGGTTCAGGTTCAGGTTCAGGTTCAGGTTCAAACTTACAGGTTCAAAACAGAGGTTCAGACAGGCAGGGTGGCTCAGGCTTGCTTAACCAAACAATCCGGCTCAGAGGGAAGCTCTCACCCAGCTTATAAAGGGAGAGCTCTTTAATCAGCAGATGGGGATCAGCTGCTTCTAATGAGCACCAGCTCTCAGGAGAAGATCCACGGCGCCCTCTGGTGGGCAAGCCTCTGGATCCCAACCGACAGCAGAACCCCTCAGAAAGGGATCCACGTCGCCCTCTGGAGGGCAGACCTCTGGATCCCAACACTCAGGTCATCTATAGGACATACCAAAACATCCAATGAGCCTCAGTGTTTTTTGACAATATCACATGCAATGATACAAAGTTAATGTTTCCAGCAGTTAAAAGCAAGATACTAATCCTGTAAGACAATCCAAAGGTCATTGGTTACATATCTGTTACATACCTTTTTCGTTGTAAGAAAATAAATCTTTTCTTTTCTCAGGATTTTCTCAGCAAACTGTAAAAAGACAGTCAACATATTCTCATTATCTGTTCGTATGAAATCCTACGAAAAGTTATGCACAGTATTTTGTACGTTTTGGACGTTTTTCCTCGAAAAAACAGATTAGTGCGCATGCGCAGCCAGACAGACGAAGAAAGCAGATCCGCGGACGGACGTAAAACTGGGAAAAACACTGCAATAATTACTTCTTTATGTCTCTCACTAGGTTTCTTGCTTTTTTGTATCTTAGGGTTAGGGTTACTTGTATGTTAAATTCTATGTTATTGAATGGTGCGTAAGATGCGCATGCGCAAGGATATCTTGTCTCGAGGCAAGACGTAAAAATACCACGAAATACCACGAAAAAAACGTCAAAAACGTACAAAATTACGGTGCATAACTTTTCGTACGATTTTGTACGAACTGATAATGAGAATACACTGCAACAGTTGATTTTTTTTTTTAGAAAAAGGGATTTTAAATTTCTTTACAGACATTACATTGTACATTTCTAATAGGCGAAGAAGTTTGAAAATAATCTAGATATTATAATTTGCATATATGAATCTTTTCATGTACACAGCTATGTCTTTTTGCATGTTAGGATGCCTGCCTTCAGAACGCGTCTTTGGATAAACAGATTGAGCTGTTCCTACTTGATTATTAAAATGATAGCAAAGTTTTCCCATGTGATGTCAGACTGTGATTAATAATAATACAGGTCTTTATAACAAAGCTTGTAATTTGTTTAAGGTTTCATTTGGGGTTCTCAGTTGTGCTTTCATTTATTTCTGTGTTGTGGTCAAAATGTATGTTATTTTTTAAATTATTTGCTTTTATCTTCAGTGTTATCTATTTTCAGCATTATTGGTTTTATATAGTTATTGCTATAGTTTAAGTTAATTATTCGTTCTGTAAGGTTATGTTTTTCATGGCTTCAGTTATCTCCAGTTCCTTCTTTTATCCTCTATCTTTTTCACTTGGTCATTCCTGTAGTCATTAGTTTTATTCATTTACATTATTTATCCTTATTTGAGTTACTTTCTAGCTTCAGTTAAACCCTGTTTTCCCTGGTTACTCTTTGTTGCTCCCTTGTGCCACTTACTTCCTCTTAGCTCCTTCTTATCTTTTTCTAAACACACTGGCTCACAATTAGCTGATTACACTTTTCATTGTTCTGTCCACCATATATTCTCCACCCCTGCTGTTCCTCAGTGCTTTAAACTCTTCTGTTCTACACGCTTCTTTCTCTCGAATGTCTCCTACTTTTCTTTCCAGAGTTCCTTGTCTGTTATTTTTTGTACCATCTACCTCACCTGCAAGACACCATCTCTCATCAAAACTCCTAAGAACCAGATAGCTTCTAACCAAATATTTTTGACATTAGATAATGTGTTCAAAATGTTAGAGTTATTCATTGTCACCGTTTAGGCATTTACATGAAAGACAATGATTCTTTGAGGACAATATTGCAGCTTTAGCAATAAGAGTTTTTCTTCACATCATCTACATGTAGTGAAAAGTTGATTATGAGATTTTACACAAGGCTCTCTATTACAACAACACAAACCTTGAGTCATGGAATCTTTCCATTCCATATAAATGTCATGGCAAACATGTCAATGAAAATTGATTTTGTTGTTTCTCCACAATTGTAATCGTTTACAAGGAGGTGAAGATGTGCGTTGATTGACTGTACATGAATGAAAAACACATTAGTCTGTCATTCACAGAATAAAAAACATGTTTTTTTAATTTGTAATAAAACATTTCATTTTGCAACACCTCACTTTCCAACTCCATGTCTGGTCCAAGTTGTTTATGTCCCAGTAAAACAGCTTATAGGCACCTATCCTTAAGAGTAAAACATTGCATGTTTTTCCACCCCATGCCTCAATTACATTTAGATAAATGACAAATGGTGACACATTAAGATATTTATACATAAACAGTTATACATTTATAACTAATCTGTTAAACTACCCATTGTGAGTTCATTAGGTCTAATCATTTAAGGTGCAAAGGATTTAGTTCCCCTGATATGCATCAGTACCGCTTCCTTTTACAGTACATCTACCATTCAATCTAACCATTAATGGTTAGATAGAATGACATGGTAATAATTTGCTGTCGTATTACATGGTAATAACCAGTGATGGGACTAACGGCGTTGAAAGTGATGGCGTTACTAACGCCGTTACCTTGTTTTAGTAACGAGTAATCTAACTAATTACTTTGACTGTAACTATAACGCAGTTACCATTGCAGACACCCCGTTACTGCGCGTTACTCAGGTCGCACAATGAACCTTTTTTCATGATAGGACTCTCTGCAAATAGACTGAACGGTTAGTGCAACGTTAGTGCAGATTTGTGCAGAAAAAAAATATTGTTTGTGCTACTTTTGTTTAAGAGATATTAAAGATTATTTTTTAGGTCATCCAGAGGTGCGCGCCTTGTCATGAGAGAGGGGAGGATGAGAATGGCTGATGTATAGTGAGATTCCGTCTGTCAGTTGGGTAGGTGGGTGTTTCCGCTGGCGGGTGTTAACGTACAGCACACACAGAGAGATGGAGAGTGAGGATGACTCCAGCAGCAAAAAAGCGTTTTCCACATGGAAATACCGGTGTTACGTCGAGCTGCGTTTCCCCATCAGATACGGTTTCCTCTGCATCTCCGCACAGCGCAGGCGGCACGAGTCACCGCGCAATCGACAGGAAACGCGCATGCTCGCTAAAGGCGCGCAACATTCGCCCTGTGCTCGCGCCACAGGAGAACTATGGAGAGCGTGAACGATCAAATGAAAGGGAGAAATCTGGATGGATGGATGGATGGATGGATGGATGAACAGAGGGATGGATGGATGGATGGATGGATGGATGGATGGATGGATGGATGGATACTCTGCCTTCTCAACCTACTGTATTTTTTATTTTAAACATTATTTGATGGCCTTTGTGGCAGGGATGGAGATCCATATTTTATGTCACACACAGAGTATAGATCTAGATAGATAGATGGATAGATAGATGTTGCAGTATCTATAACAACCCAGACACACAGGATTTCAGAATTAGACATCCCCAGTTATTAATTTCACCAGATCTGAATGCCCTGTTAAAAAACTTCATATGGCGTTCCCCCCTGATGTCATTTACGTTGAGTTGCAATAAATGCTAAACTCTGCAGGTTCTTGTCTTTGTCGTCCACTCTATTCAGCTGGCTTTAGAAACACACGGCGAGAAGGTGGGGGCTGGGTGGTGAGGGTTACGGGCGAGAAACGCAAAAGTAACGCAATAGTTACTTTTACTAGTAACTAGTTACTTTTATTGTGGAGTAACTCAGTTAGTAACTCAGTTACTTTTTGGGAGAAGTAACTAGTAACTATAACTAATTACTTTTTCAAAGTAACGTGCCCAACACTGGTAATAACATAGCAAGTTACATTATATTACTAGGTGAAGAAAAACTTCATGGAAATTTTAGGTAATCAAGTTTAAATTTTAGGCAGACAAGGTAAAGTACGACTTCTTAAATGTCAAACCATTATTACCAGGTATTGCATTCATTTCACTGACAGAAATAAATGAATGTGCTATTATTCAGTAATATGCAGATTATTACTTGACATAACAGAAAACCGAACCTGGAATATGTCGAGCCAATCTTCTTACCTAAACTTTTATTTATAAGTAACTTGAGTTCAGTTATATAATGCTTTATTTATCTGATCACAAGTTAAAATGTACTTTGTAAGCCATTGGTACATGGTGGCCAATAATAGAAACTGTTATATGGTAACCTTATGGTAATCACCCATCAAAATTCTTTATTGTTACATAGTAATGAAACATGCAGGTAATTACTTTATAATGATATCCCGTAATTTAAAGTAATTACCAAATAAAGTTTTTCTTGTTACCTAGTGATATAGTGTGTCTAACCTGGTATTACATGCTTATTGATGTACTGTAAAAGAAAGTGTTACCTATGCATCTAGATAGAAAGCTACAATTTAAACATAAACTGTACATTTTCATTTACATTTGTCTATACATATAGTAAATATCATTTAAATTATACAAAAAAATGTTAAAGACAGACTACAAAAAAATATATTCCTAGAATGATAGAAGTTTTTCTTCATACATTTTTCTGCATCAGCTTTGCTGTATTTTGGAAAAAGATGCAGGTGAAGGAGAATCGGTGGCAGCAGCTGAGGGTGGTAGAGGACATGCACGGGGTAAAGGTGAAGGTGATAGTGGAGGAGCAGCAGGAGAAGATGCATGGGGTGGAGGAGAAGCATTGGCCAGTGAGCTGGTTTGAATTTTGGGATGTTTGATTTAAAAAATTTCACCGCTATAATGTTCTGACCACCTTAAAGTGTTTGCCTGTCTGCCAACACGAAAAAAACTGTTTATTGCCGCTCCAGATAAATTACTTAGAGACCAAAATTAATATAAAGGACAGATGAACAATAAAAACAAATAATATTTACATTTTTAAAAATGTCTACATAAAGGAAACAATAAAAAAAAAATCTATGTGTTTTTCTAAAGAGGTCAATTGAAATCATGAGCTTGAGCCCATGAACTGAAAGCTGCATTGCTAAGTCATGCTCTGTAGGCCCAAATTGAACTTCATATCATGTCTTTTCTGCTGAGGGAAGCGGTGGCACAACCCACATGCATAGGGATTGATTGTTTCATAGTGCTATTGGGAAATTCTAATGTATACGTGTAACCCACCAGTTAGGGTTAAAGTACTATTTTTGTTTTCTTCTACATACTTTTATTGATAATGGGTTTTATTTTGAAAACCGGAAGTTTATTTTGATAATACCGGAAGTGCGATGCTTAGAAAAGCGCATCTAGCTTAACCTCGTTAATTGACTCACGGAGCCCTGCTCTTTCACCCACGTGTGATGAGAAAAGAGAGGAAAAGGTATGAAAACCATATTTTTCGGTGCTCAAACTTTTGGTTGTGTCAGTTAATGGTGTTAACTTTGTAAAAATCCTGTTTAGAGCGTGGATAAGCACAGAGGGAGCGAAGTTAGTGGGTAAACACAACACCATCCCTTGGTAAGCTAGCTCTCAATTGTGTTAATTACTGTATGATTACATGTCATGTTGTTTCAATGATAGTGATTGAAAAACGTTATTTTGCACACTTTAAGTTAATTTACAGAGGATTTATGTTACAGTGGACATTTTATTTAATTACTGAACCAAATATCTGCAGTAATGCACGCAGTGTTACTACAGTAAACTCATATTGATTTACATGAAAGGTATTTGACTGTAAATTATTAATTTCATAGATTAAAGATGGTAAAAAATATAATTTATGTTAATTCATGGAGCTGAAAGCAATGTATTTTGGTTTAAAATATAAAAATATGTTAAAAAGAGAGTTAAAAAGAGATGTTGCATAAATGTTGAACAAAGTTTATGCATTTTACTTTGAAACATAATTTTCAATTCATTAGTAAGATAATTTATTTGTTAAAGTGTGACCAAATAATCACATTTCAATTTATGCTTTGTCTGTAATAGGTTAGAATGGAATTATTCTGAAACAGTAATAATTGGAAGTCACAAAAGTAATTGTTATCTGCTTGTTATAACTTTATACAGTTTAATATTTGGAAAATGCATTTATAGTTGTACAACACTTTGATTATAATGAACGAGATGAATATATAAGAGTTTAGACTATAAACCTGTTTCTAAATGCAGGTCAGGTCTTTTTGATGAGTCCAAGAAAATCAGAAGATTCTAGCCCTCATGTCCAGGAAGGCTGATTCTATGACCCATTGATGGCGAGCCTCCCAGCTTGAATCCAGAGTTTCTACACCATCATACGGCGGAACCACCAATCTGTCTATGGTATGATCGTGCCAGTCATCCTGACTGACACCACCTTGAGTCTACCTCGAAAAGTGCACATGGATAAACCCCCCCTTGACTTTTGACTATTTTCCCCCGACTTTTACAACTGACATTGACTGAACTAAGAGCAACAGCTCTCAAGAAGGAGCAAAGGAAAATCAGACTCTCTAAGAGACACTTTACTTTCTTAGTTAAAGGGCCCATAGGTTACGTTGTTACTATTGTGTGTTGTATTATATGTTGCAGTGTTCTTTTTGGCAACTAAAATCTACAATAACTACAATCACCTGTGTGTTTGGTTATTGCTCTCTCTCTCAGCTCCTACGAACCTAGTCTGTGACGTGTACATACCTTGAAGTGGGTTACACGGTAAAAACGTGGCGAGCCAGCCAGGAGCTTTGAGAAGGCAATAACGCTGAAACCGTGTGACCACTAGATTCTACCTTAACTGTTGATTGGCTAATTTACACTAAAATGGATGTGATTGAAACTGAAAACATTAAGGTTCCCAACTCCCTTCTTGTCACGGGATTAACCAAGACTGTTGAAGATGAAGAGCTTTATGAGTTTTTGAAGAAATTTGGGTCTATTGACCGAGTGATCACGGGTTCAGAACTAACCTCTGAGTTTTATGGCAAAGGTATTGTCGAGTATACATCTGGTGCTGCTGTGCAGGCACTTGAAAAAGACTTACCTCTTGATAGAAAAAGCGATTCTGATAGCAATGTTATCTTTCACATCGAAGCCCTAGCTAGTGTATATTCTAGCAAGAAGGGTATAGGTCTAACTACAACTTTTCTGTCAGACCTTCAGAATATTGCAAAACTCAGTGGGAAACCTTTTGAACATATAGTACGTGATGAACTAGCCAGAATTGCTGGGGTTGTAGGGGAGTATTGTCAGAGTGAGCAGACTGAGTTAGTTCAAGAACCAGCTGTAGCACTCCCTGGAGAACCTCTTTCCCCAAATGCCACGGACTCAGTTATCATGGAACCAAACCCCATTCTTGACCCATCTAGCTCTACCTCTAAACCACCTGCAGCCGCTATGCCAGCTTTTAAGGAGTCTGCATCTTCCTTTTCGCAGTCTTCTGATCATCTGAACCCACCTGAGGTGCAACGTTTAGTAGTTGAGCACATTGTCAAAACCGCAGATCTTACTTCTCAGATACACGCACCAACTAAACTGAGACCCTTTTCTGGCAGAGTTCCATGCTCAAATTTTGAAGTTGACTATGAAACTTGGAGGAACAGTATTGAATGTCACTTAGCTGATCCAACTGTTTCCAGTGCACAACTAGTAAGGAAAATCATCGATAGCTTACTGCCTCCTGCAGCCACTGTAGTAAAATCTTTGGGTCCTCATGCTAGCCCACAAGCATTCTTGGATGTACTTGACTCAGCTTATGCCACTGTCGAAGATGGGGATGAGCTATTCGCCCAGTTCTTAAACGTCAACCAGAATTCAGGTGAGCGACCATCTAGTTATCTCCAACGGCTACAGACAATCTTAAACAGAGTTGTGAAAATGAAAACCATTTCACCTCAGGATTCAGATAAACAGCTCTTAAAGCAGTTTTGTAGAGGCTGCTGGAACAATGCACTGATTACAGCTCTTCAGCTTGAGCAGAGAAAAGACAGTCCACCTACTTTTCCAGAGCTTTTATTGCTTTTGCGCACTGAAGAAGACAAGCAAACTGCCAAAGCTAACAGAATGAAACAACATCTTGGTTTCCAAAAACCAAAAGCACAAGCTGGTGCGCAAGTGCATGATGTTTATCTTTCAGACACTGCTGAATATGACCTATCAGCATCTCTTGCTACCCCACCATTAGCAGTTCGGCAGATCCAAAGGCAGATTGTAGAACTGCAGGCTCAAATAGCTGCTCTCTCCAGCCCTAAACAAGAAAAACACAGTGCACAAAAACCTGCGAAGAAAAAAGACAAAGACAAACAAAGAGAGACACCAAGGACACCAACAACTGAAATAACTTCAGAAACCACACCTTCAACATTCAGGTCAAAACCAAAACCATGGTACTGTTTCCGGTGTGGAGAGGACGGACATATTGCGACTAACTGCAATGACCCTCCTAATCCTACCTTAGTGTCTGCCAAGAGAAACCTGTTGAAAGAAAAACAGCAGGCTTGGGAAAAAAACAACCCAATGCCCAATCAACCTTTAAACTGAACCCTGTTTCTATTGAGGGACAAATGGAAACAAACAAACTCAAAAGTCCCACTACTGAACCAAAGACAAAACCGAGAGCCAAACTGAAAGAACACAAAGTAACTAGAACCAGAAAGCTACCTAAGGGGTTAGTTGGAAGTAAGAGTACAGCTAATGTTAAAGTTAATGGGCTTGAGTGTAATTCATTGCTTGACACTGGTTCTCAGGTAACTACCATGTCCCAGTCCTTTTATAAGAGTTACCTCTCAGACCACACTATTTACCCTGTCAATGACTTACTTGAGATTGAAGGGGCAAATGGCCATTCAGTGCCATACATGGGGTATGTACAAGTAACTATCCAGTTCCCGAAAGAGTTCATTTCTACTGAACCTGAAATTGAGACACTTGCCCTCATAGTACCAGATGTCAGATCCAATAGTCTCACCCCCTTACTGATTGGGACCAACACTCTAGACCCACTTTATGAACAGTTCTGTGATGATGATTACCTTCAGACAAACCCTTACTCTGGCTATCACCAAGTTCTAAGAACCTTGCAATTCAGACATAATCAAAACTCAAATGTTCAGCTTGGCTTGGTAAACTTGCGAAATATTGAGCCAAATGTGATCCCTGCTGGTCAGAGAGTGGTGCTCGAGGCATTTGCAAATATTGATGGCACAACTAATGAGAAGTGGGCTCTGGTTGAGCAACCCAGCATGTCATCTTTACCTGGTGGCATTTTCATTGACAGCTGTATCATAACACTTCCAAACGACTCTCCTTACAAAATACCAGTTGTAGTAAGAAATGAAACTGATCGTGACATATGCTTACCAGTGAGGTGTGTTTTTGCCGAGCTCAGTGCCGTTGAAATCATTTCCACTCAAACCACAGCCAGCTGTCATCAACAGTTCACTGTGCATACTGATCAACAGGCTTTCCTTACTGAATCAAGTCTAAAATTTGACTTTGGAGACTCTCTCCCTGACAAGTGGAAAAGTCACATGACTGAAACACTGAACACTTACTCTGACGTGTTTTCACATCACGATTTGGACTATGGACATGCAACAAAAGTGAAACATTTTATCAAATTAAAAGATGAGACCCCCTTTAAACATCGTCCACGTCCGATTCACCCACAGGACTATGACGCAGTGCGGCGTCATTTGCAATCACTTCTTGAGGCTGGTATAATTCGGGAATCTCAATCTCCATATGCATCGCCAATTGTTGTGGTCAAAAAGAAAAATGGTGACGTCCGATTATGTGTGGATTACAGAAAATTAAACATGCAGACAATCAAAGATGCATATGCATTACCAAACCTCGAAGACTCCTTTTCTGCCCTCAGTGGGTCACAATGGTTCTCGGTCATGGACCTAAAAAGTGGGTATTACCAAATTGAGATGGCAGAGTGTGACAAAGAAAAAACGGCATTTGTGTGCCCTCTCGGGTTTTGGGAGTGGAACCGTATGCCACAGGGCATCACGAACGCGCCAAGCACTTTTCAGCGCTTAATGGAAAAGTGCATGGGGGACATCAATTTGCGTGAAGTGCTCGTTTTCCTAGATGATATAATCGTCTTTTCAAAAACTCTTGAGGAACATGAAACCCGTCTCACAAATGTCCTGAACCGGTTACGAGAGAACGGTCTTAAACTATCATCTGAAAAGTGCCATTTCTTTCAGACATCCGTTCGCTATCTGGGGCACATTGTCTCAAGGAACGGAGTAGAGACTGATCCCCAAAAGACTGAAGCTCTCAAGACCTGGCCAAGGCCCCAGACCTTAAAAGACCTTAGGTCATTCCTTGGGTTCACAGGATACTACAGAAGGTTCGTAGAAGGGTACTCAAAGATCGTAAAACCCTTAACAAACCTCACAGCCGGCTATCCTCCCATTCGGAAAAGGGAAAAAGTGATCAACCTAGCCGCTAAGTACCATAACCCAAAAGAACCATTCGGAGAGCGATGGACACAGGCATGTGAAGATGCTTTCAATGACATAATTGAAAAGTTGACATCGTCCCCAGTCTTAGGGTTTGCAGACCCCAGTCTACCCTACGTGCTCCATACCGATGCCAGCACAGTTGGCCTCGGTGCGGCTTTATACCAAGAACAAGATGGGCAGACCCGTGTTATAGCTTACGCAAGTAGGGGTCTTTCCCAGTGTGAATCCCGTTATCCAGCCTATAAGCTGGAATTCTTAGCCCTTAAATGGGCTGTAACGGAAAAATTCCACGATTACCTTTATGGCAATGTTTTCACAGTTGTGACTGACAACAATCCCCTTCGCTACATTCTCACCAAAGCCAAATTAGATGCCACTAGTTATCGCTGGTTAGCAGCCCTGTCAACGTACACCTTTGACATCAAGTATCGTGCAGGGAAGCAAAACCAGGATGCTGATGGCCTGTCAAGGAGGCCTCATGGTGAACTTACCAATGATAGTGCATCCCAAGAGGAGAGTCAAAGAATTCATGAGTTCACCTCTCACCATTTAGCGTCTGTGGATGTTGTCCAAGCTACATGCCAATATCACGCTATGATTACCCAAAATGGACCAGATCTCCCTCCATGTTTCATTGAGTCACTTGCAGTGCATCCTGATGCAATTCCTTCAGAGTTTGGAGATGACAATGACAGTTTTAGGGGTCTCTCTACAATCCCTAAGTACAGCACGGAAGAATTGGTTAGAATGCAGCAAGCAGATCCTGTAATTGGTGTTGTTCTAAAATTGTATGAGACAGGAGAATCTGCCCCTTCTGACATAAAGTCCCAAGAGCTTTTCCTCATGCTCAAAGAAATTAGTCGCTTCGAAATGAAAGACAGTCTGTTGTACAGGAAACGACAGTGTGACAACAAAACAGTCTACCAGCTTGTCCTACCCCAAACCTTAAGAGCCCCTGTACTACACAGCCTACACAATGAAATGGGCCACTTAGGATGCGAGAGAACTCTTGAATTAGCCAGATCCCGCTTCTATTGGCCCAAGATGACATCTGAGGTCGAGTCAAAAATAAAAAATTGCCCAAGGTGCGTCAAAAGAAAAACCCAACCTGAAAAGGCTGCGCCCTTAGTCAATATACAGACAAGCCGCCCGATGGAACTTGTCTGTATGGATTTTCTGTCCATAGAACCAGACAGCCATCATACTAAAGATGTTTTGGTCATTACCGACCACTTTACTAAGTATGCGGTGGCCATTCCGACACGAGACCAAAAAGCCCTAACTGTAGCTAGAACCCTCTGGGAGCAGTTCCTGGTTCATTACGGCTTCCCTGAGCGCCTTCATAGTGACCAAGGCCGTGACTTTGAGTCACAGATTATCAAAGAACTTTGCGCCTTGGTTGGCACTAAAAAAGTACGAACAAGCCCCTACCATCCTCGGGGCAACCCCGTAGAACGATATAATCGTACACTACTAAGTATGTTAGGCACCTTAAAAGACAATGAAAAGTCCAGCTGGCGAGATCATGTTCGACCCCTCACTCACGCATACAATTGCACGAGAAATGAGGTTACCGGGTTTTCGCCCTATGAGCTAATGTTTGGGCGGCAACCCAGATTGCCTATTGACATAGCTTTTGGTCTTCCAGTTAAGGAAGGTTCAGCTACCACCCACTCTCAGTATGTGAGAAATCTTAAAACCTATCTCAAAGAAAGTTACCAGCTAGCAACAACAAATGCAAAGAAGGTTGCAGACAAAAACAAGCGAAGATTTGACATGCGAGTAAGAGAGTCAACCCTTGACAGTGGTGACAGAGTGCTAGTGCGTAACCTCCGCTTTCGCGGCAAACACAAACTTGCTGATCGATGGGAGTCCACCATATATGTTGTTCAAAAGAAAGCTGGAGATATGCCTGTATACACAGTATGTCCTGAAGGTCAAGATGGGCCGTTACGCACACTGCATCGTGACTTATTACTTCCTTGCGGTTTTCTGTCTGAGGATGAGGAAATGGTAAAACCAAAGCAAACTGCAAAACCTAAAACCAGGCAAACTCACTTACCTCCAGAGGACAATTCTCCTGATTCTGATGAGGATGAGTATAGTCCCCGTTTCTACCCCATCGAAATCGAGACAACAACCAGATTTGTCCAACCAAACAGTTTTCCTCCAACCAAAACTGTCACGTATATTGAACATGAATCTGGTGCTAAGTCAAAACCTTTACCGAAATTGGACAATTTACCTGAGAATTTACCAACTGTCTCTGGTCAACCTGTGGAAAATGAAAACTTGAATGGACACTTACCGGATGTGACACCAAATGAAAACCTGAATGGAAACTTACCGAATGTGACACCAGCTGAACTTGAACCTGAAAACAGGAAAGACAGTGAACAAAGGGATTCAGAAATTGAAGATGATTCAACAGATCATTCCTCTCCAAATGAGAGTATAGAGAGAATTGAACAGATACTTGAAACTGAACCGAGACAATCGACTGAATTAGACAAACCTACAGAACAGACTACTAACTCACCTGAGTTGGGCGATCCTGGTTCTCAGGACAATGTGACTGTAGAACGAATACGCAAGTCTGAGCGTCTAAGGAAGCCACCTGCTAAGTTTACATACCCATATCTTGGCCAACCCTTGATCTCATTTGCACAGACCATCCTTGACAGCTTTAACAGAGCTTTAGTTGAAACATTTGAAGGAGCCTCTTCCTTTGAAAGTAGAACATGAAGGGACTCATGTTAATTCAGAGGGGGAGGGTGTAACCCACCAGTTAGGGTTAAAGTACTATTTTTGTTTTCTTCTACATACTTTTATTGATAATGGGTTTTATTTTGAAAACCGGAAGTTTATTTTGATAATACCGGAAGTGCGATGCTTAGAAAAGCGCATCTAGCTTAACCTCGTTAATTGACTCACGGAGCCCTGCTCTTTCACCCACGTGTGATGAGAAAAGAGAGGAAAAGGTATGAAAACCATATTTTTCGGTGCTCAAACTTTTGGTTGTGTCAGTTAATGGTGTTAACTTTGTAAAAATCCTGTTTAGAGCGTGGATAAGCACAGAGGGAGCGAAGTTAGTGGGTAAACACAACACCATCCCTTGGTAAGCTAGCTCTCAATTGTGTTAATTACTGTATGATTACATGTCATGTTGTTTCAATGATAGTGATTGAAAAACGTTATTTTGCACACTTTAAGTTAATTTACAGAGGATTTATGTTACAGTGGACATTTTATTTAATTACTGAACCAAATATCTGCAGTAATGCACGCAGTGTTACTACAGTAAACTCATATTGATTTACATGAAAGGTATTTGACTGTAAATTATTAATTTCATAGATTAAAGATGGTAAAAAATATAATTTATGTTAATTCATGGAGCTGAAAGCAATGTATTTTGGTTTAAAATATAAAAATATGTTAAAAAGAGAGTTAAAAAGAGATGTTGCATAAATGTTGAACAAAGTTTATGCATTTTACTTTGAAACATAATTTTCAATTCATTAGTAAGATAATTTATTTGTTAAAGTGTGACCAAATAATCACATTTCAATTTATGCTTTGTCTGTAATGGGTTAGAATGGAATTATTCTGAAACAGTAATAATTGGAAGTCACAAAAGTAATTGTTATCTGCTTGTTATAACTTTATACAGTTTAATATTTGGAAAATGCATTTATAGTTGTACAACACTTTGATTATAATGAACGAGATGAATATATAAGAGTTTAGACTATAAACCTGTTTCTAAATGCAGGTCAGGTCTTTTTGATGAGTCCAAGAAAATCAGAAGATTCTAGCCCTCATGTCCAGGAAGGCTGATTCTATGACCCATTGATGGCGAGCCTCCCAGCTTGAATCCAGAGTTTCTACACCATCATACGGCGGAACCACCAATCTGTCTATGGTATGATCGTGCCAGTCATCCTGACTGACACCACCTTGAGTCTACCTCGAAAAGTGCACATGGATAAACCCCCCCTTGACTTTTGACTATTTTCCCCCGACTTTTACAACTGACATTGACTGAACTAAGAGCAACCGCTCTCAAGAAGGAGCAAAGGAAAATCAGACTCTCTAAGAGACACTTTACTTTCTTAGTTAAAGGGCCCATAGGTTACGTTGTTACTATTGTGTGTTGTATTATATGTTGCAGTGTTCTTTTTGGCAACTAAAATCTACAATAACTACAATCACCTGTGTGTTTGGTTATTGCTCTCTCTCTCAGCTCCTACGAACCTAGTCTGTGACGTGTACATACCTTGAAGTGGGTTACATACGTCTTTATCTATTTGTATTAATAGCTGGAACATTCATAGTGGGAGGGTATAAATATTAATAATTTTACCTCTGAATTGTGCCGTTATCCGCTCCACCAAGCCATTTGTTTGTGCATGGTACGGTGAACACAGGCTTCTTTGAATGTTCAGGATTTCACACGTTTTTGTTGAGCTGCACAAACAAATTAAACAACTTGAGTGTAGTACATTTCAATACAAAGGAAACCATACGCAGTGGTTAATAAAATCAATATAAAGAGGTGATCAATCCCACAGAAATGTTCTGTATAGTATTAGTATAAACTGAACAGCCGAGAAACAGAATGACTGAAATTATTAGAACTGGCATATTCAACTGAATGTACTAGTTTTCTAAGCAAAGAGTTTGTGTTCACATGGAAAGTCCAGCCATTTACCACAAAACTTACCTCATGCAAAAGAACAATATTCGATGAAATTAGGATTTTCTTTTCAGTGCATTTCCATTGGGAAATTGTTTCCATTACATTGCCAAAAATTTTATTAAAAGAATGGGTATAAGTCAGCTTCCAGGAATTAATGTCTGACTGAGGTACTTACAGAACTGGCAAATTCTCATCCCTAGTCAGTGAGAATCCGTTTTGGGGATTCCATTTGATACACAAACTTGATCAAGCAGCGTGTCACTTCAAGGGCAGATTTTGTCTTTAACAGGTAAGCCTGAGGCCATTTGGTGAAGTAGTCAATGAAGACACGATCAGATCCATCCCAATTAGTTCAAATGGCTGAGAAACCTTAAAAACAAAGAGATGCAAAATAATTGAAACAGAAATAATGGGTTCAAGATCACTGAATTAAAGTGAACCAAAATGGACAGAGGCAAAGGCAGAAAGTTGCAGATGTAGTATCATAGCACAATGTATGTTGGAATTGAGGCGGAGTGAACTGGGTCAGCTCTTCCTACTTATTGCAATTTCACGAGAGGGGGGTGTCATTATATTCATGCTTTGTTTCCCTGTTTACTGCTAAAAAATGAGGAAGGACATTAAGATGGTGGTCAGAGGGCCCGGTGGCGCCAGTGTACGGCAGCCCCGCTTCTGTCAGTGAGCCCCAGGGCAGCTGTGGCTACAATGTAGCTTGCCACCATCAGTGTTTGAGTGTGTGCGTGAATGGGTGAATGACTGAATGTAGTGTAAAGTGCTTTGGTCAAGTCTCCTGACTTGAAAAAAAAAGGTGCTATATAAGTACAGGCGATTTACCATTATTTATTTTACTGCTGGATTTTCTTTTCATATTTGAGAAATATACCTCAGTCAAGTGCCTCAGTATCGCATTAACAACGCCCCCCCCCCCCCCCCCCCCCCCCCCCCCCCCCCCCACCACCACCCACCCCCAACCTCTCATACGCAGTATATCTTACACCATTACACTTTATCCCCATCTGCATCCTTGGTCTTTAATGTCAGATTGAGGTTAGATCAGACTGATAACTGGTTTGAACTGCTCAGCAGTTAAAAAACAGGAAATGTTTCCTGTCTTCTCTGCTTTATCGTAGAAGGGGATTTTTATGTTAAGTTTAAACATTCATTTAAGACTATAGAAATGTAATTCTATAGGTCATCATATGAAGTGATCAACCAATAACACCTCTTTGAAAAGCGAGACTTGAAAGCAAGGGCGTAGATTTGATTTGAACTTTGGTAGGGACACTATTGGTCTGGTGTCATTGGTGCTATGCAATATGCATGGCCTTTTTTATGCTTGACGGCAGCATTATTACTGATGAGAGGAATTCATTGTTTAAAGAGAAAATGAGCATTTTGCTACATTAATAAACATTTTATAAGCACTACACTCACTAGATGCTGTTTATCAGTGTTGAAGTATCACCGACTCTGATGAATGTGGAATTAGGACTGTTTTGCACTTTGTAAATGGTTTCATTTGAACAAGCCAGTGCCTCCTCTTCATCACTTACCTTCTTCCCCTTGGCAGTATTTTCCAGAAATTCAACATTCACTTTCACTGTTATGCGGATGACAAGCAGCTTTATTTATCCAGTAAACCCACTTCCTCACTCCCCCCCTTGTCCCTTACTAACTGCCTACTTGAAATTAAAGACTGGTTCACCTCAAACTTCCTTAAACTAAACAGTGATAAAACAGAACTCCTCCTCGTTGCCACTAAATCCACCCTATCAAAAATCAAAAGTTTCTCACTACCCATTGACAACTCCTTAGTCTCCCCCTCCCCTCAGGTCAAGAGTCTGGGTGTCATCCTCGACTCCTCCCTCTCCTTTCAGTCTCACATAAATACAATTACCAGGTCTGCATACTTCCACCTTCGCAACATTAACCGTCTCCGTTCCTCCCTCACCACTCATACTGCCTCTGTCCTTATCCACAGCCTCATCACCTCCCGTATTGATTATTGCAATTCTCTTCTTTTCGGCCTCCCTCATAATTCTCTCCATAAACTTCAACTTCTTCAGAACTCAGCTGCTCGTGTCATCACCAGAACCCCCTCCTTCCATCATATTTCCCCTGTTCTTCACCAACTCCATTGGCTCCCAGTTCAATTCAGAATTCAATTTGAAATCCTTCTCTATACTTTCAAAGCCATCCATAACCTTGCTCCTCCATATCTGTCAGACCTCCTTCACATTGCCACCTCCTCCCGCTCCCTTAGATCCTCCTCCTCCATCCACCTCACTGTACCCCCAGCTCGACTTGTCACCATGGGGAGCAGAGCCTTCAGCCGCTCTGCACCCCAGCTGTGGAACTCACTTCCTCCCGACCTCCGCAGTATGGACTCTCTCCCCTTATTCAAAGCCAGACTCAAAACTCATCTGTTCCAGCTCGCTTATCTGTGAATATACTGCTCTTTTCCCTATCCATGATTGTTTTTTGTTTTTATGTTCCTGTATCTGTATTTTGTGTTTTCATCTCTTTTTATTTATTTTTTGTACTATTTGTAAAGTGACCTTGAGTGTCAAGAAAGGCGCTGTTAAATAAAATGTATTATTATTATTATTACATGGCATAGACATCAGTTTTTTTTTTTTTTTTTTTTGTAAGCCTTCCATAATTATCCTTAACTGGCTGAATAACGAAATTCAAGTTGGCAGAATTCTTGTCAAACCTTAGTGAAGTCAACAACAGAAGACAAAAGCTGAGAAAAGTCAAATCCTTCATCATGTTACTTTTGACAAATGTTTATTTTTTTTACATTGAAGCTGCATGACAGAGCCTTTATATCTCGTGTCAACAAATTCTTCTCTTTTTACTGCCAAACTTAGAGTGAGCTGTAATCGCTTGAAATAAGAGGATGGCTGCTCCCTAGGGTTCAGCAAAATGTAGAAAATCTGAGCAAAGAGCACTCCACATCCTGCACTTCCTGGAAAGCCAAATAAAGAACTTTTAGAAGACTAGACTAATGCACCACAGCTGAAAACTTTTATTAAGTCAGCAGCTTGTAAAAATTATGTTTCTTTAATGTGACTGTAGCAATGTGCTTTTACTGAAAATGTTCGTATCTTTAGTGAATGGCGAACTGAATGGATTAGTTTTGAAGTAATGAATGCGAACTAGAGCGATGTTCTCTCTGGGAATAATGACCGAGACACACAGCTCACGTTCACACATTAGATTGATAACAACACTTTTCATTGGATAATGTCAGGTTATACGGCACTCATTACGGCAGACCAGCACTCATTACTGACAGACCAGCATGCCTACTGCTAGTACTAGTCTGCATGATTTAAACTCATCTGCTGGTATTTCTGATGCCAGTTTTGCTGAGCATTTGGCAGAGTTATTCAACTAACAAAGGAAGACTCGGATGAAAAAAAGAAAAATGTCATGATTGGGTTTAAGGACTTAGCCCACATGCAGAACACAACGGAGTCTAAAGGAAAGTTTAACAAGGTTTAATGAAAGATGTACAATGATATAATACTGGATCTGGTTCTGGTACTGGTCCGGGACTGGTCTCAGAGTTTCTGGAGAGATGAGAGTTTGGTTAGCCAGGCTGATGATGGATTGATAGAGAGAAGAATCAAGATGTACCTTGAGGAGATTGTAACAGAGCCGTGAGGTGAGATACCGTAGGTCCAGAGTCAATGATGTGGCAGAGAGTTTAAGCAGCAGCAGCGTCTGGTTCCGAGCTAGAAGGTTTCTGGCTTGGGTTTGTTCCTTGCTCTATCCAAGAGCTGACGAAGGAATCCAAACTGAGATCTTCAGGTTTGGCTTTCATGAGCAGGCAGGCAGGTTTCTAGGTGGAGCTCACCCAGAGCTTCAGGATTTCCTGTGAGCACAAAAGACAAAGGCGATTAGAAGACTAGTTCCTCTCTAGAGTCTACTAGTAAAGTTCAGACGTTCTGAGGCTCAGGTTCGCTAACCAAACTAGGTCAACACTCCGGCGTCGAAGGAAGGTCTGGCAGCTGCTTAAGTAATGTGGACCTCTGATGAGCTGATGATCTCCAGGTGTGTAGAGGAATCAGCTCAGGAGGCCCACAGCGCTCTCTGCTGGAGATCAGGTGGCAGATCTCTGGATCCTGACAGTACCCCCCTCTCAACGACCGCCTCTTGGCGGTCCAGAAGACGTGGAAGGGAGAGACCTCTCGAAATCCTCGATGAGGGTAGGGTTGAGGATATAGGAGTCGGGAACCCAGGTGCGGTCCTCCGGACCGTAGCCCTCCCAATCGACGAGGTACTGCCAACCGCGACCTCGCCGACGGGAGTCCACGATCCGGCGGACTGTGTAGGCCGGATGGCCGTCGATGTCCAGGGCGGGTGGAGAGGAGTCGGAAGGTGGGCAAAGTGGGCTGGTGATGACAGGTTTAATTTGAGACACATGGAAGGTAGGATGTATTCGTAGCGTGGGAGGTAACTGAAGACCAACAGCGGAGGGGTTGATGATCCGAGTTATCTTGAATGGTCCGATGAAACGTGGAGACAGTTTACGGGACATGGATTTTAACGGTATGTCTCTAATGGAGAGCCATACGTCTTGGCCTGGAGCGTAATCGGGGGCTGGGCGTCTACGGTTGTCTGCATACCTTTTGTTATTGGCGGAGGTGTGATTGAGGGCGGTGATGGTTTCCTTCCAGGTGCGATGACAGCGACGGATGTGTTGGTGGATGGACCTAACTGCAATCTCTCTCTCGTCTGCGGGGAAGAGTGGAGGCTGGTAACCCAAGGAGACCTGAAATGGAGACAGACCAGTGGAAGCGGATTTGTGAGAATTAAGGGCGTACTCAGTCCAGGGAAGATACTGACTCCAGTCAGTGGGATTGTTGGAGGAGAGGCAGCGGAGAGTGGACTCGAGTTGTTGGTTCATCCTCTCCGTCTGCCCATTAGTCTGTGGGTGGTAACCAGAAGTGAGAGATACTTTACAGTCGAGTGCAGAACAGAAGGCTTTCCAAACTTGAGAGATGAATTGTGGGCCACGATCTGAGAGGATTTCCTGGGGTATACCATGGAGACGGAAGAAGTGTTATCCAAGAATTGGGCTGTCTGGAATGCTGTGGGTAACTTTCTGAGGGGAATCAAATGGCAGGTTTTGGAAAAACGGTCAACGATGGTGAGAATGGTGGTCATACCTTTAGAAACTGGGAGACCGGTAACGAAATCCACAGCAATGTGGGACCATGGACGGGTCGGAACTGGTAGAGGGTGTAACAGACCAGAGGGTGGTTGATGGGAGGTCTTGTTTCTTGCACAGACGGGACAGGCCAGCACATACTCCTTCACATCTTTATGAAGGGACGGCCACCAAAACCGACGTGTGACAAGAACAATGGTACGACTGACACCAGGATGGGCTGAGAACTTGGACGTGTGTAACCACTGGATGAGACGGGATCTGACTGCAGAAGGAACATATGTCTTGTTAGGTTGGCCGTTACCTGGGTCGGGTTCAGAGGCCAGGGCTGAGTTGATAAGATCAGAGATCTCCCAGGTAACGGCTCCAACCGTACACGAGGATGGGAGAACGGACTCGGGTGTTTCAGGTCGATCAGGGGAGTACAGACGAGAGAGAGAGTCAGGCTTGATATTCTTGGAACCGGGTCTGTAAGAGATGATGAGATTGAATCTAGGGAAAAACAGAGACCATCTGGAGTGACGAGGATTGGATCTTTTAGCTGATTGGAGGTATGTCAGGTTCTTATGATCTGTCCAGACCAATATTGGGTGCTCGGCTCCCTCGAGCCAATGTCTCCATTCCTCAAGAGCGAGTTTTATGGCAAGCAGTTCTCTGTCCCCGATGTCATAATTCTGTTCAGCGGGTGAGAGCCTGTGAGAAAAAAATGCACAGGGGTGGGTCTTGTGGTCAGAATCGGACTGCTGGGACAAAACAGCTCCTACACCGGAATCAGATGCATCCACCTCAAGGATGAACTGCTTCGTAGGACCAGGCTGGACCAAGATGGGGGCACTGGAAAAGAGTTTCTTGAGTTTATTAAAGGCAGAATCGGCCTCAGGTGTCCATTGGAAGGTTTTCTTAACAGAAGTCAGAGCGGTAAGTAGTAGAGCAGTTTGGCTGTAATTTCTGATAAAACGCCTGTAGAAATTAGCAAAACCAAGGAACCTTTGAAGCTGCTTACGGTTTTCGGGGATTGGCCAATCCAGGACTGCCTTTATTTTCTCCTCAGATGGCTTCACCTGCCCGCCTTCAAGCACAAACCCAAGGAATGTAACGGATGGTTGATGGAATTCATATTTCTCCGCCTTGACGAAGAGCTTGTTCTCAAGCAACCTCTGAAGGACCAGACGAACGTGTTTCTTGTGGTCAGAGAGGTTCCTAGAATAGATCAGAATGTCATCGATGTATACGAACACAAAAACGTTTAGAAAATCTCTGAGGACGTCATTGACTAGAGCTTGAAAAAAGGCAGGGGCGTTTGTTAGCCCAAAAGGCATGACCAAATATTCAAACTGGCCGATTGGTGTCTTAAAGGCAGTCTTCCATTCATCTCCTTCCCTTATTCTAAGAAGATGATAGGCGTTTCTTAAATCAAGCTTGGTGAACACAGTAGCTCCTTGCACTGGGTCTAGAGCTGATGCCAGTAGAGGAAGTGGGTATTTATTTTTAATGGTTATCTGATACAATCCCCTGTAATCAATACAGGGTCGAAGGGAACCATCCTTTTTACCCACAAAAAAAAACAGCGCCGAGAGGGGATGAAGATGGTCTGATAATTCCAGCAGCTAAGGACTCATTAATATAATTCTCCATCGTTTCACGTTCTGTTTTGGAGATGTTAAATAGCCTGCTGCTGGGAAGAGGAGCTCCAGGTAATAAGTCTATGGCACAATCATAAGGTCTATGAGGAGGTAGAGACGTAGCACTGACCTTACTGAAGACTGGAGCCAGGTCATGATACTCAAGAGGAACAGTGGAAAGGTCAGGAGAGTCCAACTTTCCCCCACCTCTAGGGGGCTGTCTAGTGGGAGCAGCAGAACGAAGACATGACTCGTGACAGGAAGTAGACCATGACTCAATGTGGCGGTCAACCCAGTTAATATGGGGGTTGTGACGTATTAACCACTCGAATCCAAGCACCAGGGGAGAACAAGCAGAGGGAAAAACAAAAAAAGTCAGAGTCTCACGATGATTACCAGAAATGAGGAGCTCCAAAGGTTGAGTCTGAAGAGTGACTTGTTGCAGCTGTTTCCCATCGATAGCCGCAACCCTGAGGGGCTTCTGCAAAGGATCAGTCTCAATCCCCAATTGCTGAACCAGATTCGAATCAATGAGATTCCTTTCGCATCCTGAATCAATAAAGGCCGACAAGGTCAGAGACTGGTTGGAGACAAACAGAGTTGCTGGTAATAGTAGGTGAGGAGAATTATCAGTTTTTAGATGGTCCGTCAGACTCCTCACATCCTCTGATGGACCCCGGCTTTTGATTTTGCCGGGCAGGAGGCAATAAAGTGTCCTGGCTCACCACAGTAGAAACACAAGTTCACCTTGAATCTCCGTTGCCTTTCCTCAGGAGAAAGTCTTGTATGATCAATCTGCATGGGTTCACATTCCGCACCTTCTGTGAATGGGGAGAAGAAATGAGAGACTTGAGCTGAAGCTGGAGGCGATTGATTCTTAATCCCTGGTCTGGTACTGGACCCTGGTGATCTGAAAGAAACAGAAGAGCGGTTAGATGTAGGGGTGGAAGCAGACATTCCATGGTTCCTTTGTCTAGCTTTATCTCTAATCCGAAGTCTGTTATCCAATCTTATTGATAATCGGATTAAATCCTCCAACCTAGAAGGCTCGTCAATTGTGGCGAGTTCATCTTTAATGTTTTCGTTAAGAGCCTTGAAAAAAGCACTCTTTAGTGCACATTCGTTCCATCCTGAAGCTGCAGCCTTGACCCGGAAGTCAATGGAGAATTCTGCCACCAACAAATTTCCTTGCTTTAAATTAAGCAAGGCCCGGGAATCAATTGTTTGATCTGAATCTGGTTGAAAACCTGAGAAAATTCATTCAAAAATTCAGAATATGTGCATGAAAAACTGGTTTCATCAGAAAATCTGGCTTCCGCCCATTCAAGAGCTCGGCCTGAGAGTTGAGAAAGAATGAAAGAGATCTTCCTTCTATCGGTAGAAAAACTGGCAGGATACCCCTCAAAGAGTAAACGACGTTGAAACAAAAAACCCTTACATTTTGACTGATTTCCGGAAAATCATTCATGTAAACTAGGACGGAGTTCAGGAAGTGACGTCGTTACCTCTGACCCTTGAGGCGGAAGTGGTTCAGGAACAGGAAGTACCACTGGAGCGGTGTTAGCAGTTCTCTCATAGCCAGCGTATCTTTGTATAACTTGATTCTGATGTTCAACAAAAGCATTTAACTCACGGAGGGTCTGGGCTTGCCCTTCGATCCGGGCTTCTTGAGCCGCAAGCCTCCTTCAGAGGTGTTCCGCTGGGTCTTGTTGATGGCCGGAATGTTCTGTCATGATTCGGTTTAAGGACTTAGCCCACATGCAGAACACAACGGAGTCTGAAGGAAAGTTTAACAAGGTTTATTGAAAGCTGTACAATGATATAATACTGGATCTGGTTCTGGTACTGGTCCGGCACTGGTCTCAGAGTTTCTGGAGAGATGAAAGTTTGGTTAGCAAGGCTGATGATGGATTGATAGAGAGAAGAATCAAGATGTACCTTGAGGAGATTGTAACAGAGCCGTGAGGTGAGATACCGTAGGTCCAGAGTCAATGATGTGGCAGAGAGTTTAAGCAGCAGCAGCGTCTAGTTCCGAGCTAGAAGGTTTCTGGCTTGGGTTTGTTCCTTGCTCTATCCAAGAGCTGAAGAAGGAATCCAAACTGAGATCTTCAGGTTTGGCTTTCATGAGCAGGCAGGCAGGTTTCTAGGTGGAGCTCATCCAGAGCTTCAGGATTTCCTGTGAGCACAAAAGACAAAGGCGATTAGAAGACTAGTTCCTCTCTAGAGTCTACTAGTAAAGTTCAGACGTTCTGAGTCTCAGGTTCACTAACCAAACTAGGTCAACACTCCGGCGTCGAAGGAAGGTCTGGCAGCTGCTTAAGTAGTGTGGACCTCTGATGAGCTGATGATCTCCAGGTGTGTAGAGGAATCAGCTCAGGAGGCCCACAGCGCTCTCTGCTGGAGATCAGGTGGCAGATCTCTGGATCCTGACAAAAAAAAACTCTAATTTTTGTGCCAACTGTGGCCAATGGGTGCATTGTGTGGATCAGCTTTACCCTCAGCAGGATTCTGGAGGTTGCATGGGAGTTTGCCCAACTGGTCTACGTCTGTGTTTTGGATCTGGAGAAGGCATTCAACCGTGTCCCTCGGGGGCTCCTGTGGGGGGTACTCCAGGAGTATGGAGTACCAGGCCCTTTAACACTAGATGTCCCAGAGATTTTCAGTTTTCCTGCAAGCCCCCCTCCCCTCTGCAAGTTTGTGTATTCACTCTGCCTTGCTAACTGTCCCTCTTGTAATGCAAATAACCTGTGATATGACCAGCCCTTCTACATGAGGCTGGATAAAGGCTGAAACAAACTGGCATCAAGACCATGTTCCAAGCACTTTTCAGTACCTGCCCCTGCAACATCATACCTTTTTGCAGGAATATATTTATAAGTCATATCTAAATCTTTTATTTAGGCAAACCTATTGAACAACCAGATATTATAGAGGTTCTAGTTCCTGAGCTGAGAACAAGTCATAACCATGCTTTTCCAACAAGGCAAGGCAGAGCCTATTTCTATTGTCCATTCACCAACAGACTAACTCATATTGCAAAGCTCACTATATGAAAGAAAGAATAATTGTATTTTGTCTTGTCTCGCCTTTTTATGTCATTCAAAATTTAATCTTAGAGAATGACAAACAGTATGCCTTTAGTATTGGAGTAACATTTATGTCACAAAAGGAACAGCCCTAGTCTCTTCATCTCACAATGCTGTCTCATGTGTTCTTCCTTTATTGCCTTTTCTTGCATACAAATGTTACGAAGTTCATTTGCAAGTAGCAGAATTAACTTTGGTGGACTCTCTTTGGTCCCTGTGCATGGGTTGTACAACACATGCTCGTCTTTTGCAGCCAAGCTTGTACGCCAAGCCAAGCCAAGCTTGAAATCTCAATAACTCTGAGTCGATCTGCTGGGCCTATTTATTCTGGGAGATAGACTTCCCACCCACAACCTTTACATTTCCCCCTGCCGCCAGATTGGAATTTGAGCTGGAAACCGGTGTCCAGCGCAAAACCGGCTTTCTGCTGGAAATCGTGAGCGGTTGATGTTTGCTTGTTTGCCCTCTAGTAAATAGGGCAGATGGTCATTGTTGTATAAATATTCTTGTCAGCTGATAAAGATATTTTCATTGTACAGATCAGTTGGGGGGACTGGAGCCAGATACCACCCCAAACAGCTCAATTTTGAAAAAAAAAAACAGACAGAAGGTATAGCCTCAGAAAGTTTTTTTTTTATTTCAGATAAAGAAAAGCAGTCTACATATGGATAAAGCACTAAATATAAAGTGGAAAAATGTAAAATGCAATTGTCCCATCTAGCAGTTTCCACATTCCCATGGTGAGCCTTTCCTACATTTGCCACAGGTAAATCTGCCGCAGTGGACACAACGTTCAGTACTTCTGTTGTTATTGCAGAGTATGCGCACCTGGCATTGAGTCTTTTTCTGCTGGGAAACTCTCATCTCACGACATAGCTGTTTTTGCTCTTCCTCTTGTGTCTTTTCCTGCAGGAGCCTGTTTTTGAGTTCCTCTGAAAGCTCCAGCATGAACAGTCGACGACTTTCTTTGGATCCTGTACACGCTGTGTACAAAACATGTGCGTTTGTGGCGGCCATGTCAAGCAGGTTATAAAACACAGCCATGGGCCACCTCTGTGTTCCTGCACGCACAGAGTAGTTGCGACCCGACCCCGGATAAGCAGAAGAAGATGGATGGATGGATGGATGGATGTGGCCAACGGGACTTAACAAACAAGTACCTACGTCAGTCATGTCCACATAAACTTTAAAGTGACACATCGAGTTAAAGCATCTAATCTAGTTTTGTGATATATTATGATCACATATTTAAAGGCTGAAATTGGATATTCTGTTGTGTAGCATTGTGGCTTAAATTACCAGGTGAACGTGAATTAGTTTATTGATAGGTTTGTGAACTTGTTAATTTTTTGAAAAAGTGAACTATGAACATGAGTTAGTTCATTTTATCTGTGTTAACTGAACTTTCTTTTTATAATAACTGGCACAACATTGATCACGGCCAAACTGCATATTGAGAATTGTATCAAATCTTCCTCTGAAGTGCTGAAAAATAACCATCAGCTTCACCATTAGACTCCATTTTACAAGGTGGTCTCATGAGGGTTGTGGTAGGAAAAAGGAAGCTATCTATGCCCCATTGCCTCAGAATCTACAACACCCTGTGATCCTTTCAAGAGACAATGTACTCACAAATCTAATTCTTGCACATAATCATGGAAAAACATCACATAAGAAGAGGACAAACACTGAATGAACTAAGAGCTTCCCGGTATTTCCAAGTTATCTCTATTTATAGGGCAGCTCTACAAACTGAGACAAGCGAAGGGGGTTTAGTTTAGAAAGGCGATTATAATGCAATCTTGGTGAATTCAGCGAATTTGGATTGCTGCTACACCAAGAATTAAGTACATCGAAATTTACAGGAGTTAGAAAAATCTGAACTTTTGTTTTCATAATGTTGTAAAGTCCAATCAGGGACTAGATGTGTCTGTGAGCTACAACGAAAGAGTCTGTAGAAACAAGCCTTTTTTTAATTTAGCCCTGGATGGAATGTTTCTTTGTTCTACCTCCAGCGTGGACAACAGCAAGATGTTCCACTGCTCCACGTCTGTACAGCAGACCCCTCTGATTCTCCACTGTCCTCCTTCTTCCACAGTTAGCTTCTAGAGGCTAACCCCGGCCAGCCATAGGCCCTTCCTGCTCTGTCATGGTGGACTTCTACAATGTATCGCTGTCCTCCTCTCAGCATGCACAGCCTCTCCCTTGCCTTCATAGTGGGGTCTGCCCAGCAGATTTATCTGATCCAAAGCCATCCTCCTTCAGTTCTCCTCAGTTAGTCCCTAAAGCTAGCCCGGCCAGCCGTAGTCTCTCCAAGCTCTTGCGCTGTTTACCTGGCAGGCTCCTCCGATCTCCAGTTGTGGTGCCTTTTCTCCAGAGTGTGTGGCCACATCCAGGTTCTGGTGCCCTCTTTGCTGGAGTTCTTACCCTGATTTCTGCTTGCTCCTGTCTGAGCTCCAGAATGCCATCTCACCTAGCCTCTGTTGTCCAAGGGATTTGTCTCATTAAATGGGTCATAGATAGATAGAAGTACTGCTGACCATCATCCATATGTAGCTACTGAAGCAGTTGATGTATTTTCCATACTGGTTCTATCTCTGGAGAATATGTTGAACCCATGGATGCTGACAGCGTTATTCAGCTTGCATACGTAAAAAATAAGGACTGCAAGTTCCTCTGTAAATCCTTCTTCACCATGTTGAGGTGAAACCAACAACCAGATCCAATAATGTTCAAAGAGCCTTCTGCCAGCATTGAATATTTGCCTCCTGTGCAATTAGCTTTTGCTGGAAAGATGAATTTCAAGGTATACAAATGCAGGCGAAAGTCCTTTAATTTTAAATTTTGTTAATGTAAAATTTTGCATTCAGTGTAAACATACCTGGACACTGTTAATGATCCCAATAGCTTGGAGGTGCTAGGCTTCAGGTACTTAGAGATTCACTTCCAAACAGAAACCCCACATTCATATCTTCAGGTAACACAGAGTACATGTCAGACTTAATAATATTACTTTAGCGATAGTTTCGAGGTGTTGCTTTATTGTATATCTCGTACCGTGTCTTTTGGTTGTGCTGTTCTTTTTTTATCTCGTTACAGGTGATGAAGCAGACTGAAAATGTTTTGTCATTATCTCCTTTCTATCTCCTCTTTCTTTCATCTTTTGTCCTTTTTTTTTCTTTTTCTTTTCCTTTTTCTTCTTCTGCTCTACTTACATTGCAGTGTCCATATAAACTGTAAAACTCCCTGCATAATTATAATAAAGCAATTTATATGCATGAAACAAGTGGAGCAGTATGGCAATTGCCATACCGCTACACTTGTGAAAGTAAAATCTGTTGGGCTCCGTTTGGCATCAAGACATCTACTATGAAATCAGATGTTTCTCTGCCTCCAACAGCCAGTTTTGTTAAAGAACTAGTGTACTATAGGAAAAGATGGAAACAAGTTCAGTATCTTTTTGAAAAGTTTTGAAACAAACGGAGGAAGGAATATCTTGCAAACATCAATCTCAGGAATAGATAATATGTACATCAAAGCAATGCACAGCAGGGGATGTCTCATGGACGTTGAGAAGCTTTTATTTCTGCAACTGTATTTACTGGACAATGCTATAAAGTTAAATAAATTAAATAGTCAATAAATGTTAAGTTATATAGTGTATTAAGCTTCATATATGATAATAGTGTGTAAGATAGGAAATATAACCTTTTTTGTTTTCTGATGCTTATAAAACTGTCCCGTATTTCCCTTAGTTTTAACTGTGTACTATAGTTTTTGAGTGGAATAAAGAAATTGGATTTAATGATATGACACATGGATTTTTGAGACCAGTGCAGTTACAACTATATCCTCATCATAACAGTTTGTCATTTTAAAATTTAAGGGTGTGGGCGTGCTTAGTAGGCGCAGTAGTTAGCACGCACGTCCAATGTACGGATCCATTAGTTCTCAACGCGGCCAACCGTGGTCCTTTGTCGGAAGGTCTCTCCCCCTCTCTCATACCCCCTTTCCCTGTCAGCCTACAGAAAGGGGGTATCCAATAATGGATTTCCTAAAATACATTTCTAGGGATAGGGAAGGCTTTATTAACATCCTCCTTCTTTCCAAAGACATGGCGGCAATTCTTTACCCCACTGCAGTTTCTCTGACCACAGAAAGGCATTGTACATTACATAGTACTTTTCTAGAGTTCTGGAATAGAAGCACACAAGCAAACTTACACACGTCGACACACAGCACTTACAGGTGCTGGTCATAAAATTAGAATATCATGAAAAAGTAGATTGATTTCAGTAATTCCACTTAAAAAGTGAAACTTGTATATTATATTCATACATTACATACAAACTCATATATTTCAGATGTTTATTTTGTTTAATTTTGATGATTACAAATGACAACAAATGAAAATCTCAAATTCATCATATCAGAAAATTAGAATATTACTGAAGACCAATAAAAACAAAGGATTTATAGAAATGTTGGCCAACTGAAAAGTATGAACATGAAAAGTATGAGCATGTACAGCACTCAGTATTTAGTTGGGCCTCCTTTGGCCTGTATTACTGCAGCAATGCGGCGTGGCATGGAGTCGATCAGTCTGTGGCACTGCTCAGGTGTTATGATAGCCCAGGTTGCTCTAATAGTGGCTTTTAGCTCTTCTGAATTGTTGGGTCTGGTGTATTGCATCTTCTTCTTCACAATACCCCATAGATTTTCTATGGGGTTAAGGTCAGGAGAGTTTGCTGGCCAATTAAGAACAGGGATACCATGGTCCTTCAACCAGGTACTGGTAGCTTTGGCACTGTGTGCAGGTGCCAAGTCCTGTTGGAAAATGAAATCTGCATCTCCAAAAAGTTGGTCAGCTGCAGGAAGCATGAAGTGCTCTAAAACTTCCTGGTATGTGGCTGCGTTGACCCTGGACCTCAGAAAACACAATGGACCAACACCAGCAGATGACATGGCACCCCAAACCATCACTGACTGTGGAAACTTTACACTGGACTTCAAGCAACGTGGATGAAGTGCCTCTCTTCTTTTCCTCCAGACTCTGGGACCTTGATTTCCAAAGGAAATGCAAAATTTACTTTCATCAGAGAACATGACTTTGGACCACTCACCAGCAGTCCAGTCCTGTTTCTCTTTAGCCCAGGCAAGACGCTTCTGACGCTGTCTGTGGTTCAAGAGTGGCTTGACACAAGGAATGCGACAGCAGAAACCCATGTCTTTCATACGTCTGTGTGTGGTGGTTCTTGAAGCACTCACTCCAGCTGCAGTCCACTCTTTGTGAATCTCCCCCACATTTTTGAATGGGTTTTGTTTCACAATCCTCTCCAGGGTGCGGTTATCTCTCTTGCTTGTACACTTTTTTCGACCACATCTTTTCCTTCCCTTCGCCTCTCTATTAATGTGCTTGGACACTGAGCTCTGTGAACAGCCAGCCTCTTTAGCGATGACCTTTTGTGTCTTGCCCTCCTTGTGCAAGGTGTCGATGGTCGTCTTTTGGACAACTGTCAAGTCAGCAGTCTTCCCCATGATTGTGTAGCCTATAGAACTAGACTGAAAGACCATTTAAAGGCTTTTGCAGGTGGTTTGAGTTAATTAGCTGATTAGAGTGTGGCACCAGGGGCCATCAATTTTGAACCTTTTCACAATATTCTAATTTTCTGATATGATGAATTTGAGATTTTCATTTGTTGTCATTTGTAATCATCAAAATTAAACAAAATAAACATCTGAAATATATGAGTTTGTATGTAATGTATGAATATAATATACAAGTTTCACTTTTTAAATGGAATTACTGAAATCAATCTACTTTTTCATGATATTCTAATTTTATGACCAGCACCTGTATACTCAATTCACAAATTCAAAAAAAGTTATCTTGAACCAAAAACAACAATTCACCTTGTGAGGTTCTAGCACTGGGCCCTACAAGGAGAACTCGGTCCCCACAATGTCCCATTTTCCTGAAAATTGGCCCCACAATGTATTAAAAACAACAGCACACACACACCAAGCCTTTCAAGATAGAAGATCTTTTTGCAATCACTTCAAACTTTATCTCCCTCCACAGGTTCTGTTTTATATTTAAATTGAAACTCTAGATGGTACATTAAAAGATATTTATTCTCTTTCTATTCAGAACAAAAGAAACATTTTGATAAAACTGAAATATAGCTTTACACAAGTCATGCTTTAAGCCAAAATCAAATCTAAAATGAATACTTGAAATAGATCACTCTATGTGTTATGGATAAATATAATATCTCATGTCAATTTTTTTAATCAAATTGTTAATGGAGTAGATTAGGAAAAAGTAACTCTTTCAATTATATATTTAGTAATAAAAACTCCCTAATATATCTCATAATTAACAGCTTTCAAAACACACAGTTACATTATTTGACTACAATTCTGTCAGAAGCTCGAAACCTTGGGTCCAATATTCTAAACAGACAGATCTGAATGATCTGTCCGATCCGATAAATCGGATCCTCTGGTTCAGAGTTCAGTCCGATCACAGAGGGATGTGATGAATCCGAGAAGGAGACAGTCCTTAGCCTGTGTCGGGTGCCGCCCCACCCAAACTCTGGGTGATGAACTGAGCTGATGCCAACCGACGCCGAGGAGCAACAGTGTACAGGAATATCCAAAGCAGAAGTCGTAGCAGAGCAGAGTTCATGAAAAAAGAGATCAGAGAGCCGATGAGGTACAGAAGGAGAATCCAAGCCGAGGTCAGTAGCACAGTCCAGGTTCGGTTAGCTAGTAGGACTCCAGGAATCGTCCAGAACAGAGCAGGACAATAGAGCAGACAGGGGCAAAGCAAAACTTGGGATCCACTGGGCAGAAACAGGTCACAATCAGATAATCAGAACATAGATCAGAGAGCTAGAGTTATTCACACCGAAACGCTTGAATATTCTGGCACCATGGGCTGGGAACCAGTGGAATAAATAGCAGCAGAAACAGGTTGATCAGATTAGTGAGAAATAGGCTGGGGTGGAGCAAACCAGATGAGCGGCGGAGGAGTAAAACCCAGCCTATGGTGCCATGATCATGACAAATGCTGGGATATCGGACTCAAAAAAGTCCACCATTTGAAAATGTGTTCAATCTGTTCCTTTCCAGAATGATATGCTGTGTACATGCCTTGCCTAAATAGGTCTAGCTGTCCAGGCTAGATTTTAAAAATTATATATATATAAAAATCTGAAAAGTGTGCAATACATTTTGGATTCACAGCCATTTATAAACACTGTGTTGCACAACATGGAAGGAACCGCTTCCTTTTAACTTTGGGCATGATACCTGACCTCTCTTTCATGTTTTGGGACTTTGTGTTGCTCCAAGATACCTGTTTTCTGATAAACCTGAACTTTATCTATGGTACTGTTTTTAAAAGCAATGAGATCTTCTCATTCCCCTGCCCATCTAAGCTGGGTGGCATTACTGTAGATCACCAATCAGAGGAGTGTCCAAAAGAAAGTATCTGGGGGGATCTGCAGAGATCAACATCTTAGGATTGAGAGGTTACCAATGTCTCCTCAACTATGGAGAAGTGGAAAGAAGAATGGTATTGATGAAAGAAAGTCACTAGAGCTCATGGTTTCAATTCACCACAACCAAAATAAGACACTGTAATGATCTGTTTCTCTGAACTTTTTCGTTCTGTGTAAGTTTTCATTTGGGTTTCCAAGTTATTATTTAATCTATTTCATTCTGTGTTGTCCAGATTTATCTAATTTTTGATTTTACACTTCCATTTTATTTTTCTCAGTTATCCATTTTCAGCTTTCTTGGTATTAATGTATTACTTGGTCTAGTTTTAGTTAAAATTGCTCTTTTTATTATATTTAGGTTATGTTTTCCAAGTCTTCATAGTTATCGTTAGTTAGTTCTCCAGTTCCATCTGTTAGCCAATAGTTTTCCCCTTGGTCACTTTTATTTTGTAGTCTTTCGTTTTATTCCCCATCAGCTTCATTTAAGTTATGTTGTAGTTTCAGTCATGCCCTGTTGTTTTTCCTAGTAACTCTTCGGTGCCCCCTAGTGTCCTTTCCTTTCCTGTTAACTGCTGTCTAGCTGCTTCTATTCACACCGACCTCAAATTAACTGATTACTCTATTCCTTTTTCTGTCTCCTATATATACTCCTCGGCTGAATCCCAAGCCGGACCCTAAACACTAACCCTCTGTTTATGGTTCTGGGTCCACCACATCAAGGGCCATCCAAAACATAGTGGGTAGGGCAGGTGCATCTTTCAGCCATTAAATAGCGATTCTGCATCAGTACAAATTTAAAGCTACAGTGTGTAATAATTTCAGGGATATACAGTCAGAAATGTAATATATTATACATAACTATGTTATTTATCATCATCTACGAGCTCAGCCTCTTAATCTTAATATTTGCGTTGCCTTAGAATTCGTTATTTATAATTACATAGAAGCGGGTCTCGCAGCCATGGAGGCAGACATCTTTGCGCTACGGCAGCGCAGAGCCAACAAACTAGTGATTGCGAGATCGCCCATTACACTCGAAAGTAACTACGGCAAGTTGAGAGAGATGAACTGAGACGGTACTGAACACACAGACTAATGAAATACTATCTGTAAAATTATCTATGTAAACAAACCTCATCACTTGAGAAGATAGGTGATGCGGACGTCGTGGAAGACATTTTGTCCCGTAACGCTCGCCGTACTGTTGGGGGGGTAGAAGCGATGGGGGGGGATGTTCATGTTGCTGCGGTCTGCAGTCTGGACGTTAGATGTCGCTGAAAATTACACACTGTAGCTTTAAGTTGCTCTGATTTCCTCATCTTCATCACACTGACAGAGAAATCACAAGTTAGATAAATAAAAGTTCTCATTAATTCCTAAATGGAAGGCCCTCTTTGAAAAAGTTTTATTTGACTGGATTTATTTTTAAGAAAATGGCAAATGTTTAAAGTTTTGTTAACCTGTGCCACGGAGCTACAGTCATGTACATGCTGAGTAAATGTGTTGCCATAGAAACAGCTGCTTTCCCTTTCTGTTGGAGGGAAGAGGCCGTCACAATCATGTTTATACCTCCTACATACAATCCAGGCGATTTCACAGCTGTGACTTTATTGCAAAGCATGATATCTAAGGGTTAGCGGTTAGGGGGCGTTTTGGGATTCGGCCTTTCTCTGCAGTTACTCAGGGCGGGATTCTCTTAGTTCTTTGCGTATGTTTGTCCTGAGTGTCTCCTACTTTTGGTCCCAGTGTTCTTTGCTTGTATTTTCTGGATTTATGCTTCTATTACCATCTACCTCTTCATTTAATCTGCAAAAAGCCATCTCTGCCTTTCGTCTGTGCATTTTGGTCCTCTTAAAATATCAACAAAACCTGACAGAGGCGAAGCAAACATGAGGCGGCAGTCTGAATGAATTACACCAAACTTAAACATCTGGAAATGCATTTAAAAAGTGTCATGAAAAACTACATGCAAATCCTCCTATACACCCCATTTCATCAAAGAAACATGGTGGTATATCAGGGAGAAGGATGCAGGTAGGAGTGAATAAAAAAAAATATTGAATGGAGCTAAATTTGAGACTGCTGTAGTTGTATAAGTGTTGCTACGACTTAAATCATAAAACCAGGGCTACAAGGTTTTAGATCAAAATAAATTATGTTAAAATAGCCTTGTCAAAGTCCAGGTATAAAAACAATTGAATGCCATTAGCAAGGTTTGAAATTGGAAAGTTGAAGAATTTCCCTATTGTCAAAAAGAGACATTCAAAAAGACATTAGTCTTTAACCACAGAAGAGGTGTTTCCACTAAGCATTAATTCAAGGGGGAAAACACAAAAGCATGCAAAGACACTTTTTACATTTTTTTTTATACTTACTGAAATATATCTTTCCTCTTTTAGAGCTATGTACCACTCTATGATACCTGAGTAAATAAAATGTCACAAAGAAACAGAGGTTTTTAGTTGCTATGCAGTGAAATTTAAAAGTCTCTGTTGTTTTAAATATGGGTTGTTATATTATCTAATCCTGCACTAGATGAAAATAATTAAACCTTGCTAATTAGTCTTGAACTTTGCCTAGTTTGGAAAAAGTTTCTAATCTTCTCTTTTAAAGCGTTTTACTCCTCCACTACCTTCCTGTTCAGTTAGACTTTTTTTTTTACTATCAGTGAGCTAATCACAAACCACAGCAGTCTCTAAAACTCTAAAAGTTGTTTTTCCAGCCCATACCTAATGTGAAAGCTGTCAAGCAAAGTCAAATAATCTCATAATCAGTTTCTTGTGGTGCTTAGTTTTTCTTGAGGGTGTTTCTGTTGAACCACACAGGGTAAATTTTTATTTTTTGATTTCACAAGATTTCAAGAGTCTGCTAAAAATACAGCTTTTCATCTCATACTGTTAGGGTGAAAAATTATAAACTGTTTTTAATTAGAGGATTTTTTTTCTATGATTGATTAATAGAAAACAGATTGAATAAAACTCAGTAACATCTTTAAAGTTTGGGATATTGGTTTAACCTGCTTTACACCTCGCCCCAACTTTGTTTCTAAACAGTTTACTGTGTCTCTCAGTCTCAAAGAAGAGTTGTTGTTTTTTTTTCCACTTCTGTCATCTGCCCCACTGGTTCTCAACCTTTTTGAGTCGTGACCCCCAATGTAAGATGCACTGCTCTCCATGATGCCCTGTCCCAATACCCGATTGATATACTTATTTGCAGTGGTGTAAAAAGTACACACATTTGTAACTTTAGTAGAAGTATAGATACAGCAGTTTAAAAACGCTCTGGTAAAAGTTGAAGTATCAACTTGACCTCTTTACTCAAGTAAAATTGAAAAAGTATGTGCTCCAAAAACGACTTAAAGTATAAAAGTATAAAGTAACCTTTAAAAAAAACAGCCAGATGCCGCTATATGAATTGAACGCTCAATTTTTCTAATTCTAAAACTTCTTTGAGATAGGGCCATGGATGAGGGAGGTCTTGTTGGCCTCCGTCTCCATCTCCCGATACGGCGATGGAGACACCTACACCACCCATAACATATTTAAAATTCGCAGTGAGTATGAAGCCTCACACTCACTGTGAATCCAGACATTTTGAATTGAGAAAGCTTCCTGGAGGGGAAACAAAACATCTTCAAACCTTGGAAACCAAGTCCAGTGGATTGTTTTTTTTTTTACTTTTACGGAATATCTCAAACTCCTCCTCTCTCTTTTCTGCTCAGCAGTGTGCAGACTCCTCCGTGACCCTCTTCGGCCAAGAACCCATTCCATTCTCTGAATGTTTATTCAACTGTTTAAATAAACCTAATTTATCTGCTATCTGTTCTCCTGTGGTTCTGCATGTGGGTTAGTAAACTGGACACCACATGACAGAATTAAAGATACCGATTGGTCCCTACTTACAAAATGCAAGGAAATCAGGCATATTAGGAAAAAGACACAAGGTGCCCAATAGTGGCACATAACATGTCGATAAACCCATTTTAGTCCCTGCTGGCATCTCTATATTTCAATGACAATACAGATTTGTGATACAGACATGCACAGGACAAGTGCTGGACGATTCTCCTTTGTCTTGATATATTTTGCAGACAGTGACTGGATGTCATCCTAGAGGAACTCAACTATGATCATGAGCAAATGGTTCCTTCCCTTCATCCTATGGAATCCTTAATAATTTTAGAGAATCAAGGTGGTACTGGGAAGAAGACCACACTTGGGATTGGAGGTGTTATTGTGAGGCTGCGCAAAACTCTTTAATTAAAAACTACGAAGCATTTGCAAATCTAATTGCAGATCTACTCAGTTTGAAGACTTCTTGAAAAGCACTTTGCAGGTTGTCAGCTTGAATATGAGAAAAGCATTTCCCAGAGAGGAAGAGGATCTTTTGACGTAGGATGATCAAGAGGATAATTTATTTTTTTGAAGTGGTATGACTACTGTGCAACTAAGTCTGAAAATAAATTCCACCACTGGAGCAAATCATGTCATGATCTGGTCTGATATATTGCCTTAATTGCTTATTTTACTCACCTGCCTAGTTCTGCCCATTTTTTAATCATCTCTGATCTTATTCATCTGTATCTTCTGCTTTATATTCGGTCCAGCCCAGCTATGGAGGCCAGATCCTTGTTTGATTTCTGTTTCTCCCGTCAGTTAAGTTTTATTAATTTTAATTAGTTCCAAGGTTTTAGGAAGGAGTTTATTCTTAAGCTAGTGTCCTCAGGCGAGTTATTTTCCTAACCGGTGGTGAGAGTGTTTCAGTGTTTCCCTAGGGATTCTGTTTTCCTTATTCCTTTCCCTCTCACCGACTGGCTTTGTCTGGCCCTGCCTGATCTGCCCACCTGAACCTCAACGCACGGGACTCTGAACTGCCCTCACACCCTGATGGATTCCTGGAACCCGGATCTGTCCGTTCCTGACTGGACCAATCTGATAAACCAGGTAAGTGACTCACTCTAGTAATCGTCTTCTGTTCAGATGATCGTGGTCACTTACCTGTCTGTCTCCCACAACCAGAGTGTCTGTGATTGGGCGGTAACCCCCTCAAGCACCGACCCCGCCCTGCGGTCGCTGTGAGCCACAGCCCCACACTCCTGTTCTGTTTCTGTTTGTTTTGTTAATAAACGTTTTTAACTTTCCTACTGGCTGTCTCACCTTCAATACTGGGTCCATCTGTCCCATTTATGACACAGACAAGGCATTTGGTCAGGTCCAAAGACCTCATACAATGAAGGAATAGAACAAGTTTGTGGATGGGATTGACCTGCAAGATATGTGCATTGCACGGTAGAAGTACCACATGAATGCCAGGAGGGTTTATTTCTACCGGTTCATCTGTGTCATCAATGCATTGTTGATATACCACCGTGATAGCAAATGACTTGGTTTCCAAAAACCAATGAAAAACAGAAATTTTTGTAGGTAGGTTGCCATTTGCATGATCCTTCTGAAATCACAAAGGGGGAACACATCACAGAGCATCTTATCACCACCTACACCACCCATAATAGTTCCTTTTGGCATTCCACACAATGTCTGAACTCACAAGCTTGCTCATTGGCCTATAAACTGTGACAAGCAGGGTCATTATAAATATTGGAAAGTGAGTGCAACCACCACAGTCTGGGAAAAATGTGATGTCCACCTGTGATGTGAAAGAAACTGCCTAAATTTTTTACATCTGGCTTAAATTAAACTTCCCAAACAGCCTTAAGAAGAGCAGTTAAAATATTGTATTGATATTTAGTATAAATAAATTATATGCTAAGCACGCTTTTCTATGTTCTAACATTTTAAGTTTTACAGATATTTGATGTTGGGCTACTGTAGCAATGTTGTCAAAAGTACCTCAAATATAGGAGATTTGTTTTTGAAATATAGCAGCTGTTACAGCATTGCATTTTTTTTTTTTTGTCTTTTTAGATCATGAAGCTTGAGGAGTTTTGAATTGAAAAGCAAGTAAAGTGCTCACTTATAAAAAAGAAACCAGAATTACTTCCCATCAGCACAATGAATTTACGGTATATGCCCAGAGTAATATAAATGTGTGACATATGTCTGTGCCAGTAGATGATATTTCCATAAAACAGCAAAACGAAACAGAAAAATATGTAATATACGTGCTTTTATAAATGTGCCATGCAAGATCCTTACTTACAACTAGCAACTCCCATCATTTTAAGAAAAGTATAACTGGTCTAGGTTTTTATGGTTAACTGTCATGAAACGGGGCAGAACGGCTCAGTATTTAGGCGAGACAGACAGTGGGAAGTTTCAAAATGTTTAATGACAAGACAGAAAACAAAACGGAAAAAGCTGTGGGGAGGGTAGAGTATCGCCCATAACTGACACTCAGTTCAGTTCATCCTCTAGGGTGAGGCAGGATCCAGACAATGCACTGCCAACGAGATGCTGCGGAAGCTATCAAGAGCTTCCCCGATGCAGCAGTCCCAGTGAGCAGAAAGGAATCTGAACCAGATCAGGGAAACAGTTCATAACAAGAGTTCTGATATCCAGGGGGTTCCGATCAAAACAGGAACAGACAGATCCAGGTTCCAATTCAGAGTTCTGAGTCCAGCAGCACACTCAAACAGCCAGGCTCAGATGGAGACAGGCAGGACCAGTGGCTGAGAGGAGCAGAGACAAGACATGGTACCGGGAGAATTCCAGACCTTTAAACTGGCTCCAACCAGGAATCAGTATCACAGGATCCCACCCCTCAGAGAGAAGAGCCAGGACCCAACCTCCCCCCGCGTGGCGAGCCAAACATGACCGGAACCGGCTCAATCTAGAAGAGGCGGTAACCAAACAGGAGACCGGATACAAACACTAAAACCCTCTTGACACAAAGCTCCCCAAGATTCCGGACATTAACCACGGACTTAACTAACGAAACAGAAAACATATTGGACAAACATGAATAATGATCTGGTCCCAATAGCTGGGCTGAAACCTATAAAATGCAGAAGGAGCAGGTGGATAAGATGATTAATAATTAGATAGCGGGGAGGGTACAGCAGGTGAATGAAGTGAGTAATTAGATCAGCTACAGGGGCTGGGATCATGACATATACAGTGCCCTCCACAATTATTGGAACCCCTGATTAAGATGTCGGAAAGGACTTCAAAAATTCTCCTTTTTTAAAAAAAAACAACAAAGAACCCAAATGCAAAAATTGTGAAAAATCCAACCTTTTATTTAAGTACATTACTTTGGTGGTAAATATAAAATAATACATTTAGAAAACAAAAAATGTGAAATCATGTGTTCCACAATTATTGGCACCCCTGATGTTAATACTTTTTACCCTTTTGCCAACAAGGCAGCACTTAATCTCTCCTCTTTAGCTCGCCCCACAGCTTTTCGATTGGTTTGAGGTTTGGGGACTGAGATGGCAATGGGAGGACCTTGATTTTGTGACTGCTGAACAATTTTTGTGTAGATTTTGCCACATGTTTCGGATAATTATCCTGCTTAAAGACCCAATATCAACCCATCTTCAGCTTTTTGGCAGAGGCCATCAAGTTTTCATTTAAAATGTCCTGGTATTTCAAAGCGTTCATGATGCCATGCACCCTAACAAGGTTCCCAGGGCCTTTGAAAGAGAAACAGGCCCACAGCATTACAGATCCTCTACCATACTTTACTGTGGGCATGAGGTGCTTTTCGGCATACTCATTTTTGTTTTACGCCAGACCCACTTAGAGCGTTTGTTGCTAAAAAGCTTAATCTTAGTCTCATCTGACCAAAGCACATGATCCCAGTTGAAGTCCCAGTGCTGCTTAGCAAACTCCAGACGTTTACGTTTGTGAGTGTTTGTGAGAAAAGGCTTTCTCCTTGCATGCTTTCCAAACAGCTCGTTGGCATGTAGGGAGCGTCTGATGGTTGTTTTGGAGACTTTGTGACCCCAAGATTCCACTCTTTGTTGCAAGTCTGTGACAGTAAGCGTAGGACTTTCTTTTACTTCTCTTACCATCCTCCTATCTGTGCGTTGTGGTAAGATAGACGTAAGACCTCTTCCAGCCGTGTTTGTCACTGTTCCAGTTGTCAAACAATCAATGATTCCTCTGACTGTAGATACAGGCAAGTTAAGGTGAGTGGCTATTTCTTGTAACCATTGCCTGACTTGTGAAGGTCGACGCACATCTGCATTACTTGAATTGTGTGTTCTCTTGTCTTTGCCATGCTGACTAATTGGTAAGAGAATTAGGCCTCTGCGTCATGTCATATTTATACCTCAGGGAAACAGGAAGTCATGAATTACTAATTAAAAGTTCCTAGATATCCTAACCAACTTTAGCAAATACAGAAAAATACATTTAAAGGAAATCAATTGTATTTTTTGTGGAATTGTTAGGGATGCCAATAATTGTGGGAAACGTCATTTCATGTTTTTTTTGTTTTCTAAATGTGTGATTTTATTTTTACCACCAAAGTAATGTACTTAAATAAAAGGTTGGATTTTTCTCCTTTTTTGCATTTGGGTTCTTTGTTATTTAAAGGAAAAGGAAAAAAAAATTTAAGTCCTCAACCACATCTTAAACAGCTGTTCCAATAATTGCGGAGGGCACAGTATGTCTTTATTTTTCAAAGTTCATTTATCTTTTTCCTTTAACAACACCTTCATGCACTACTTTCTATATTACTTTCATATACATATCTATAGAATTCAACCACTTAGACAGCTTTTATTGTCGTTTTGTATACACAGAGTGTATACGACACGAAATTTAGTTTTGTATAGCTTTCATTTCCATTTCTTAAAGTGCAGGAATGATCAAATGTAAACAGTGTGGGAGAAAAAAACATGGTGCAAGTTCAGAGCATTAAATATATATGGTGCAATTATGCAGTGTTTTGGTTTGGTGTTATCAGTGTGATGTGACATATTGTGCCATAATTTAGAGTTTTTTCAACAGTTCAGCTGTCTGATGGCAGTGGGGAATAAGCTGAATCTGCTGGACCTGCATTGAATGCTTAGAAGCCTCTTCCCAGAGGGCAGCAGGGAGAACAGTCCATGGTGGGGGTGTGAGGGGTCATTGATGGTGTTATGGGCTCAGAACACACAGCGCTGGGATGAAATATCTTTTATGGAGGGAAGAGGATCCTCAATGGACCCCTCTGCTGTTCTCACCACTCTTCTCACCTTCTTCCGGTCTGAGGCACTACAGCCTCCACACCACACAGTGAGACAGCTGGTCAGAACGCTCTCTATGGTGCTTCTGTAGAAGGTGGCGAGGATGGGTGGGGGCAGGTGGGCGCTCCTCATCAGGAAATACAAGCGCTTCTGTGCTTTTTTGACCAGTGAGGTGGCATTTACAGTCCAGGTGAGGGTGTCTGTGATGTGCACTCTGAGGAATTTGATGCTGTTGACCACCTCTACTGCTGAGCTGTTGATGACCAGTGGAGCGTGGTTAGGCCGGTTCTTCCTGAAGTCCAAGAAGATATCCTTCATCTTCTCCACGTTCAGGATCAAGCTTTTGTCTCTGCACCAGTCCACTAGCTGCTCCACCTCCTCTCTGTACTCCTGGTCATTGTCGTCTCTGATTAAGATTGTGGTTGTAAAACAAAAAAAAAACGATGTGTTATAGGTATGTATACTTTTACAAGGCACAATTTTTACATCCATAGATCCATCCATTTTCCATCACGCTTATACCAAGCGGGTTGTACGGAAGAGAGTGCGCGTACTCGATTTTATTTATTTTTCATGTTGTCTTCTCGACGTAACTATCTCGTTATCATGATTAAACAATTAATTGTTTTCTCAAGATAACAAGATAATTATCTCGTTAGCAGAGAAAACAGGTATTGATTTCTTGAGAAAATGAGATGATTAACCTGTTTGAGTAATGAATGATGGCTGGCCAACAGCCCTGGGTTCCCAGTCCATCCATGCCTGCAGTGTCCGTAGTTGTGCCGTCGCGGTACCATGTGCGCAAATATGCTGCTTTTTAGTTTCCTTTTTCCTTTCAATCATTTTCAGGCAATGGTGGCTTATTGGATTGCATGGAATACAGTAGAAACAAATCTGACTATTTTTAATGAAAATCTTTCATCTTGGCTCATTTTGGGGGTTAATACATCTTATACCTGTTATAGGCATAACACCAGGGCAGTTCAGAGAACACTCAGCGCTAAGACACCAGAGGCATAGGTCTAATTGCTTATGAATCAGAAGTGGAAGCAAATCATCAAACCAACAACTTCATCTCGTTACCTAAAAGTTAAACAAAGGATTATTTACAGAATTACACATAACTTACATATAAATCGTCCCCCGCTGTTGTGGATTTAAAGTATGTAATCAGTTTTAACACACACCAATCATCTCGGTATCAGGAGAAAACGGCTTTCGTTATCTTTAGATAATTAGAAAATTAACTAGTTTTCTCGAGAAAACCACTGTATATGAGGTTTTATAAAGTATATGAGGGACATGACCCCTCTGAGCTTCGGTAGGGTGCGAGACCCTGCCAACACACCCATGAGGGGCCCATGTGGGTTGCATGTGGGCTGGTGAGTGGGCCCCAGCTGGCAGCCCACATGCTATTTTTCCATGGGTTCCATGGTGACCCCTTGTGGGCAAGCCAACATGGGCTAAGGGTGGGTTTCACATGGGCCCCACACGGGCAACCATACATTTTAAGATAAAAGCTTATAGAAACTCTAAACAACTTAAAAGACACGTGCAAAAAAGTTATATTGAAGGGATTAATCAGAGCATCAACCCATGTGATTTTCATAATTTTTCCTGCTCCCCAAATAAATTAATATTAAGGCAGATTTTCTATATTTTTTATTTATCATTGTCCTTTTATAAGTAAAATATGAATTAATAATAAGTCTTGGGTAATTCTTAACATTTCCACAATAATCCTACGGTAGATTCTATCAAAACAAATGTTTCCGGGATACCAGCAGTCTGGCATCCACATAAATAATTAGAATATAAAAAATACATTTCGCAGAACCTCTATATGTTTTCATCTTTGTATTAAATTGTGATGTTACCAGGAAAAGCAATCTATATTTAGTAGCTGGGAGAAGCGTTTAGTGGATGTACAGTCTCTATGTCTTCACTCAGGTGCACTTAGTCATAGATTGGCGGAATTTCTAACTCACGTGGGCTTTTTTTCATTGCATTAATTTCCGAGTTATCCACTTTACATAATATGAAGAAGCATTCAGCCCGTTACTGGAGGACTGGGAGGTATATAAAGAGGAGAGACAGACAATGATCTTCAGTTTGTGAAGCACAGCTCCCATAGTAATAATTAAAAGCTCCGCATCCAGCGCTGTTTGCAACTGTTCTGCTTTTTGCTCATTGATCTGCTTTTGCAGGTGGATCATCTGAAATCTGCTGATTTGTTTTTTTCTTTTTTTCTTTTCTAATACGAGGGTGGAAATCGAGTGCGATCAACCCGCAAGTTTTACGCAGAAGACGGTCAACCTGAGCAAACGAGGTAAGCAGGGAAATGAATGGAGTTTATGTGCGCTCTGATTCACTTCAGCAAACCCTGCTGGAATACTGAGCGCAGGGGCGGTTCGAGGCCAGATGTTCCACGGGGCGGGGGGGGGGGGGGGGGGGGGGTTCATGGGGGCACAGAAAAGCATGAATCAAAAGAACCGTGCAAGGTATTTAAATATATGAAACGGAGCCCCCTGGGTGTCAGGGTAAAAAAAAAAAAAAAAAAGCTGGTGGAAACGATTGAGAAACTGAGCGCACGGTTTTCCAATCTGCACGCAGATTAAGAAACTGTGCTCTCGGTTTATTAATCCGTGCCCATAGATTCAGAAACTGTGCTCTTGGTTTTCCCTCTCATTGTATTGATCTGTGCGCTACGAACTGCGTGCCCTGCTTTGCATTCCGTGCGCACACAGCTGCTCCGGAACCTTCGATGCATGGGTCACACCTACAAGGTAGGTTTAGTCAATTAATTGTTATATATATATATATATATATATATACATATATATATATATATATATATATATATATATATATATATATATATAAAGTATAGGCTTAGTGCAGTGCGATGCTTTAATGAGCATGCTTTAGGAGCTTGAACTTGCATCAAACTCTGAAGGTTCCGGAGCAGCTGTGTGCGCACGGATTGCAAAAATAGGGCAAACAGTTTAGCTTACGATTTATGTTCAGCCCGACGCTCTCATGTGATCTAATTGCTCACACTGCATGACTAAAAACCACGTCAGACTCAGCTCCGCAGTGAGATGGAGCTGCTCTGACTCATCTGTCTGGAAGACAAGCAAATAGAAGGGGAATATTAAGTTCACTATAGTGAACCGCGATGCCTCTGCAATTTGTGCAATTTTGTGCTGAAAGCCCTAAAAAGAAAAGTGGACGACGTATTTAGAAAAAAGACATGGATGAGCAAACGTGGCTACTACGGTCTGTCAATTTTACAGACAGAAATGCATTTCACTCATTGCATCCCCGCCATGCTGCCGTGTTTACAGAAGAATCCTTGTTCGCACATGCGCACTGAAAAATTAGCCCACGACGGTCGGGAGAAAATCAAACATGTTTGATATTCTCCCGACCTCACGATTCCTGATCAGGAGGTGGTCGTTAGAGGCTGATCGCCTCTCGTAACCCCTCTACACTACACGACTCATGACGCACGATCAGGTTGAAAGTCGGCCCGACCGAAAGATTCTCGCACGGAAAATCGCCCCGAAAATTGCACAGTGTACGTCCTGCTTTAGCATAGCAAATAAGCAACTCAAGAAATTATAGCTATATAAATATATAAAAAAATATCAAATAAGACTATTATTTGGAGTATTAGGTCAATATAAATTCATGATTTAGGAAATAATTTATTTTAATTTAATTTAAGGTTAAAATTATAGTTTTCCATAAAATCAGAATTAGAAATCAAGAAAAAATGATAAATTCAGCTTTAAAATTTAGAGTATTTTTTTTATTTGTTTTGAAAAAAAACACCTGGGATCATATCTCAATAACACTGAAGCTATCACCTTATTGTTTTTAAATAATTATTAAAACATAATTTTTTAAAGAAAAAAAATTAAATAGATCCAAAGGACCTATCAGAAACATTGTCGGCTCCAGCGCATATCATCATTAGAATTTCTTTTAGTATTATGTCTTGAGTGCAGGGAGCACAGCAGTGGCCAGGACATGATCGACTGGCCCCTGTCTAGAGCCGTCCATGACAGAAGGTACTGGGGTTGGTATCAGTATGACGGAGTGTTAGGGCCAGGCTAGAGATTTTCTTTTTATTCTATTACAGAATAAAGTTGTAATATAACAAGAATGAAATCATCATACAACAACCGGTTTCAGAAAGAAAGCTTGGAGCTCCGACTAGATTATGACAGCTGACCAGTATGAGGTTTCCCCAGGGACATGAATCCGAATTAACTTCCATATACACATATTAAATTAAACTCTTCCGTATAATATACTAAAAATATGTGCATTAACAGTAGTGAATAGCTCTGCAGTATGTATGAAAGCTTTTCAGAATGAAAACTTTTTAGTTGTATGTATGAAATGTAAAGCTACTTTGTATGAGAGCTTTTGTGTAGGTTATATAAGGGTTAAATGTTTTCACTAGTTTATGTGAGAGCTATTCACTAATGTTTATGCACGTTTTTCAGTATATTATATGAAATAGTTTAATTTAATATGTGTATATGGAAGTTCATTCTGATTGATCTCCCTGGGGGAATCTCATAGACCGGCTCCACCAAACAGCAACCTGAGTCCACTTTGACATCCTGCCCAATTTGATGCTAAAAATTTCCTTATTTGTCAAACCAGAGCCAAAGTATAACTTCACATAATGCTCGATATTCATCATTTTAGGGAAGAAAGTGCTTCTTGTGAGAGTTGTCATAAAATACAACTTGTTTCTTGTAATTTTATGGCTTTATTCTCATAATTTTATGACTTTATTCTCGTATTGCAAAAAAAAAATCTCTAACCCCACTGCAAAATAAGTAGATTTAAATAAGTAATTTTTTCTTAAACTAAGTGCATTTTTTTCTTGAATTGAGGAATCAAGTGAGACAATTTACATTTAAAATAAGAAAAAAACAATTATATTGTCTTATTTCAAGTGCATGTTATCTAATTATCTTATTTTAAGTGTAAAAAATCTAATTTCATTGGCAAATTATCTTATTTTCCTACTCAAATTAAGGGTCAATCAGACACTCTTATTTTGTGCATTTGATTTCCTTGACACCTGTAGGAAAAAAATGTATAATTCCTGCTAAGATAAATATCTCAGTAGTGAATATTTTGAATCTACTACTGTTACTGGATTGTTACGCAAAACGTTATGTGGGGAATTCATAATATCAACAACAATCTGAATTGATGTGAAGAAGACACTTTTACTCAGAAACCTTGCAGCTAACATCCTAAGAAGAGAACAGATTTTATCTATGGCAGTTTTCCAGACTCTGTTAGGGCAGTGGGTGAAAGTGCATTTGAAACATTCCTGATTTCCATTAAAGAAAGGAAATCTACATGGTTAATTAGTTCATTCATTGGTCTAAGTTTACTTTTTTCATATTACCTGGTAAAGATTTTAATGACTATCACATTTAAAAAATTCAGATAAAATCAGGAATTTAAGCAGCTCTGCTAATAGGATTAATGTAGCCTGGTTACATGATAGAGAAAAGTGGCAGCTTATTGCCTTTATAAAACTATTGCTGATTTTACCTCTGATACCTTCTACAGAAAAGGATTTCATAACTGTTCAGATCATAATCTTCTGCTGACGTTGCCTGACAAACTAACTCTCTTTACACTGTTTGAGAAAAATATCTGCAAAACAGAAGGCAAATCAGGACATTCTGCTTATATGAGAAGATAGCAAGAACACAACCTTAGAGTTTGAGAATGCACTTTGTCTCTTTCAGCTAATGGACGTCTCAAGGCTTCTCTTATCCTTCATCTTGGTGATCGCCACACCTGGAGCGTATTCAGGTAGTGTTTGCACAAAGAGCATGAATGAAAGCGCAGAGATGAGCTTAAGTGATATTGCTTTTGCAAATTGCACTGCAAATGGATGTTATCATGCTCCACATGAACACAAGTAATGATTATGAAGGTTATTTTGTTTCAAAACTATTTGTGCATTGTGTGAATTTGAAGTTGTAAAGACAGTTACAGTCTTAGTTTTGTATTTGTAGAATAACAAAATCACAAGTACCAATTTTTTACACCTGTTCAAATTAATAAAAAAAAATTTACTTGTGATTTTTTAAAATATATTTTAATATAATATATTTTTAAAATAACCTTCATAAATGATGTCCTTGTAAGATACTTAATGGAAGATGTGAGAGAAGTTATGTGATGTGACCCCACAGCTTAAAGAAATTTAAAGGAAACACTTTCGTATCTTTTTGATTTGACTTAGTTTATAAATTACAGAGAAATAAAGAATAATTCTGGGAACATTCTCCAAACCCCATCTATTTAAACCCCTAATAAAATCATTTCTTTAACTAAATCAAGCCAAACTAATCAGACAGGGCTGTGTAACTTTTAGCCACTAGGGGTGCTAGAGCTGTAAAACTTTTTAGGGTTTAGTTTTGAAGTTGAAGGAGGGCTCATGTAGCGGTAAAGGAACGTTACAGGTCAAATCAATCATTCGATGGAATCGAGTCTCTAATTTTACGTAAGTTCGTTTTTTAGAAGAGCATAGTTATGTGCTGAGAGCAGGAAAAACATTGAATAAATATCAAACTAAGCTAAGACTTGGGTCAAAGCATACACAATCTTTCTGTAAGAAAATAACTACAAGTTTAGGCATATAACAACATTTTTAAAGACAAATTAACTTTTGAAAGTTATTGCTTTTGATATATTATCCTCTTCTCTTTCATTGTCATTCATTAGATTCTTCATGTATTCATCTGAACACGGAGTCTTACAAACTTCTGGAAGGGGAAGCATTTTACTATGTGCCTGACGATGTCGAACCCAACCTACCTGATGAAAATATTACCTGGTACAAAAGTGGGCAGGAGATACAGAATATTACCACAGATGAGACACAGAGGATACATTACCATGGTGGAGCGCTCCTATTCTTAAACATCAGTGTTAATGATTCTGGTCATTACACTGCCAGGTAGGAATATTTGCCTGTTGCAAAAATCTTAGTTCAACTAGTTTGTCTCTTTAGCTGCTTTCAGGGTTCTCACCAGGATTGTTTCTTTTCTAAATATGCCAGCTACTTTTTCGTTCAATCTTTATCTTTGTTGTAGGTGATATTTTCATGTTTTCCGTTAATATACTGACTATCAAACTGACCCGGGGCACTGCTCTGATCCCCCCTGCAGCCGCAATAAGGGGCTACACAGCGGCACAGCAATGCTTCCATTTAGTGATTAGAACACTGGTAGGTTGAGCTTGACCGACCAGCCTTTTGCGAATCCTCTCAAACCTGGTCACTTCCTCCTTTCTTGCAAAGCTGGCTCACTGTCTGCTGGCGGCGCGGGAGCGCATGTCAGGGGCGTTGCTAGGCACAAAGCTTTACTGGGGCACTGGCCCCCTACCGCATATGCCCCTCCTGCCATACACAAATACAGACAAGCACACTGCCCCACCCTGATAAATTCCTACCAAAATTACCGGTTGAGATATTAATGAGTGTAAGAGCATATTTGTTTTAACAAACATGAACATTTTCAACATTGCAGCTATAAAAAATAAGACATTACCAAATTTAAAAATAAAAATTTTCCTTATACACATTCTGAGGTACCGGTAATCATTAATTCCTAGGTTTCAAAGTTTTAGTTCAGGGGAAAGTTTAACTCAACCTGAACTAAGTTTCTCTTTTATTTTTTGAGCATTAAAGTGTACCTCCTATTTTTCCTTTTTGCGAAGCGGTCAATCACTAGACTGTGACTCAGCTTAGAAAGTTCTTCCTTTTCAACTGATAAAATAGCAGGATGATGGAGCCTGTCTTGTACCATTGTGCACCTCGGCCAAGTGTGGAGCCTTCTCAACACACTGAATGACCTTTCACAACTACAGCTGTTGACTGGGATTGTGAGGAGATCTGGATGACCTGCGTTAGTGTGGGGAACATGATGTTATCAAGCAAGTTGAAAACACACTGCATATCCTTGATGACAGGGCTTTCTTTTTCAACAATAAAAAGCTTTCAAACCATTTTGAATTAAATGAAAGTTTTTTTACTCCAAATTTGTCCTGGGGATAGTAGGACAACTTCACTTGTTTAGGACCATCATGCTTTCCCCCTAAGTCACTAATGTCCCCTTCTTGTTTGTGGACGCTGGTTGTTGCTCCCTCATCACCTTCATGGTCCTGTCTCTCCTGTCTCTCACCTGTCTCTTGCCTGTCAGTCTCGCCTCCTCCTCCCTTTCCTACTCCAGCACCTTCATTCTCATTCTCTACAGCAAACATTAAAAAACGTAAATTTATAATTATGTAAATATCTATCATATTGCTTATAACGTTCCTAATGTAACTGCTTAGCTTAAATCACTAATTCATCACGGGACCTCACCTCCCTCTCTCTCATCTTGTTTTACTGCTTCCCTGTCTCTGCTTCGTGTGAGGAATTTCCTGATATCCATCTACAAACCAATGCAGTAATTTTCAGTTAGTAGCCTATAAATCATGTGGTTTCACTGGGAAAATAATTAAATTGACAGGTAAGAAACGTTACCAGAACTAAAAATGCGCCGTGGCCGCACAGTGTCCCATCCAACTCAGTTGAGAGCAGCGCCTTAGTTTACCTGCAGTTCATGCAGTGACATACGCTGACGTGGGGGGCGCTAATACATCCTCAATTCGGAGTTAACAACACACTTGCTGCGCATTTGAGTAGAAATATACGTCTCCTCCCGTTGGAATTATCTAAATTGATTCATTAAAAAAATGTATCACTGTTGCAAATATTCATGAGATTTATACTGGGGCACAGCTCATTTATACTGGGGCACGTGCCCCAGTAAATGGGGTCTGGCGACGTTGATGGCGCATGTGTTTGCCTGCCTGGAAGGGCTCAGGGCGAGTCGATGACAGACTCTAAAGGGCGCTTGGTACACGTATTCACAGCCCAGTTTCTTCAGCCGTTACACTCATTAAAAGTCAGTGTATTGATCAAATATTAGTGTAATTACGGCAGCTCTCAGTGTAACCAGCGTTTGTGCTAAAATGTGGTGTACACATACCTGGGAGTGGGAGCCCAGATGTCTGAAAGGCATATTGGACACAGAATGCTGGCGAGAACCCAGGCTTTGCTATTAATGTATGTGACTTCAAAATACTAACTGTAATGATCCAGACCGAAGACCCAAATTTTCAGCCAGAACACAGAATAAGGGCTTAAACAGTTTATTTAAAGCTCAGAACTTCAGGAGCACATCCACCGAGGGCCAGGGATTTCTTAAGAGTCCTCCCTTCAGTAAGATCAGCAGCTTGAATAGAGCAGATTGCTCCTTTAAACTGCTGTTGGGTGGCTTTGAGCACAGAGGCAGGATTTAGGTCCTGGAAGCCAGACTCAGACTTAGTGATCAGGGAGCTGGGCAGGAGGCTGAAGTCAAGAGGCAGAAACAGGGTCGTTGTCCAGAGGGCAGAGAAATCCAAAGAGGGCTAGGCAAAAAGGGAAAATCTGTGAAGCAAAGACTTGGTCAGGTAACTTTAAATGCTGGATACTGCTTGCTAGTTGGTTTGCAATTATCTGGCCCTGTCTGCCTGCAACAGGCTGCCTTATAACTGCTCAAACACAGCTGAGAGACATTCTGCTGATTGCACTGCAGTGCAGCAGCTGGAGATGATTGCACACAGGGAGACCAGAGCAGGCAGACAGGCCAGAATCATAACAACTAACTCTGTTTTGTTTGATACGTAAACAGCGATACTTTAAATTGATTTTATGGTTAGTGAGGGGAACGTGCAGAAACACAGCATATGGTAGGAGAGGGTGCTGCTGGTCACTTTGGCACTATCTCTGTGTTTTTATTTAATATGATGAGGAATTCTGCTTCATTGAAACCATAGCAAAAAGTAAATTTAGACTTTGTAGCAGTTTATAGTCCTTGGACACGTGAGATGTTTTAAGATAATCCCCTATTTTTAATCTCTTGTTAAATTGACTGTGTTAAGAGAGTCACATGATCCTTAGAATGTTTAGTTTGCTGTTTTATTATAATATGCTTAAAACGGTATTTCTTATTTGAATTTTGAGATCAGATTATCTATAAATAAAATTTCTCTTACAGGGAAATTACTCCAGGTGGATGTTACCTCTACCATCTAAAAATTGCGGTCTACAACAGAAGCAGTCGAGAGAATCTCAACTATGGAGATAACAAGATCTCTGACTGGAATAAATGCGTTACCTGTCCAGATCCCGTTGTGAACACTTGCACAGCGTTTAATGGAACGTTTACCTGGTTTAAGGTACAGGCAAACATGACTATAACAATCATTATTACATATTACTACCACTGTAATACATCTGAGGATAATTTTCAAGGTTCTTGCGTTTTCTTTGCAACAGATGTATATTTGATCATGTTTTATTTGGTATAAATATCATAAGACCAGACAATTTCCAAAAGGTTAATAGTTAATTCTTTCTTAGTGTTTCGCCCAACCATTCTGAAATCTTTCCCGTTTTTTGCTGCAGGGCAACAATTTTCTATCTGGTCATCATGAAAATAAATTGCGGGTGAATAATGCAACAAAAAAAGATGAAGATACCTACACCTGCGTATGTACCTGGAAACACAATCACAAGGAGTACAAATCGTCAGGTTCCAGGAAACTTTTTGTTCCAGGTGAGTGTTTTTTAGATTTAACCTGGAATATGCTTTCCCTTAAAGGGGGACACTGTTTTCTTTTACATTGGGCCCTTGATTTTACGTTATTACATCATGTTCTACTCACCCATATGAGTTTTGTGTCATTTGGAGCCGTTCTGAAGATATTCGGTTAGGATATATCCACATGTCATTCACACTCCGCTTTGTTTTAAAAAAATATAAATATAAAATATATAACCGTGGATGTCTGGGGGACAGTGATTCACCTACATATTATGAATGCTGTCTTACCATAAAGAATACATTATGAACAGTTTAGTTTGTACCTTCAAGTCGTTGCCCATAGGAAGACATTACTTGGATTACAAAACCGAATATCTTCAGAACAGCTTCAAATGTAACAAAACTAATATGGGTGAGTAGAACATGATGTAATAATGTAAAATCAAGGGCCCAATGTAAAAAAAAATGTGCGTTCCCCTTTAATAAATACTATATTGAGGAAAGGTTTTTATGCCTCTATAAATTAAGAGGCAAAAAAACAGATTTATTGCCTTGTTTTGCTTCTAGGTTAACTTCGGTTTTTCATCAAACTAATTTTTCATGATCATATCTACACGTTTCCTTTTCCTCTGAAAACAGTGAAAAAAAAGTTGCAGGAGCCTAAAACTCTTTAAAAAAAATGTACGAGTACAACTAGCAGTAATGTATGGCAGCTTGAAATGCTTACACTGTGAGGAAATACGTATTTGAACACCCTGCTATTTTGCAAGTTCTCCCACTTAGAAATCATGGAGTCTGAAACTGTCATCATAGGTGCGTGTCCACTGTCAGAGACATCATCTAAACAAAATCCAAAGATCACAATATATGATTTTTTTTTTTACTATTTACGCGTATGATACAGCTGTAAATAAGTATTTGAACACCTGTCTAGCAGCTAGAATTCTGACCCTCAAAGACCAGTTAGTCTGCCTTCAAAATGTCCGCCTCCACTCCATTTATGATCCTAAATTAGATGCACCTTTTTGAAGTCATTAGCTGCATAAAGACTCCTGTCCACCCCATACCATCAGTAAGAATCCAGCTACTAACATGGCCAAGACCAAAGAACTGTCCAAAGACACTAGAAGCAAAATTGTACACCTTCACAAGGCTGGAAAGGGCTATTGGGAAATTTCCAAGCAGCTGGGTGAAAAAAGGTCCACTGTTGGAGCAATCATTAGAACATGTGTTGTGTTGTGTTGCTATATAGAAGTAATCGAAATTAAGTAGCCTCCGTCTGGTTCAGCTTCAGTCCTTTCTTTTTATTCTCCGTCTCCTCCTCCTTCACATACAGCAGTATCACATATCCATGTACAGAGCTCCCCCTACTGTCCTTTTAGTGCAATAACAGAACATCACATTTCCCTTTTCCTGAATCAATTACTTACATGTAACCTTTGCAGTGCATAACTCACAGCAGAAACTAAGTTTGTAACATTATCAGTTTAAATGTTAACCATGAGGACTATAGTATGAACATTTACCTTTTATAGATATTTTTTTTTTGTTTATTTTACTTTAGCAGAACAGTAGTGCATCTTTACTTGTTTTGCAGAACAATAAAACCAATCTGAACAGCAGTGATTCACCTTCAGTTTCACTTTTCACTTTATCTTACAAAACCCGTCAACCATCTTGGTGCATTTCTGGGTCTCTGACTTCTTCTTTGCGGTACAGCAGGAGATTCATTGCTGTTTTCCGGCAGTGCAAAGGTATCAAATACAGCGTCACTATTTTCTTCTGTACCAGCAATGATTTGTTTTGAGAAGTGTGCAAGTTTTGAAGCATTCCACTTGCGTCCGTCACTTAGTAAGAAAGTGTTTTGTCCAACTTTCTTCATGACAGTCCGTGGTTCTGTAAATCTGGAAGATCCTTTGGATACGTACCCTGGTCTGCGAATACGAACAGTGTCACCCACTTTGACTGTTGGTACTTTAGCTCTCATTTTCTTGTCTGTGTATTCCTTCATTTTATTTTGCTTTTGTTTCACCCTCTCTTGTATTTGAGCATGTGTTTTGCTTTTCAGTTCTACTGGGAGTATGTTTAACTTGGTGCGCATTTTTCTGTTTCTCAGTAGCTCAAATGGGGTTACTCCAGTGGTTGCATGAGGCGTAGCTCGGTAGTTGTGCAGGAATTCTGTTACAGCTTCTTTCCATGGGCTGTGACTTTTTTCAGATGTTTGTATACAGTCCTTAAGTACTCTGTTGAATCTTTCCACAGCACCATTTGCTTTAGGGTAGTACACACTGGACCTTAAGTGCTGTATCTCTCTCTCCTTCAGAAAAGTACTAAATGCATGAGAAGTAAACTGACAACCATTATCCGAAACAAGGTACATCGGATTACCTTCCCTACTGAACACAGTGGCTAAAAATCGAATTACAACCTCTGTATTGACAGTAGAAGCGAATGCAACCTCAGGCCATTTGCTGTGGTAATCTGTAAGTACAATAGCATAACGGCAGTCCCATGTAGCATTTTCAAATGGACCTGTAATATCTATTGCAACTTTTTCCCATGGTTTACTAGGGAATTCAACCGGAGTAAGTGGAGCAGGAGCAGTTACGGCCACCTTATCACTGTACTGGCAGTTAACACAGGAAGCAATAACAGAATGTACAAATTTGTCCAATTGTGGCCACCAGAAAAGTTCACGCAGTCTCTGCTTGGTACGGACAATGCCTTGATGTCCTTCATGTGCTAAATCAACAACTCTGGCACGAAGCGAAGCAGGAACAACTAGTCGATCTGTCAATCTCAATACCAGTGAACCATGAACTGACAACTCATGTCGAACCTGAAAATATGGAGCGAGGTTCTCTGGAAGACCGTTTTTGCATCGGGGCCAACCTTTTTCAATCTGGTTGCGCAGTAGGGACAGTTCTGGACAGGTTTCACTGGCCGAAGTGAACTCTGGAAGAGAAATGGCACACAATGACTCTTTAAAAACAGCTGCAATCATGTCAGGTTCCTCTGTTGTCTCGGGTTCCACAGTTAGTGGTAATCTGGACAGGCAGTCAGCAGTAACGTTTTGGTGTCCTGGGCGGTAAGTGACGTCATACGTGAAGCAGAGTAGTCGAGCGGACCATCTGGCAATCCTTAGTCCAGCACGGCCAGAACCTTTAGAGGTGAGTAAAGTTGTAAGTGCTTGGTGATCTGTACGGAGAACAAAGTGACGACCCCATAGGTATGTTCTCCACCTTTCCACAGCCCAAACACAGGCAAGAGCTTCTCGTTCGACCGTGGAGTACTTGCGCTCGGTAGACGAAAGAGTCCTGGATGCAAAAGCGACAATTCTCTCACTTTGATCCGAATGCAATTGAGTTAACACTGCGCCCAGTCCATAATCTGAAGCATCAGTGGTAACATATGTTGGTAACTCAGGGTCATACAGAGCTAAGGCAGGACTGTTGACTATCAGTTCTTTAAGTGTAGTGAAGCTAGATTGTGCTTCTGCTGTCCATTTGAAGCTTAAGTCTGTGGAGTCTCTGAGCACCGCACGTAGTGGCTCACTAACAGTTGCAAAATCTGGAATAAACTTACTGTACCACGATGCAAGACCAAGGAAAGATCTCAGAGAAGATGTGTCGTGTGGAGCTGGTGCATGAATGACAGCAGTTACCCTATCCTGATCTGGTTGAAGGCCTTCTTTTGAAATAGTGTGACCCAGGTATTTTAGTGAAGGTTGATTGAATTTGCATTTATGCATGTTTAGCTCAAGTCCCGCATCAGTCAAGGCTTGAAGCACTCTCCTTAGATTTTCATCATGTTCCCTTTGTGTAGAGCCATAACAGATGACGTCATCCAGGTAAGCTTGAACACCTGGCAAACCTTTAAGGATAATTGACATCATTTTCTGAAACGCTGATGGGGCAGAAGCCAAGCCAAATGGAACTCTACAGAAACGAAAAAGTCCATCATGAGTGATAAAAGCTGTAATATCACGGCTTTCAGGATGCAGAGGCATTTGGTGGTAAGCAGATGCTAAGTCAATTGTGGAAAAAACAGTAGCCCCCCGTAGATTTGAGAACAGTTCATCCATGTGTGGTAATGGATGGCAATCAGCAACAATAACTTTATTTGGCTCCCTTAAATCAACACACACACGTGGCTTTCCCCCATCTCTTCTTTGCGTCACGACTATGGAAGAAACCCAAGGAGAAGCATCAATACGCTCTATAATGCCCTTATCCTGGAGATCTTTGAGCTCCTCTGAGACAGCTTGTCTCACAGAAAATGGGAGTCTCCTCAATTTTTGACGCACTGGAACAGCATCTGGCTGTATATGTACTTTGTGTATGAAGTTTTTAGCATAGCCGACTTCCTGAACTGACACTTCTGGAACATGGTCTGTTACAGTTTCTGGTGCAGCATTTTGAACCGTAGGGGTGGCTGGAGTACCAGCAGTAACAACTTTTCGTCCTTCCAGTCTCATTTGTAATGCCTGAAACAAATCCAAGCCAAGAAGAGCAGCACCTGACTCAACGACAACGAGAGTACCCACAGCTGAATGATTATCATGGGAAATGACAGCTTTTAAGCATCCTTTTACAGAAATTTTCTCTTTTGCATAACTAACAAGAGCAAATGTATGTTCCGTTAGCACAGATTCTGAAAAGCAGGTGCGGTAAATGTCCTCCGGAATAATAGACACCGATGAGCCTGTATCCACAATCAGCTCAATCTCTTTGCATCGGCCATTAACGGTGACTTGCACTGTGCAGAGGATCTTGTCTTGTACTGCATTATTCATGTAAAGGACTGTGGGCTCATTAATGACGACTTCACGTACCTCCTTTTGAGTCGAACGACACACTCGTGAAAAATGTCCCATTTTTCCACACTTATTACATGTCATTTTAGCAGCAGGGCATGAAGGTTTGTTAGCAAGGTGGTTGAAAGATCCACAGCGGAAGCAGGAACGGCTACCAGCAGCTTTAGCCGTGGCAAGAGCAGGATCCGGCTGCTTCTTCCTCGTGTCCCAGCGGCGGCTTGGTTTCGGTTGCTTTTGTATGGCCCTCACTGGGGCAGAAGCAGCAGCAGTAGCATCCGAAAGGACGTTAGCATCCCTTAATCCACTTTCAATTTGCTGCGCCAATGTAGTAGCTTTAGCAAGTGTTAAGTCCGGTTCCAGTAATAATCTGTCTCTTATGCGAATATTAGCAACACGTTCGATTAGTTGATCACGTAGCATTTGTTCCTCCATGTTCCCAAAATCACATGTAGCAGCCAACTCCCGCAAAGAAGCTAAGAATTGGTTTACCGTCTCATCTGTTCTCTGTGCTCGCTGTCGAAACTTGTGACGTTCAGCAATAACGTTCACCTTCGGCACAAAATGTTCTTTTAGGGCAGCAATAGCAGTATCATACGTGTCTCCAGCATTCGGCAGGGTGTAGAAAAGCCTTTGGCCCTCCGTACCGAGGGCATGAAGCAGAACCGCACGCTTCCTGGCATCAGGCCAGCCATCCCCCGACGCAGCTATCACCAACATGTAGTTGTCGAACATTTTCTGCCATGTTGTAAATGGTATCGCCGGTTCCCCCGGGCATGGCATGAATGGAGCAGGTAAAGGCACAGAAATAGACATCCTCGTCGCCAATGTTGTGTTGTGTTGCTATATAGAAGTAATCGAAATTAAGTAGCCTCCGTCTGGTTCAGCTTCAGTCCTTTCTTTTTATTCTCCGTCTCCTCCTCCTTCACATACAGCAGTATCACATATCCATGTACAGAGCTCCCCCTACTGTCCTTTTAGTGCAATAACAGAACATCACAACATGGAAGAAGCTGAACATGACTGTCAGTTTCCCTCGGCCTGGGGCTCCATACAAGATCTCACCTCGTGGGGTCTCATTGATCCTAAGAAAGGTGAGAAATCTGCCCAGAACTACAAGGGAGGAGGTGGTCAATGACCTAAAAGGAACTGGGACCACTGTTTCCATGGTTACTGTTGGTAATACACTATCATCGTTTGAATTCATGCATGGCACGGAAGGTTTCCCTGCTTAAACCAGCACATGTCAAGACCCGTCCTAAGTTTGACAAGTTTGCCTCTGGATCATCATTTGGATGATCCAGAGGAGTCATGTGAGAGAGTCATGTGGTCAGATGAGACCAAAATACGACTTTTTGGTCACAATTCCATTAACCATGTTTGGAGGAAGTACAATGATGCGTACCATCCCACGAACACCATCCCTAATGTGAAGATGAGGCTGGTAGCATCATGCTTTGTATTAAGGAGAGGTTTGAGGCTGGGTCTTCCAACATAATAAAACCCGAGGCAGACAGCCAGGATAACCAAGGAGTGGCTCATATCTCCTATGATGACAATTTCAGACCCCTCCAATATTTCAAAGTATGAGAACTTGGGGTGAAAATAGCACAGTGTTTAAATATTTTTTGTTTAGTGTAGTTCTCTTGACACACACTTTCTCAGGATGACTAAGGCTAATAAGGATAACATTGTGAACACCTTGCACCTTTGCTCTTTTCAGATCCTACTATTTATTCTGATGTAGAAATCATTTCTCCAAGCGAGAAGGAGCAGCTGGTTGAAATAGGTAAGAAAACTGATTGTAACGTTAAAGTTAAGTCCTGGTCTGAGTTTATGACATAAAATCACAAGAATATACAAAACTAGAAAATTTCTAAAGAAATTTTGAGGGGGGCCACCTACTGCCCGTCTGGGGAACCGGGCCAATACGGCCCTGGCAAGTGACGTCGGGGCTCCCCAGACCAACTGCTTACGCCTTTGAGGGCTGCTGAGGGAAGGAAAGAGGGCAAGTTCATGGGCAAAGAGAGCTGTGTGCCACTTGTGCTGAAATCTGGGAAATAGACGTGCACAGCGTATGATGCACAAGGGTAATATGGGTTGTCCATATTGAAACACAGTGGGTAAAGCCCAGTTGGCGGGCTTCGCCCGCCTGCTAGGAGCCATCTCAGTGAAGAAAAAAATCACCAATGGCGGGCTCTGCCCGCCTTCTAAGAGCCATTGCAGTGATGAAATCACCAATGGCGGGCTCCGCCCGCCTGCTAAGAGCCATTGCAGTGATGTAATCACCTTTGGCGGGCTCCGCCCGCCTGTTACCATTGGCGGGCTCCGCCCGCCTTCTAAGAGCCATTGCAGTGATGAAATCACCAATGGCAATGAGCAATATGCCAGAATGTATGAGTGTGTATAAGGAAGAGGCTTTTATTCTGTAGAGTCCTTGTAGTCTTATTTTGAAAGTCTATCATGAATGTGCATCAAAAGATGGGTCACGCCCAGCAGTGATATAGAATCCATTTCCAAATGTTAAATCACTGGTTTTCCATGTTATTAGGTGAATAGTTGCTGTATTACAGAGTAAATGGGAGACTTTTATTGTGAAATTTGCTCTGGGTGTGTTTTGAAAAGGTCACTAGAGTCTAATAAAAACAACCTGGAAGAGTTTGGGTCATAATGTTGAGCCATTTGCATCAATTAATGCATTAGTATAATCTAGAGGCTTTTATTTTGTAGGGTCCCTGGAGTCTTATTTTGAAAGTCCAACAGAGTTGTGTTTATAGAAAATGTTCAGACCCGTCAATGATAGTTGATTACTTTCCAATCGTTAAATCACTCTTTTTCCATGTTATTAGGGCAGTAGATGAAGCGGAAATGGGAGGCTTTTATTTTGAAATTTGCTATAGGGTGTGTTTTAAACAGTCTCCTAGAGTCTATTCTCTAAAACGGGGTTGAGTTTGGGTCATAATGTTGAGCCATATAGGGCAATAAATATATGTAAAAAAATATAGAGGCTTTTATTTTGTAGGGTCCCTGGAGTCTTATTTTGAAAGTCTATCAGTGCTGAGTGGCAAGGGAAGTGTCATGGACAGCAGTCATATAGTATCCATTTCCCAATGTTAAATCAGTCCTTTCACCCTCCATTAGATTAATATGTGCTGTTTAAAACAGCAGAGGTAAAATCTGTTTGAAGCTTGGTAACCTTGACAACGCTTAACGAGCCTCTCACTGACACAGACAACAGCTGCACTCACTATTGGTTTCTTCTTCCCAGGCTTTTTTGTATGGGAAGAACGGCACCGAACAAACGACTACTGATCAAAAACCGTATGAGTTATTCAAAAAACATTTTCACCATGAGCATCAGCAATCCTTCGACTCCAACTATACCAACTTTGGTGTATGTGTGTCATTCAGAAAAATATTTATGACGAGTTGAAAACACATAGTCTGATTCGTTTCTCTCCCATCTTCAGCTCAAAAAGAATAGAGAAAGGCTGAAACTCTCATCGACTTTAGGTTGGTCTGGAGGGTTTTTAAGGAAAAGTATTAATCCTACCGTAATTCCGAAGACATTGTGTGAGTCCAGAGGTTTCAGTCTACAAACTGACCAAAAATGGTGACTGTAGCTCCAAATATGTGGCCGTGAGGGCGAGAATAAGATGTTTGATCTGAAAAAAATGGCCGCCTCACACTAAGATTTCAGCAGCTGCACTCTAGCAGGCTGCTGCAGAAGCTAACTGTCAGCTAGCTTCCAGGTGCTTACCCTCCGAACAAACGACTGCTGAGCAAAAACCGTAAAAGATATCTGAAAAATTCTTTCAGTGAAAGCAACATCTATCCTTTGTCTCAGACTGGGGTAACCTTCATGTCTGTAGGTCTTTCACAACCCAAAACGAAGCACAAACAAAATGGTTGGCCCACCTGCTCCTCCCTTTCTTTTAACTGCAGGACCTCACTCTCACTCACCTTTTAGCTGCTAAAGCACCCCTCCGAACAAACGACTGCTGAGTAAAAACCGTAAAAGGTATCTGAAAAATTCTTTTTATCTAAGCGACAGCTATATCTTGTCTTCAATTGGAGTAACTTTCATGGCTGTAGATCATCTACAAACTGAATGGGAAGAGAAAGAAAAAGAAAAAACGTTTCATCACACCTAAGCTTCTAATTGAGCTAGCTGCAGCAGGTCACTGTCACTCAGCTTTCAGGTGCTTAAAATGTCCTCCGAACAAACGACTGCTGAGCAAAAACCGTATGAGTTATTCAAAAAATTTTTTCACCGTGAGCGTCAGTCATCCTTCGACTCCAACTATGCCAACTTTGGTGTATGTGTGTCATTCAGAAAAATATTTATGACGAGTTTAAAACACATAGTCTGATTCGTTTTTCTCCCCTCTTCTGCTCCAAAACCAATGAAAAACGGCTCTGATTTTCATCGACTTTAGGTCGGTCTGGAGGGTTTTTAAGGAAAAGTATTAATCCTACCGTAATTCCGAAGATATTGTGTGGGTCCAGAGATTTCAGTCTACAAACTGACCAAAAATGGTGACTCTAGCTATAAATATGTGGCCGTGAGGGCGAGTTTAAAATGTTTTTTTGTGTTTAAAAAACGCCTGCCTCACACTCTAGCTTTTCAGTTGCTCCACTCTAGCAGGCTGGATTTTGCTAAAACTTTGTGGCGCTTGAGGTCTGATTATACAAAAACCGTAGCAGTTATCAACATACCGTCTTCAGTTTTAAATAGACGAAGGATTTATCTACAAACTGAGCTTCAAACTGTTTTTCTAGGTGAATGTATGCCGACACAGTGAAGTGCTGTTTTTTATGCTTTTTTTTTCCTCTCCCCATTCATTTCCTATGGGATTTTTTTGCGACGTTTTCGCTAATAATTCGCAAACCTTCGGACTAATGAGAAAGTTTTATACAAGCACACATCACCCCATTGGTCCCGACGCGTGTGCCAACTTTGGGCCCGATCCGCCAAACCGTGCGGGACTAGTTACGCGCCGAAGTTTTGGGTATACGGGAGAATTATAATAATAATAATAATACGCGGAATAAATATGTGCAATAGTAGTAGGTGGGCCATGCCTTCGGCATGTGGCCCCCCAATAATTTTGATTGATTAAGACTACCGTTCTGGTACCCCTCCATAGATATGTATTTTTAGAGACTATGAGATGTTTGAAATATATTCAGAAAAAAAAGGGGAATTTCATCGGATAACAAGAACACTGAACACAATGTAGAAAAATCGCTCTATTTCATCGTGTTGAACTTTCGCCTTGTTTGTCAGGTCAATTATAGGTCTTGATGACATTGACAGTATTTTAAATGTCCCACAGTTCAGATATGCATTTACATCCCCAGGGATATACACGTTAAAAAAACTGCAGAAGCCCGATTATTTGGGATAACTACTGATACAAAATGCTGAACACATTTTAACATTTTTTATATATTATAATTTGTATGTACATTTCTGATTATTAAATAATGTTTAGCAAACAGGCATTACATAAGATCCTACAGAGATTGCAAGATTGCAGTTTGAAACTCATCACCCTTAATCTAGGAATGCTGCATATACTGTATATATATCTTGTCTTACATCAGTTGTTACCAAAGCAGGAGGAGCCACTGCTGCTCATTATCATTATACCTGGGGAATCTGACAAAAACAAACTGAGCAAGGATAGATACCTAGGAAAGCTAGAACAAGGTATTGGCAAAGAGATGATCCTCCTAGAGAGGAGCAATGGCTGAAAACAGGAGAACGGAATTGACATTTATAGTTTTATACTTCTCGAGGGTATGGGAGGGGAGGTTTCAAGCAAAATGGGATAAATTGGTTGGAACTATGTAAAAAAAAAATAGGGTTTGGGGGAGGGAGGGGGCTGTAAATGTATACATTTGTAATAGAGGGCGTCCCCATGCAAGTATGGTGATATACTTTTCAGGTTTTGTTAACAATTTAGTTATATTAATCTTTCAGTGCTAGTATGTGTCTATTTTCTTATAAAACCCCTTTTCCTTAGTGATTAAGAAAAAATACACGCACATTTAACCCCTTGATGCATGAATTATATATATATATATATATATATATATATATATATATATATATATATATATATACAGGTAAAAGCCAGTAAATTAGAATATTTTGAAAAACTTGATTTATTTCAGTAATTGCATTCAAAAGGTGTAACTTGTACATTATATTTATTCATTGCACACAGACTGATGCATTCAAATGTTTATTTGATTTAATTTTGATGATTTGAAGTGGCAAGAAATTAAAATCCAAAATTCCGTGTGTCACAAAATTAGAATATTGTGTAAGGGTTAAATTTTGAAGACACCTGGTGCCACAAACTAATCAGCTGATTAACTCAAAACACCTGCAAAGGGCTTTAAATGGTCTCTCAGTCCAGTTCTGAAGCCTACGCAAACATGGGGAAGACTTCAGATTTGACAGCTGTCCAAAAGGCGACCATCGACACATTGCACAAGGAGGGAAAGACACAAAAGGTTATTGCTGAAAAGGCTGGCTGTTCTCAGAGCTCTGTGATTAATTAATAGAGAGGCATAGGGAAGGTAAAACTGTGGTCAGAAAAAGTGTACAAGTGATAGGGATCACCGCGCCCTAGTCAAGATTGTGAAAAAAAACCCCATTCAAAAATGTGGGGGAGATTCACAAGGAGTGGACAGCTGCTGGAGTCAGTGCTTCAAGATCCACCACCAAGAGACGCTTAAAAGACATGGGTTTCAACTGTCGCATACCTCGTGTCAAGCCACTGTTGACCAAGAAACAGCGCGAAAAGCGTCTCACCTGGGCTAAGGAAAAAAAGAGCTGGACTGCTGCTGAGTGGTCCAAAGTCATGTTTTCTGACGAAAGCAAATTTTACATTTCCTTTGGAAATCAAGGTCCCAGAGTCTGGAGGAAGACAGGAGAGGCACAGGATCCACGTTGCCTGAAGTCTAGTGTAAAGTTTCCACCATCAGTGATGGTTTGGGGTGCCATGTCATCTGCTGGTGTCGGTCCACTCTGTTTCCTGAGATCCAGGGTCAACTCAGCCGTCTACCAGCAAGTTTTAGAGCACTTCATGCTTCCTGCTGCTGACCTGCTCTATGGAGATGGAGATTTCAGGTTCTAACAGGACTTGGCGCCTGCACACAGCGCAAAATCTACCCGTGCCTGGTTTACGGACCGTGGTATTTCTGTTCTAAATTGGCCAGCCAACTCCCCTGACCTTAGCCCCATAGAAAATCTGTGGGGTATTGTGAAAAGGAAGATGCAGAATGCCACACCCAAAAACGCAGAAGAGTTGAAGGCCACTATCAGAACACCTGAGCTGAGGCAAAAGGAGCTCCAACCAAGTATTGAATATTGTACATGCTCATATTTTTCATTTTCATACTATTCAGTTGGCCAACATTTCTAAAAAAATCCCTTTTTTGTATTAGCCTTAAGTAATATTCTAATTTTGTGACACACGGAATTTTGGATTTTCATTTGTTGCCACTTCAAATCATCAAAATTAAATTAAATAAGCATTTGAATGCATCAGTCTGTGTGCAATGAATAAATATAATTTACAAGTTACACTTTTTGAATGCAATTACTGAAATAAATCAAGTTTTTCAAAATATTCTAATTTACTGGCTTTTACCTGTATATATGTATATATATATATATATATATTTATATATATATATATTTATATATATATATATATATATATATATATATATATATATATATATATATATATATATTTATATATATATATATATATATACACTGCTTAAAAAAATTAAAGGAACACTTTGTAATCAGAGTATAATATCAAGTTAATTAAACTTCTGGGATATTCATTTGGTCAGGTAAGTAGCAGAGTGGGTTGTTAATCAGTTTCAGCGGCTTTGGTGTTAATGAAATTAACAACAGGTGCACTAGAGGGGCAACAACGAGACGGAATGCTTTTACAGGTGGAGGCCCCTGACATCCCCCCCCCCCCTCATCTTTTCTGACTTTTTTCACCAGTTCTGCATTTGGCTAGGGTCACTGTCACTACTGTTAGCATGAGGTGCTACCTGCACCCTGCAGAGGTTGCACAGGCAGTCCAGCTCCTCCAGGATGGCACATCAACATGTGCCATTGCCAGATGGTTTGCTGTGTCTCCCAGCACAATCTCAAGAGCATGGAAGAGATTCCAGGAGACAGGAAGTTACTCCAGGAGAGCTGGAAAGGGCTAAAGAAGGTCTACAACCCATCAGCAGGACCGGTATCTGCTCCTTTGTGCAAGGAGGAGCATGAGGAGTACTGCCAGAGCCCTACAAAATTACCTCCAGCAGGCCAGTGTTGTGAATGTCTCTGACCAAACAATCAGAAACAGACTTCATGAGGGTGGCCTGAGGACCCGACGTCCTCTAGTGGGCCCTGTGCTCACTGCCCGGCACCGTGGAGCTCGATTTGCGTTTCCCACAGAACACTGGAATTGGCAGGTCCATCGCTGGCGCCCTGTGCTTTTCACAGATGAGAGCAGGTTCACCCTGAGCACATGTGACAGACCGGAAAGGATCTGGAGAAGCCTGGAGAACGTTATGCTACCTGTAACATTGTTCAGGATGACCGGTTTGGTGGTGGTTCAGTGATGGTCTGGGGAGGCTTATCCATGGAGGGACGTACAGACCTATACAGGCTAGACAACGGCACCCTGACTGCCATTAGGTATCAGGATAAAATCCCTGCACCCATTGTCAGACCCTATGCAGGTGCAGTGGATCCTGGGGTTCTCCTGGTGCACGACAATGCCCGGCCTCATGGGGCGAGAGTTTGCAGGCAGTTCCTGGAGGATGAAGGAATTGATTGATTGATTGGCCCCCATGCTCGCTTGACCTGAATGCAATAGAACATCTGGGAGTAGATACCCCAGGACGCCATCCGTCGTCTCATTAGGAGCATACCCCAACGTTGTCAGGCATGCATACAATTATTAGGGTGTCTTTAAATTCAGCCCTCTGTAAGTTGATAATTTTCATTTCCATCAATTAATGTGGCATCCTTTAGTTCCTAACACATCACCCAGTCCATATCAGTATAATTAAACTGCATGATTTTTTTGCCCCATTGAGATCTGATGTTTTTTCAAAGTGTTCCTTTCATTTTTTTAGCTATATATATATATATATATATATATACATATATATATACATATATATATATATATATATATATATATATATATATATATATATATATATATATATATATATATGTTCGAAGAGTTTTAGGTAGCTGCCAAATTGACCGTTTAAAACATTCTGTATATTCTAAAGATAAATAGAAATGTATGTATATGACAAATTTGTGAAAAAGTTTTTAAAGGTCAATGATAAAATAAACTGTTTGAGACTAATTGCAATGGCAACAAGAGCTTACCAAAGATGGTCCACAAAATATGTAACAATTGGCACTGGGGGAATGGACATGCTATTGGCTATGTACTACTTAATACAAAGGGTTTGTTGCATGTTTGAAATGATAATCAAGCATCAAGTGGTAAATGAAAATGCATTTTCATGCAATAAGCCTTTATGCCTTTATTTTAACCAGGTGCTAGCACTGTGCTGAACTGCACAGTTTTTTGTGGGATTAATGCAAAACAGGGCTGCGACGCCAATTGGCACATTAATGGAAAACCAGTAAACCAGATGGAGGGATACAACGAAACCAAATTGTAAGTTTAAACAGTATTGTACCTATTGTGCGTCAGTATCAGTCAATGTATAAGCATTATCTAAGCAAGAATTTGACAGGGAACTGTTTTTCTGTCATTATTTACTATTATGTTTTTAGAAAGTATTGATGAAGCAAACAATGTTTCCTTTCTTAGGCTGACCGAACAACCTTCAAGGAAAACCTTCTTCACTGCGACCCTGACCATTGAAAAGGTTTCAAAAGAAGATTTCACTCATGAGTTTAAGTGTAGAGGCTTAGGATATTATGGAGGAGCATTTAAAATTTTGACTCTCATAAAAACAGGTTAGTGTTGTAATACCCACTTCTTGGTGAGCCCAGAGTTTTTAACCTCTTTTGTGCATGATCTTCCATGTTGTTGGACACTGTCCGAATTTGAAATGATTGAAGCACTGCTCTTTTAAATTCAATTCAGTTTATTTATATAACACCAATTCACAACACATGTAATCTCAAGGCATTTTACAGAGACATACAACCAGATCATACAATCTGATTGGTTTTAATTCTCCTAAGGAAAATCAACTGATATTTCGCTTAAGGATGGTGTCACAGCCAAACAGGAAAAGACCAGATGAAGCTACTATCATAAGAAAAAAGTAGAGAGAGCTTAACATTAGAGGTTGAACTAGCAAATACTGTAGAATTGGAAAACAGCGATAGAATGAAGCAGAATGACGAAAAGGGGTCCCCATGTCCTCCAGCTGTCTAAGCCTATAGCAGCTTATCTATAGAGTATCTGCCTCATGGGATAAAACTGGTAGTTGGTACCACTAATAACTAATAGTACTGCATCCCATTCTACTTTTAGAAATTAGGCTTATGTGTCTCATATGTGAGAAGGAGAATTTTAAATTCTATTCTGAATTTACACAGGAAGCCAACAAGAGAAGCTACTATAGGATAAATATGATCTCCCTTTTTAATTAAGGTTTTTGGGTTCCTGATATTAAAGAATTACAATAGTCAAGCCTTGAAATAACAAATCCTTTGACTAGTTTCTCAGCATCACCCCTAGAAAGGATATTTCTGATTTTAACAATATTTCAGTAGATCAAAGAAGGGCATTTCAGAAACCTCTTTGATATAGGATTTAAAGGACAGGTCATGAAAAACCAAGACCAAGATTTTTTCACTTTATTACCTGAGATCAATTTAATCCCATCCAAATGAAATTACTTACTAATCCGCTTCTTTTTTGAAGACTCTGATCTAAAGACTATAACTTCTGTTTTTTCAGCATGCAGAAGCAGAAAGTCAAGAGTAACCTAGTTTTTTTACTTCAAAACAGCCCTGTAATCTATTTAACTGATTAGTTTCATCTATATTTTTAAACAAATACAGCTGAACAGGCTTGGACTGGAAATGATTTTCGGCCCTTTTTATTTTTCGATCTACACCCACTTAAGGCAGACAGGCAGATCTTCAAGAATGAGTACATGAAAGGTCAGCAGTGTTTAAGCATTCACTGCTAGTCTAGCTGGTATGTGGCCAATGAAATGGAATAATGTAAACAGATGCAAAATCCCATCATGCACAGCAACATATTTTTGCAAAATATTCAAACATAAATTTGCCAAATATAAGAGGAACATCGTAGTTTGGTTTAAATAAACCAGTTTTATTATAATTTAGTTTGGCTGTTGATCATCTGGCTGCTGATACTATGTTAATATTCCTGTAGGAGGCATTCTGAACTCTCAGTTTGGGGAATATCTGGTTACATTTGCACAATTATTTGCTGTTTTGTTGGTTTTGTTATGGGAATTGTTTTCTCTCTTCCAGAGACAGTCACTACCCTCATTATCAAAATAATGTGTGTGTTACTGATCGGTGTGTTCACCATTGCTCTGGTGAAATATTTTGCCACTGACCTGGTTCTGTTGTTCAGGCCCTACTTCACATCAACAAGACACAAAAAAGGTACTATTTATATCTAATATTTTATTTGAAAGGAAAAAGAAAATCTGAAGTTTGCTATAAATCAAAAGGGAAAGCTGATAAAAAAATAGACAGAATGCATTATTTCAACACCTCTTGTACCAACTGTAAATTATTGATGATAAAAATATGTTAAATAGCATAATTGTTTTGTCTAACACGATCCAACAGTACTTGTCTATAATAATAAAATGCAAGTCTGAATTGTCAGATAGAAAGAGGAACAATGTTATGTATGTCTTACAATTATTACCTGAGCTGTGTATGCAGACAGCTTTGGTCTACCTTTTTGGTCAATGTGCATTTATGTGACCTTTGGTATTATTGATGGATTGTCTAATCAGTGTCTAGAAAGTGATGCTGTGTCATCTCTGTTCATCTGTGTACAACACAGAACCATATTCTATGTTTTAGCTGATACAGATACCTGGGCTGAGCCAATTGGCCGATATCCAATAGCAATCCGATGTGAGTGAGAGCTTTAGCCTCAAGATAAACATAAAAAAAGTAATAAATAAGCATAGATATAACTGTACTTTATAATATTTTTAACAGATAAAGAGAAATAAATAAGTGCTCTGTAAAGTGCAAGTGATTTTGCTGATATTAAATCACGGATATCTGATCCAGCCAATTAGTCAATATTTGAGCCATATATTGCATCGGTGCATTTCTATTACAACTCTCAAGGGAACATGTAAACCACACAATACAATTACAATCAAACTTCTGTGAAATCAAACTGTCCTCTTACGAAGCAACACTGATGGACAAGCAGTTTGCTACAATCATGCTGCTGTGCAAATGGAACAGGTGGACATTTTTTTTGCAATTTGCAAAACACTCAATAAAAGAGTTTTTGCAATACCTATGCTTTCTGGCTTATGTTTTGAATGTTGGTGCCGCTTTCACGCTTGTGGTAGCATGAGACAGACTCTACAAACTGCGTAAGTTGCTCACGTAGTGCAATTCATCCAGGATGGCACATCAGTGCGAGGTGTGCAAAGAAGGTGTGTCTGACAGCGTAGTGTCCAGAGGCTGGAGGAGCTACCAGGAGACAGGCCAGTACACTAGGAGGCATGGAGGAGGTCATAGGAGGGAAACAACTGAGCAGCAGGACTGCTACCTGCCCTTTTGTCCAAGGAGGAACAGGAGGAGCAGAGCCACAGCCCTTTAAAATTACTTCCAGCAGGCCACAAATGTGCATGTGTCTGAACAACCAGTTAGAAACCTCCTCCATGAGGATGGTATAAGGACCCGACGTCCACAAATGGGAGTTGTGGTCACAGCCCAACACAATATTTGGCATTTGCCGGAAAACAACAGTATGGTTAAATTCGCCACTGGCACTCTGTGCTGTTCACAGATGAAAGCAGGTTAATACTAAGCACATTAGAGATGTGCCAGAGTCTGCTGTCCTTCATCTAGACAAAACCGGTCATCCTTCAGCTGACCGGTTTGGCAGTGTGTCAGTGAGGATGTGGGGTGGTATTCTTTGGAGCGCCACACAGCCCTCAATGTAGGGCTGTAGTCAAGACCACAGCAACCGAGACCAAGGAGTACCGAGACTGAGACAAGGCCAAGACCTTTAAAGGTTGAGACTAAGACAAGAGTAAGACATGGACAGGCAGAGACCTAGATCAAGAGCTTATGTGGTCTTTGTCTTGGTCTCTGAAGGTCTTTATCTTGTCTCCATAATCCTCAGTCTCGTTTGGTGTGGTCTTGACTACTACACTACTACAGGTGCTCGACAGAGTTATCATAACTGGCATAAGTTACCGAGATGAGTTCCTCAGACCGCTGGTGAGACCATATGGTGGTATGGTTTTACCTGAGTTCCTTCTAAGGTAGAAAAATGCTCAAACTAATTTGGGTAGATTGTGTCAGCAGTTCCTGCAAGTTGAAAGCATTGAAGCAATGGACAGGCCCGCCCTTTCCCTTGACCTAAATCCAATTGAGTACATCTGGGACATCATGTCTTGATCCATCCACCAGTTTCACATTGCACCACAGATTGTCCAAGAGCTGGCGGATGCTTTAGTCAAGATCTGGGAGGAGCCTCCTTAGACCATCTGCCACCTCATCGGGAGCATGCCCAAGCATTGTCGGGAACTTAAGGCCACACACAATTCTGGGCCTCATTTTGACCAGTTTTTAAGGACATAAAGGTTGAATAAGCCTGTAGTGTATTTTGTTCCACTTTAATCTAGTGTTTGACTGCAAATCCAGGTCTCCTTTGGTTGATAAATTTGATTTCCATTAATGATTTTCTTGTGATTTTTTTGTTAGCACATTCAACTTTGTACAGAACAAAGTACTCAATGATAAAATTCTATTCATTCTGATCTTGTATGTTATTTCAATGTTTCAATGATCAACAACACTGTAGCAGTAAATTAAAAAAACTTTTAAATAATGTAAGGTTTGATGATTGACGTGTCAAATCACCACATCATCTCCTGTACAGCACATAGTGCTGTGCAGAGGTGGACGGGGTGGAAAAGAAATTAAAAGTGTAGGGATTTAGAGAAACATCTTACTCAAATACAACTAAAATTACTTGAATAAAAGGAAAAATTACCTAAGCAAAATTTTACTTTACCGTACCGAGTTACTTTTTGCAAGCAAAAATAAAAATCTTCTCCGTTTTATAAACAAAAAAGAAAAATATTGGCCTTAAACCATTTATAAATAATTAGAGTTTGTAATAAAAGGGATTAAAGTATTCCAGCCCCAGGCTGGATTTCCGGCTTGTAGCGATTGCCCATGGTTAAAAAAAAAAATCACTTGAAATAAATTGACGGTAAATAAAAAGAAAAAGACAATTGAAATTCCTCTTTCATTTGTCAGCCAATGGTAGCAAAAGAGAACCCTGTAACTAACGGTATTAGCCAAACAATCTATCCGGCAACTTGCTCAAGTTGCCAGATACTGTAGATTGGGGTACAGTGCTGAAGTTTTACACAGAAAGTCGCTTTCCTCTCTGAACACGACCTCTCATTCACGCTAGATATAGATGCATATTTGCCATCTTGTAGCCGTTTTTGGAAATATATACACTACCGTTCAAAAGTTTGGGGTCATATTGAAATGTCCTTATTTTTTAAGGAAAAGCGCTTTACTTTTCAATGAAGATAACTTTAAACTAGTATTAACTTTAAAAGGTCTGCAATGCTGTAATTGCTGCAAATGGAGGATTCTTTGATGAAAGCAAAGTTTGATGTAATAAAAATCTTATTTCAAATACAAATCATTATTTCTAACCTTGTCAATGTCTTGACTCTTTTTTCTATTAATTTCACAACGTATGGTGGTGAATAAGTGTGACTTTTCAGGAAAACACAAAATTGTTTGGGTGACCACAAACTTTTGAACGGTAGTGTGTGTATACTGTATATATATATATATATATATATATATATATATATATATATATATATATATATATATATATATATACACTCACCGGCCACTTTATTAGGTACACCTGTCAAACTGCTCGTTAACACTTAATTTCTAAGCAGCCAATCACATGGCGGCAACTCAGTGCATTTAGGCATGTAGGCATGGTCAAGACAATCTCCTGCAGTTCAAACCGAGCATCAATATGGGGAAGAAAGGTGATTTGAGTGACTTTGAACGTGGCATGATTGTTGGTGCCAGAACGGCTGGTCTGAGTATTTCAGAAACTGCTGATCTACTGGGATTTTCACGCACAACCATCTCTAGGGTTTACAGAGAATGGTCCGAAAAAGAAAAAACATCCAGTGAGCGGCAGTTCTGTGGGCGGAAATGCCTTGTTGATGCCAGAGGTCAGAGGAGAATGGCCAGACTGGTTCGAGCTGATAGAAGGGCAACAGTGACTCAAATAACCACCTGTTACAACCAAGGTGGGCAGAAGAGCATCTCTGAATGCACAGTACGTCGAACTTTGAGGCAGATGGGCTACAGCAGCAGAAGACCACACCGGGTGCCACTCCTTTCAGCTAAGAACAGGAAACTGAGGCTACAATTTGCACAAGCTCATGGAAATTGGACAATAGAAGATTGGAAAAACGTTGCCTGGTCTGATGAATCTCGATTTCTGCTGCGACATTCGGATGGTAGGGTCAGAATTTGGCGTCTTCAACATGAAAGCATGGATCCATCCTGCCTTGTATCAATGGTTCAGGCTGGTGGTGGTGGTGTCATGGTGTGGGGAATATTTTCTTGGCACTCTTTGGGCCCCTTGGTACTAATTGAGCATCGTTGCATCGCCACAGCCTACCTGAGTATTGTTGCTGACCATGTCCATCCCTTTATGACCACAATGTACCCAACTTCTGATGGCTACTTTCAGCAGGATAATGTGCCATATCATAAAGCTGGAATCATCTCAGACTGGTTTCTTGAACATGACAATGAGTTCACTGTACTCAAATGGCCTCCACAGTCACCAGATCTCAATCCAATAGAGCATCTTTGGGATGTGGTGGAACGGGAGATTCGCATCA